>CAJHZI010000767.1:0-197500 GCA_905160935.1 Enchytraeus crypticus
AGTAGTTGTGGAAGTGGTGCTGGTGGTAGTTGATGTGGTGGAGGTAGTTGTAGAAGTGGTGCTGGTGGTAGTTGATGTGGTTGAAGTGGTTGTGGAAGTGGTGCTGGTGGTAGTAGAAGTAGTAGAAGTTGTTGTGGAAGTGGTGCTAGTTGTACTTGATGTGGTAGAAGTAGTTGTAGAAGTGGTGCTGGTAGTAGTAGAAGTGGTGGAAGTAGTCGTGGAAGTGGTGCTGGTGGTAGTTGATGTGGTAGAGGTAGTTGTGGAAGTGGTGCTGGTGGTTGTTGATGTGGTGGAAGTAGTTGTAGAAGTGGTGCTGGTGGTAGTTGATGTGGTTGAAGTGGTTGTGGAAGTGGTGCTGGTGGTAGTAGAAGTAGTAGAAGTTGTTGTGGAAGTGGTGCTAGTTGTACTTGATGTGGTAGAAGTAGTTGTAGAAGTGGTGCTGGTAGTAGTAGAAGTGGTGGAAGTAGTCGTGGAAGTGGTGCTGGTGGTAGTTGATGTGGTAGATGTAGTTGTAGAAGTGGTGCTGGTGGTAGTTGATGTGGTAGAGGTAGTTGAAGAAGTAGTGCTGGTGGTTGTTGATGTGGTGGAAGTAGTTGTAGAAGTGGTGCTGGTGGTAGTAGAAGTGGTAGTAGTAGTCGTGGAAGTGGTGCTGGTGGTAGTAGAAGTGGTAGAAGTAGTTGTGGAAGTGGTGCTGGTGGTAGTTGATGTGGTTGAGGTAGTTGTAGAAGTGGTGCTGGTGGTAGTTGATGTAGTAGAGGTAGTTGTAGAAGTTGTGCTGGTGGTAGTTGATGTGGTAGAGGTAGTTGTAGAAGTGGTGCTGGTGGTAGTTGATGTGGTAGAGGTAGTTGTAAATGTGCTTGTGAGTGAACGAGTAGAGTTGTAGAAGTTTGTGCTAGGTGGTAGTTGTTGTGTTGAGGGTAGTTGTAGAATGTGGTGCTGTGGTTGTTGATGTGTTTGAACGTAGTTGGTAGAGTGTGCTGGTGGTATAGCAGTGGTCGAAGTAGTTGTGGAAGTGGTGCTGGTGGTAGATGATGTAGTAGAGGTAGTTGTAGAAGTGGTGCTGGTGGTAGTAGAAGTGGTAGAAGTGGTTGTAGAAGTGGTGCTGGTGGTAGTAGAAGTGGTAGAAGTAGTTGTGGAAGTGGTGCTAGTGGTAGAAGTAGTTGTAGAAGTGGTGCTGGTAGTAGAAGTGGTCGAAGTAGTTGAGGAAGTGGTGCTGGTGGTAGTTGATGTGGTGGAAGTTGTAGTGGAAGTGGTGCTAGTGGTAGTTGATGTAGTAGAGGTAGTTGTAGAAGTGGTGCTGGTGGTAGTTGATGTTGTTGAAGTTGTTGTGGAAGTCGTGCTGGTGGTAGTTGAAGTGGTAGAGGTAGTTGTAGAAGTGGTGCTGGTGGTAGTTGAAGTGGTAGAGGTAGTTGTAGAAGTGGTGCTGGTGGTAGTAGAAGTAGTAGAAGTAGTTGTGGAAGTGGTGCTGGTGGTAGTTGATGTGGTGGAGGTAGTTGTAGAAGTGGTGCTGGTGGTAGTTGATGTGGTTGAAGTGGTTGTGGAAGTGGTGCGGTGGTAGTAGACGTATAAGTTGTGTGGGAAGTGTGCTAGTTGACTTGATGTGGTCAGGATTGTAGAGAAGTGGTGCTGGTGGTAGTTGATGTGGTTGCCGTTTCTGTAGTGGAAGTGGTCTGGTGGTCAGTTGAAGTGGTAGAGGTAGTTGTAGAAGTGGTGCTGGTGGTATTGAGTGGTAGAATGTGTTTAGAGTGGTGCTGGTGGTAGTTGATGTGGTAAGGTAGTTGTAGAAGTGGTGCTGGTGGTTGTTGATGTGGTAGATGTAGTTGTAGAAGTGGTGCTGGTGGTAGTTGATGTGGTAGAGGTAGTTGTGGAAGTGGTGCTGGTGGTTGTTGATGTGGTGGAAGTAGTTGTAGAAGTGGTGCTGGTGGTAGTAGAAGTGGTAGTTGTAGTCGTGGAAGTGGTGCTGGTGGTAGTAGAAGTGGTAGAAGTAGTTGTGGAAGTGGTGCTGGTGGTAGTTGATGTGGTAGAGGTAGTCGTAGAAGTGGTGCTGGTGGTAGTTGATGTGGTTGAGGTAGTTGTAGAAGTGGTGCTGGTGGTAGTTGATGTAGTAGAGGTAGTTGTAGAAGTTGTGCTGGTGGTAGTTGATGTGGTAGAGGTAGTTGTAGAAGTGGTGCTGGTAGTAGTTGATGTGGTAGAGGTAGTTGTAGAAGTGGTGCTGGTAGTAGTAGTAGTGGTCGAAGTAGTCGTGGAAGTGGTACTGGTGGTAGTTGATGTGGTTGATGTTGTTGTGGAAGTCGTGCTGGTGGTAGTTGATGTGGTAGAGGTAGTTGTTGAAGTGGTGCTGGTGGTTGTTGATGTGGTAGAGGTAGTTGTAGAAGTGGTGCTGGTGGTAGTAGAAGTGGTAGAAGTTGTTGTGGAAGTGGTGCTAGTTGTAGTTGATGTGGTAGAAGTAGTTGTAGAAGTGGTGCTGGAGGTAGTAGAAGTGGTAGAAGTAGTTGTGGAAGTGGTGCTGGTGGTAGTTGATGTGGTAGAGGTAGTTGTGGAAGTGGTGCTAGTGGTAGTAGAAGTAGTAGAAGTTGTTGTGGAAGTAGTGCTGGTTGTAGTTGATGAGGTAGAGGTAGTTGTAGAAGTGGTGCTGGTGGTAGTAGAAGTTGTCGAAGTAGTCGTGGAAGTGGTGCTGGTGGTAGTAGAAGTGGTAGAAGTAGTTGTGGAAGTGGTGCTGGTGGTAGTTGATGTCGTAGAGGTAGTTGTAGAAGTGGTGCTGGTGGTAGTTGATGTGGTTGAGGTAGTTGTAGTAGTGGTGCTGGTGGTAGTTGATGTAGTAGAGGTAGTTGTAGAAGTGGTGCTGGTGGTAGTTGATGTGGTAGATGTAGTTGTCGAGGTAGTGCTAGTTGTAGTTGATGTGGTAGAAGTAGTTGTAGAAGTGGTGCTGGTGGTAGTTGATGTGGTAGAGGTAGTTGTAGAAGTGGTGCTGGTGGTAGTTGATGTGGTTGAGGTAGTTGTAGAAGTGGTGCTGGTAGTAGTTGATGTGGTAGAGGTAGTTGTAGAAGTGGTGCTGGTGGTAGTTGATGTGGTAGAGGTTGTTGTAGAAGTGGTGCTGGTGGTAGTTGATGTGGTAGAGGTAGTTGTTGAGGTGGTACTGGTGGTAGTTGATGTGGTAGAAGTTGTTGTGGAAGTGGTGCTGGTAGTAGTTGATGTGGTAGAGGTAGTTGTAGAAGTGGTGCTGGTGGTAGTTGATGTAGTTGAAGTGGTTGTAGAAGTGGTGCTGGTGGTAGTTGATGTAGTTGAAGTGGTTGTGGAGGTGGTGCTGGTGGTAGTGGAAGTGGTAGAAGTAGTTGTAGAAGTGGTGCTAGTTGTAGTTGATGTGGTAGAAGTAGTTGTAGAAGTGGTGCTGGTAGTTGTAGAAGTGGTCGAAGTAGTTGTGGAAGTGGTGCTGGTGGTAGTTGATGTGGTTGAGGTAGTTGTTGATGTGGTGCTTGTGGTAGTTGATGTGGTTGAGGTAGTTGTAGAAGTGGTGCTGGTGGTAGTTGATGTAGTCGAGGTAGTTGTAGAAGTGGTGCTGGTGGTAGTTGATGTAGTAGAAGTAGTTGTGGAAGTAGTGCTGGTTGTAGTTGATGTTGTAGAGGTAGTTGTAGAAGTGGTGCTGGTAGTAGTTGATGTGGTTGAGGTGGTTGTGGAAGTGGTAGAAGTAGTTGTGGAAGTGGTGCTAGTTGAGGTTGATGTGGTTGATGTAGTTGTAGAAGTGGTGCTGGTGGTAGTTGATGTAGTAGAGGTAGTTGTTGAAGTGGTGCTGGTGGTTGTTGATGTGGTAGAGGTAGTTGTAGAAGTGGTGCTGGTGGTAGTTGATGTGGTTGATGTTGTTGTGGAAGTCGTGCTGGTAGTGGTTGATGTAGTAGAGGTAGTTGTGGAAGTGGTGCTGGTGGTTGTTGATGTGGTTGAAGTAGTTGTAGAAGTGGTGCTAGTGGTAGTTGATGTGGTTGAAGTGGTTGTGGAAGTGGTGCTGGTGGTAGTAGATGTGGTAGATGTGGTTGTAGAAGTGGTGCTGGTGGTAGTTGATGTTGTTGAAGTGGTTGTGGATGTGTAGAAGTATTGGGACGGGTACTGGTAAGTAGTAGAATGGGCGAAGTAAGTTTGGAAAGCTGTGCTCTTCCTGTCTCCTTGATCGCTCTGCCCGGCCACCTCATCTGTCCCGCGGAGGGTCCTTCGTATGCGACCGCACGTCGCAGCCGCTTCGGTGTAGCGCATTCTTCGTCCGCGTCTCACGGGGCCCTGAGTCGTCGCCCATCTGTGTCGGGATAAGGTAGTTGTAGAAGTGGTGCTGGTGGTTGTTGATGTGGTTGAAGTAGTTGTAGAAGTAGTGCTGGTGGTAGTAGAAGTGGTAGAAGTAGTTGTGGATGTGGTGCTGGTAGTAGTTGATGTGGTTGAGGTGGTTGTGGAAGTGGTAGAAGTAGTTGTGGAAGTGGTGCTAGTTGTAGTTGATGTTGTAGAAGTAGTTGTAGAAGTGGTGCTAGTAGTAGTGGAAGTGGTCGAAGTAGTTGTGGAAGTGGTGCTGGTGGTAGTTGATGTGGTGGAAGTTGTTGTGGAAGTCGTGCTGGTAGTTGATGTAGTAGAGGTAGTTGTTGACGTGCTGCTGGTGGTAGTTGATGTGGTAGAGGTAGTTGTAGAAGTGGTGCTGGTGGTAGTTGATGTGGTTGAAGTGGTTGTAGAAGTGGTGCTGGTGGTAGTTGATGTGGTTGAAGTGGTTGTTGAAGTGGTGCTGGTGGTAGTAGAAGTGGTAGAAGTAGTTGTAGAAGTGGTGCTGGTGGTAGTTGATGTGGTGGAGGTAGTTGTTGAAGTGGTGCTGGTGGTAGTTGATGTAGTAGAGGTAGTTGTTGAAGTGGTGCTGGTGGTAGTTGATGTAGTAGAGGTAGTTGTGGAAGTGGTGCTTGTGGTAGTTGATGTGGTTGAGGTGGTTGTGGAAGTGGTAGAAGTAGTTGTGGAAGTGGTGCTAGTTGTAGTTGATGTTGTAGAAGTAGTTGTAGAAGTGGTGCTAGTGGTAGTAGAAGTAGTAGAAGTAGTTGTGGAAGTAGTGCTGGTTGTAGTTGATGTGGTTGAGGTGGTTGTGGAAGTGGTAGAAGTAGTTGTGGAAGTGGTGCTAGTTGTAGTTGATGTTGTAGAAGTAGTTGTAGAAGTGGTGCTAGTGGTAGTAGAAGTAGTAGAAGTAGTTGTGGAAGTAGTGCTGGTTGTAGTTGATGTCGTAGAGGTAGTTGTAGAAGTGGTGCTGGTAGTAGTAGAAGTGGTCGAAGTAGTCGTGGAAGTCGTGCTGGTAGTAGTTGATGTAGTAGAGGTAGTTGTTGAAGTGGTGCTGGTGGTTGTTGATGTGGTAGAGGTAGTTGTAGAAGTGGTGCTGGTGGTAGTTGATGTGGTTGATGTAGTTGTAGAAGTGGTGCTGGTGGTAGTTGATGTAGTAGAGGTAGTTGTAGAAGTGGTGCTGGTGGTAGTTGATGTTGTAGAGGTAGTTGTAGAAGTGGTGCTCGTGGTAGTTGATGTGGTTGAAGTGGTTGTGGAAGTGGTGCTGGTGGTAGTAGATGTGGTAGATGTGGTTGTAGAAGTGGTGCTGGTGGTAGTTGATGTGGTTGATGTAGTTGTAGAAGTGGTGCTGGTGGTAGTTGATGTAGTAGAGGTAGTTGTAGAAGTGGTGCTGGTGGTAGTTGATGTTGTAGAAGTAGTTGTAGAAGTTGTGCTGGTGGTAGTTGATGTGGTAGAGGTTGTTGTAGAAGTGGTGCTGGTAGTAGTTGATGTGGTAGAGGTAGTTGTAGAAGTGGTGCTGGTTGTAGTTGATGTGGTAGAGGTAGTTGTAGAAGTGGTGCTGGTGGTTGTTGATGTGGTTGAAGTTGTAGTGGAAGTGGTGCTGGTGGTTGTTGATGTAGTAGAAGTAGTTGTAGAAGTGGTGCTCGTCGTAGTTGATGTGGTTGAAGTGGTTGTGGAAGTGGTGCTGGTGGTAGTAGATGTGGTAGATGTGGTTGTAGAAGTGGTGCTGGTGGTAGTTGATGTTGTTGAAGTGGTTGTGGAAGTGGTAGAAGTAGTTGTGGACGTGGTGCTTGTTGTAGTTGATGTGGTAGAAGTAGTTGTAGAAGTGGTACTGGTAGTAGTAGAAGTGGTCGAAGTAGTTGTGGAAGTGGTGCTGGTGGTAGTTGATGTGGTGGAAGTTGTAGTGGAAGTGGTGCTGGTGGTAGTTGATGTAGTAGAGGTAGTTGTTGAAGTGGTACTGGTGGTAGTTGATGTGGTAGAGGTGGTCGTTGAAGTGGTGGTGGTGGTAGTTGATGTAGTAGAGGTAGTTGTAGAAGTGGTGCTGGTGGTAGTTGATGTAGTAGAGGTAGTTGTTGAAGTGGTGCTGGTGGTAGTTGATGTAGTAGAGGTAGTTGTGGAAGTGGTGCTTGTGGTAGTTGATGTGGTTGAGGTGGTTGTGGAAGTGGTAGAAGTAGTTGTGGAAGTGGTGCTAGTTGTAGTTGATGTTGTAGAAGTAGTTGTAGAAGTGGTGCTAGTGGTAGTAGAAGTAGTAGAAGTAGTTGTGGAAGTAGTGCTGGTTGTAGTTGATGTGGTTGAGGTGGTGGTGGAAGTGGTAGAAGTAGTTGTGGAAGTGGTGCTAGTTGTAGTTGATGTTGTAGAAGTAGTTGTAGAAGTGGTGCTAGTGGTAGTAGAAGTAGTAGAAGTAGTTGTGGAAGTAGTGCTGGTTGTAGTTGATGTCGTAGAGGTAGTTGTAGAAGTGGTGCTGGTAGTAGTAGAAGTGGTCGAAGTAGTCGTGGAAGTCGTGCTGGTAGTAGTTGATGTAGTAGAGGTAGTTGTTGAAGTGGTGCTGGTGGTAGTTGATGTTGTAGAAGTAGTTGTAGAAGTTGTGCTGGTGGTAGTTGATGTGGTAGAGGTTGTTGTAGAAGTGGTGCTGGTGGTAGTTGATGTGGTTGATGTAGTTGTAGAAGTGGTGCTGGTGGTAGTTGATGTAGTAGAGGTAGTTGTAGAAGTTGTGCTGGTGGTAGTTGATGTGGTAGAGGTTGTTGTAGAAGTGGTGCTGGTAGTAGTTGATGTGGTAGAGGTAGTTGTAGAAGTGGTGCTGGTTGTAGTTGATGTGGTAGAGGTAGTTGTAGAAGTGGTGCTGGTGGTTGTTGATGTGGTTGAAGTAGTTGTAGAAGTGGTGCTGGTGGTAGTTGATGTGGTGGAAGTTGTAGTGGAAGTGGTGCTGGTGGTAGTTGATGTAGTAGAAGTAGTTGTAGAAGTGGTGCTCGTCGTAGTTGATGTGGTTGAAGTGGTTGTGGAAGTGGTGCTGGTGGTAGTAGATGTGGTAGATGTGGTTGTAGAAGTGGTGCTGGTGGTAGTTGATGTTGTTGAAGTGGTTGTGGAAGTGGTAGAAGTAGTTGTGGACGTGGTGCTTGTTGTAGTTGATGTGGTAGAAGTAGTTGTAGAAGTGGTACTGGTAGTAGTAGAAGTGGTCGAAGTAGTTGTGGAAGTGGTGCTGGTGGTAGTTGATGTGGTGGAAGTTGTAGTGGAAGTGGTGCTGGTGGTAGTTGATGTAGTAGAGGTAGTTGTTGAAGTGGTACTGGTGGTAGTTGATGTGGTAGAGGTGGTCGTTGAAGTGGTGCTGGTGGTAGTTGATGTAGTAGAGGTAGTTGTTGAAGTGCTGCTGGTGGTAGTTGATGTAGTAGAGGTAGTTGTAGAAGTGGTGCTGGTGGTAGTTGATGTGGTAGAAGTAGTTGTAGATGTTGTGCTTGTTGTAGTTGATGTGGTAGAGGTAGTTGTAGATGTGGTGCTTGTGGTGGATGATGTGGTAGAAGTAGTTGTGGAAGTGGTGCTGGTGGTAGTTGATGTGGTAGAGGTAGTTGTTGAAGTCGTACTGGTGGTAGTTGATGTGGTTGAAGTTGTTGTGGAAGTGGTGCTGGTAGTTGAGGATGTGGTAGAAGTTGTTGTGGAAGTGGTGCTGGTAGTTGAGGATGTGGTAGAAGTTGTTGTGGAAGTGGTACTGGTTGTAGTTGATGTTGTTGAAGTTGTTGTTGAGGTTGTGGTTGTTGTGGTTGAAGTTGTTGAGGTTGTTGTTGAGGTTGTACTTGTCGTGGTACTTGTGCTGCTGCCTGCAACAAACAAAAAAAAGTAATTTAGATTTTCTAAATATATTTCAAATGATGTTTGTTGTTAGTATTTAGATATTTTTATAATATCTTGGTTGGTTGGTGTTACTGCCCTGTTCACTTGTTTCATTGAAAATTAATATGAGCTCCAAGCACCTATTGGATTTAATACTAATAAAAAGTATTATATTTACTTTATTTGATCAGCGGCATCATGATCGTCTTCTCTTTATTCCAAGATTTTGCTATTATTGGATTTAGAATAATTTTTGGCAGCCTTTGAAACCTTGGTCCACATTTACTGAATGCCCTTTCTGACTTTGGTTTGGATCATAGTGCTTTATCACCTTATACTACTAGTGCAGTCTAGGGCTGGTCTATTTTTGCAGTATTCTCGGTACTCAGGTCAATGTCATAAATTATATTATTTTAAAGTATTTCATAGTCAACATTTTCCCTTGAATTCCAGTTTAACTAAATTTCGGATTAGATAGTTTTGTAATAATTTTCGAACCTAGGCGCTCATGAATCGAATGCGGTTTCTGACGTTGTATCGGGTACGTATATGATATACATGTACGTTAGTTTTAAAATATGACTCCACGTATTATGTACTAGCCTATTAGGCGTTGATACTCCATATATTTGAAGCAGCACTGAATTGCGATCTCTTGCTATGCTATGAAATTAAACTGTTGACATCGGCTTCCTGTTGCCAAGTAATATATAAAATATATCTAAACGTCCTCAACGGGACACAATGTTATATTAGGTTTACCTTTTTACTTCTCATCCTGGTCAGCCTTTATTCGGCATCAGATGCGTAGCCTTAATTTTTCTCACATTAATTGAGCTTCTCTCTACAGGCAGATAATAGTTTTAATGTATTTTCAAAATGCACATTAACTGAGAAGACTTATTATAGATTATGACCGTCGAACTCCCGAAGCGACTAAAAATTAGTATTTCTGACTACTAAGCTAGCTAAGTAACACTGTTGCCTAGTAAAGCGGATATCTACTCTTTGATGTCACCGCTTTTTTTCTCCGCTTTGTAAGTTCCTAGCAAGTTGTACAAACCGTTCACTGTCCGACTTCGGTTTTTGGCCGCATTTAGCTGATGGTGGGCTTTCCTGGTGGTCAATCGCCGTGGAGGCCTCTTCCCCCGTACCTAATGGGCCCTACATTTCGCCGCACTATTGTCTTCCTCAGCCCAACACGAAAATAATTTATGCTAACGGCTTTGGGTTAAGCATCAGTTTCCATGTGTTCTTTGAGTAAATTGATTTAATTTAATAATATTAAAAAAAATAATAAAGGTTTAACGTCCGTTTCGTTATGCAAGGCTGATGTCAGGGACGTTCATATAGCCCAGATAGCGCTAGATCAATTCAGTCAGAATATGACGTCCCTGACATTGCCATATGGCGAGGAACCGGACGTTAAATTCTTATTGATTGAATTGTTTGCAAAAGAAATGTGTTCAGAAGAAGAAAGGTCCTAAAATGAAAGCCAGTCCAGTGATCAAACATGATCAGCGTAGATACGGTATGTCCTGGTGAAAAACGATTTGCCTGAAGTTTTGCTAGTGAAAGTTGAAAGAGCGAAGAATAATAGGTAAAGAGTTCCAGATCGTTGGTGATGCATAATAGTATGAACGTCTGCCCAATGATGTGAGAATATTTGGAACAAAGAGAAGATTGGCATCAGTGGAACGAACTGCACGTGAAGTGCTTCACTACGTGAAGCACTTTGAAGCATAGGAAAGAAGAGTTTCATATAAGTATGAAGACTTGCCAAATCTAGATATTCTCTCTTGTGTGTCTAATTATTTAGCTTTCCGTCGTGGTATCAAAGCACTATTGTAGTTGAGTAATATTTTACATGAAATTACAATATTTGTATGTTTTATGTATAAGTATCTCTCTCTTAGTGCACTGGTTACTGGCAGGTCCATGGTATATAGCGCCTCCACTCTTCTCTGTCTTCCGCCTTCTTCTTCATTTCCACATATGAGTGGGCCTTTAAATCATCTAACATACTTAATCTCGGCCGGCCCCTGCCTCTTTTTCCTTCCATTCTACCTTCTATGACCTCTTTTAATAGATCTTACCCCCTTAGAATGTGTCCTATCCAACTATTCTTCCTATTTCTTAATACTTTTATCAACTGTCTATCTGTGCCAACTCTCTACAGCACTTCCTCATTTGTAACATTTTGAGTTCAGCTAATCCTCTCCATTCTTCTCAAAATCCTCATTTCCAATGCCTCCAGTTTCCTAATATATTTCTTCCTTAAGGTCCTTGTTTCTCATCCATACAATGGCGTAGTCCAAAGCAACATTTTCACTATCTTTATCTTTGTGTCTTTCTTTAGACTTTTTGTTAATAGTTCTTTTCTATTACCAAAGGCCGCTTTTGGCTGTGCAGTCCTACTGCATATTTCCGTCTCACATTTCCCGTCATCGGTTATAGTATGACCCAAATATTTGAAACTCCGTAACTGTTTCAATCTCGTACCATTAATTGTGATATTAAGTTCAGCTTTATTATTGGACGCTCTCATAACCTTGGTCTTTTTTATATTAATCTTCATGCCATATCTTAGGGCCGTATCATTCAACCTATCCAGTATCTTTTGCAGTCCAATATCGCTGTCCGCTACCATTTCTCCTTCATCTGCAAATCTATATCTTGTAACAATTTCCCTCCTACCTTTATTCCTTCTTCCATGGCTTCCTCCATCATTGCCTCAGCGATAATGTTAAACCACAGCGGCGAAATGCTACAACCTTGTCTTACTCCACGTCCTATTTCACCTTCTTCTGAGTAGTCTTTTTATAAGTAGATGATATATAGAAGTATATATATATATATATATATATATATATATATATATATATATATATATATATATATATATCATTTCATATGTACATGCATACATTTATAAGTATATGATATATAAAACAAGTAGGAGTGTTGCTAGGTGATTTAAGATCCCACTCATATATTGACATTTCTTAGATGTAAATTTCAATGTAATTTTGTTTAGCTTATTATTACTGAACTCTCTCTGTAAAGTAATATCGAATACCGATTTCGTCAATGACACTGCAGTTTAAATTTTCTCTGTTAATAATAATAATAAAAATAATGTCAGAGTTGTAAAAGTTACAGAGCTAATTCATATTCTATGCGTTGAATTGCCGGGAGCCAGTGAAGGCGGCGAAGTAAAGAAAGAGTGCGAGATTGAAGTCTAGTGGACTTGCCAAATACAAATGCGAGAAAATTTTGATCAGAGGATTGAGAGAAGTAGATGGGAACCCATGTAATAGTGAATTACAGTAATTAAGCTTTGAACGAACTGTAGAATTTGCAAGAATTGTGGCTGCATATCTAGTAAGAGATGACGTATTTGCCTAATCTGATGAACCTGATAGTACACGTAAGAGGCTCGACAGACGGAAGAGATATGGGATTTGTATTCAAGGTCTTCATCAAATGTGACTCCAAGGGTTTTGGCTGATCGAGAATGTAAAGAACAAGATTTTGAAAATGGACGGAGTTATTAATAACTTTACGTTTTTCCAGAGGGGTGCCAAATAAAAGCAATTCAGATTTGAAGCTATCACAGCTGGACGATTAACAAAAAACCAGGAATAGACCTTGTCAAGAATGTATGAGAGATGAGTTAGTATCTGGTTTTAATCTGGGTTGCGAAAGGAAACATATAGTTGGATGTAGTCTGCATATTAGTCAAAATTTATGGGGACATGGTCGTGCAGGTAGCTACGAGAGTGATATATAAAGCGAAGAGATCTACTCTAATGAACCAAGACTTTGAGCATGGGCCCAGTTCTTCTGCTTTGAATTAAACTTGCTAATCTGTTGGCCCTATAACTTTTAGACGTATGTTCATTAGCTAGATTTCTCTCCTGTCTTTATTTTCGATATTTCCCACTTTATCGTCTTGTCTAGTAAAGGTCATTGATATGTGCATCCATAGTAACGGCACGCAGTAAACCACTCCTGAAAACTCTCAATTAATCTTACGCAAAATAAAGAAACGAGAAATGCGCAGTCAAAAGTGTAGAACGTTAATTTAATCAAGTGACTCGATAAAGGCATGTAAGATGATGATTAGTAAGAGCATAAAGATTGACTGCAAAATGGAAATTTATTTTCCTTAGATTTGAAGTTGTATACTTATGTAGAATGCAATAAAGTATTAAGCAAAACCCTAATAAAAAAAATAAGTAGCAACTTCTGATATCTAGGCCAACAACAATACCTCATTTATTTCCCCCATTGAAAAAATTCTTATATCGACGTCAAACAAAGTAGTTTAAATACCAGATAATTGTAACATACAGCTAGATGTAGATGCCGTCATAATCGTCGCAGAATTCATAAATACCATTTATCAAGTAAACTATTGGCATCAAGTGCGTCTTTTTAAAAAATGCGTATTCAGGGTAATATTTATACTGTGCAACATTGCCATATCGACATTGTATCAAAATAACCGAGATATACGAATTAATACATAAGAATAGTAAGGCTTTAATATCCGTAAATTCGTATCAGCATAATATCAAGGATGCAAAAAAGCGGTAAAATTTGCTTAAAATAAAATGTTAAACTTTCAATAATCTAAAATAAAATGCAATAAACATACTGGTGCTCGTAGTAGTGGTCGTTGAGGTTGTACTCGTTGTGGTTGATGTCGTTGAGGTAGTTGTCGATGTGGTAGACGTTGTTGTAGACGTAGTTGAGGTAGTTGTTGATGTTGTGCTTGTTGTGGTAGAAGTTGTTGAGGTAGTTGTTGATGTTGTGCTTGTTGTGGTAGAAGTTGTTGAGGTTGTTGTTGATGTTGTGCTTGTTGTGGTAGAAGTTGTTGAGGTAGTTGTTGATGTTGTGCTTGTTGTGGTAGAAGTTGTTGAGGTAGTTGTTGATGTTGTGCTTGTTGTGGTAGAAGTTGTTGAGGTAGTTGTTGATGTTGTGCTTGTTGTGGTAGAAGTTGTTGAGGTAGTTGTTGACGTTGTGCTTGTTGTAGTAGAAGTTGTTGAGGTTGTGGTTGATGTTGTGCTTGTTGTGGTAGAAGTTGTTGAGGTAGTTGTTGACGTTGTGCTTGTTGTGGTAGAAGTTGTTGACGTTGTTGTTGATGTTGTGCTTGTTGTGGTAGAAGTTGTTGAGGTTGTGGTTGAAGTTGTGCTGGTGGTAGTTGATGTGGTAGAGGTAGTTGTAGAAGTGGTGCTGGTGGTAGTTGATGTTGTAGAGGTAGTTGTGGAAGTGGTGCTGGTGGTAGTTGATGTGGAAGAGGTAGTTGTGGAAGTGGTGCTAGTGGTAGTAGAAGTTGTAGAAGTAGTTGTGGAAGTAGTGCTAGTTGTAGTTGATGTGGTAGAAGTAGTTGTAGAAGTGGTGCTGGTGGTAGTTGATGTGGTTGAAGTTGTTGTGGAAGTGGTGCTGGTGGTAGTTGATGTGGTGGAGGTAGTTGTAGAAGTGGTGCTGGTGGTAGTTGATGTAGTAGAGGTAGTTGTAGAAGTGGTGCTGGTGGTAGTTGATGTAGTAGAGGTAGTTGTAGAAGTGGTGCTGGTGGTTGTTGATGTGGTGGAGGTAGTTGTAGAAGTGGTGCTGGTGGTAGTTGATGTGGTAGAGGTAGTTGTAGAGGTGGTACTGGTAGTAGTTGAAGTGGTAGAGGTAGTTGTAGAAGTGGTGCTGGTGGTAGTTGATGTGGTAGAAGTAGTTGTAGAAGTGGTACTAGTGGTAGTTGATGTGGTAGAGGTAGTTGTAGAAGTGGTGCTCGTGGTAGTTGATGTGGTAGAGGTGGTTGTTGAAGTCGTACTAGTGGTAGTTGATGTGGTAGAGGTAGTTGTAGAAGTGGTGCTCGTGGTAGTTGATGTGGTAGACGTAGTTGTAGAAGTGGTGCTTGTGGTAGTTGAAGTGGTAGAAGTTGTTGTAGAAGTGGTGCTGGTGGTAGTTGATGTGGTAGAGGTAGTTGTAGAAGTGGTACTGGTGGTAGTTGATGTGGTAGAGGTAGTTGTAGAAGTGGTGCTCGTGGTAGTTGATGTGGTAGAGGTGGTTGTTGATGTAGTGCTTGTGGTAGTTGATGTGGTTGAAGTAGTTGTGGAAGTAGTGCTAGTTGTAGTTGATGTCGTAGAGGTAGTTGTAGAAGTGGTGCTGGTGGTAGTTGATGTGGTTGAAGTTGTTGTGGAAGTGGTGCTGGTGGTAGTTGATGTGGTAGAAGTAGTTGTGGAAGTGGTGCTGGAGGTAGTTGATGTGGTTGAAGTTGTTGTGGAAGTGGTGCTGGTGGTAGTTGATGTGGTGGAGGTAGTTGTAGAAGTGGTGCTGGTGGTAGTTGAAGTGGTTGAAGTTGTTGTGGAAGTGGTGCTGGTGGTAGTTGATGTGGTTGAAGTTGTTGTGGAAGTGGTGCTGGTGGTTGTTGATGTGGTGGAGGTAGTTGTAGAAGTGGTGCTGGTGGTAGTTGATGTGGTAGAGGTAGTTGTAGAGGTGGTGCTGGTAGTAGTTGAAGTGGTAGAGGTAGTTGTAGAAGTGGTACTCGTGGTAGTTGATGTGGTAGAGGTGGTTGTTGAAGTCGTACTGGTGGTAGTTGATGTGGTTGAAGTTGTTGTAGAAGTGGTGCTGGTGGTAGTTGATGTGGTAGAAGTAGTTGTAGAAGTGGTACTAGTGGTAGTTGATGTGGTAGAGGTAGTTGTAGAAGTGGTGCTGGTGGTAGTTGATGTGGTAGAAGTAGTTGTAGAAGTGGTGCTGGTGGTAGTTGATGTGGTTGAAGTTGTTGTGGAAGTGGTGCTGGTGGTAGTTGATGTGGTGGAGGTAGTTGTAGAAGTGGTGCTGGTGGTAGTTGATGTGGTTGATGTAGTTGTAGAAGTGGTGCTGGTGGTAGTTGATGTAGTAGAGGTAGTCGTAGAAGTGGTGCTGGTGGTAGTTGATGTTGTAGAGGTAGTTGTAGAGGTGGTGCTGGTTGTAGTTGATGTGGTAGAAGTAGTTGTAGAAGTGGTGCTGGTGGTAGATGTGGTTGATGTCGTAGTTGATGTTGTGCTTGTTGTGGTTGTGGAAGTTGTTGAAGTGGTTGTTGTAGTTGTTGTTGAAGCTGAAACACAGAAATATTAAAATTACTTAGTTTTACTTCAACATCAGATATAAACATTAAAATCATAATCAACATTAATATTCACTGAAAACTCTCATCTGTCAGCAAATATCGACTATGTTAAGGCACTAAAACCGTTCTTGTAAGTCGCATTCTTCTCTTGAACCACCTCGTCAAATCGTAGGCAATCAATATTTCCCAGAATCTTACTAATACCTTATACTAGTATTTCTACACGTTCTTTTCTCTGATCTTCCGAACCGGCAATTGTTCCAACAGCATCTCTAACGGCCATTTTGAAACATCTTGACGTCATTTGTCATTCTACTCACATAGCTATTGACACATTCAATAGCTCATCGATCGTCATTTGTGTCTAGTTACTTGTGTTTATTGTTGAATTTTTTATTTATTAGGGTTGTGTAGAAAGTAGAAATATTTAAAATGATAAGATGAGGAAGCAGAAAGTTTCATAGAGTGGAGTATGATAAAGGATATCAGCGTCTACCTAATGAGATGAAAACATTTGCAACTTCAATCAGGTGGCCTCAGAAGAACAAACTGTACGATAAGGTTGATGGGTATTCTTCTTCCTCTTCTACTGCATGGCCTAACGGCAGGTTCGTGGCATATAACTCTTTCAATCAATTCTATCCTCAGCCTTTCTTTTCTCCTCTATAATATTTTATGAATTTTATGCTTATTGAGTTGATATCAGGATATGTTGTTGAACGAGCTTTTATAGCGCATCAAGTTCAAAAAGCAAAATTGTCCAATACTTATTATGAAATGCACTTTAAATTCCCCGACTTTCAAACTAATTATTTGTATTTCGCCTCGCATCCTACTTCTTGTACTGCATCACATTTCATCGGCCCCTATCAAATTAATTCCCCTACCCGAAAATGTATTCTGCCATCGCCCCGTAAATCCGATAATAACACGATGTGGCCCACAACTTTGGCGATGGGCTCCAAATAAGGCGAAGTAGAACCCTGGCTTATGGTGCAAATATACAGATCCAGGACGCTTAATTTGCTGTTAAATCAATGTTGACTAATAGTTATAAGAACAATTATTAGGCTACGTACCATAAGTAATATTGATGGAAACTACGAGACATACAAATATATTCATTTATTCTGCTTCCTCCAAGAAAACATCTGTTGATTACATTCAGTTTTAAAACACTTTACTTTACGTGTTAGCGACGATTGCAAAATTTAGTTTTCTATACTTTTGTGACTGCTAAAACTTGATATTACAGACTCCTTCATACTAAGTCTCTTTGCGATTTGTCGAAGATATATATATATCTTAGACATATTATATATATATATATATAGTATATTATATATATATATATATACTACATTGATAGGTATATATATTATATATATTTATATCATCATCATCATCATCTTCTCCTAATCCCATTTTTACCGACGTCGAATACGAAAACGGTCTCAAATCTGCTCTGGCCTACAGCATATCATCCAGCAGTCACACCCCGTGACTTTGCCATTCGGTAACATCATTGTTGGAGCAGTTCGGGAGCCTAGCGCTCATCAATCCGAAATGCCCGTTCGAAAGTTGGTGTGGGATCTTAAGGCTTTAAGGTCGCATTCTAACGACACGTGCCAATCAGCCGGGTAAGGTAGTCTGCAACAACCCGGCACAACACGGAAGCAATATAGATAATATATATATATCGATATATATAGTGCATATATATTATATATATATATTATATGCTATAATCTACATATATATATATCTATCTTTAATATAGCATGCCATTATATACCTATCACATATATACCATATATAATGTATATATATATATAGATATACACCCACTATAATCTAGATACGTATTTTTATTGTTACAGTATATATGCTATATGAGCCTCAGAGTATCTGATAATCTAAGAATATAGATCATAATAATATATATTGCTATATATATAGATATATAATGTATATATAAATAATATATATTCATTATATATATCTTTCTATATCTATATAATATATCTAGATTATATAACCTGTATATGTCCTAGATATATATATATATAGACCTCCTAGTGCATCTGTCCTACGGCAGATTCCATGGTATAAACGCCCCACTCTTCTCGGGTCACTTACAGCCTTCCCTCCATTTCCACAGATTAGTGGTCGGTAATCATCTAACATACCTAATCGCGGCCTGCCCCTGTCTCTTTTTCCTTCCATTCTACCTTCTATGACCTTTTTTAATAGACCTTCCCCCCCTTAGAATGTGTCCTATCCATCTCTTCTTCCTATTTCTGAATACATTTATCAACTGTCTATCTGTGCCAACTCTCTCCAGGACTTCCTCATTTCTAACCTTTTGAGTCCAGCTAATCCTCTCCATTCTTCTCCAAATCCACATTTCCAATGCCTCCAGTTTCCTAATATCTTCCTTCCTTAAGGTCCATGTTTCACATCCATACAATAGCGTGGTCCAGACCAAAGTTTTCACTATCTTTATCTTTGTGTCTTTCTTTAGACTTTTAATAGTTATTTTTTTCTACTACTACTGTAAAGGCCGCTGTTGATTGTGCAATCCTACTGCATATTTCCGTCTCACATTTACCATCATCAGTTATAGTATGACCCAAATATTTGAAACTCCTTACCTGTTTCAATTTCGTACCATTTATTGTGATATTAACTTCACCTTTATTATTGGACACTCTCATAACCTTGGTCTTTTTTATATTAATCTTCATGCCATATCTTGGGGCCGTATCATTCAGCCTATCCATTATCTTCTGCAATCCAATCTCGCTGCCTGCTACCATTCCTTGGTCATCTGCAAATCGTACATCTCGTAACAAATTCCCTCCTACTTTTATTCCTTCTTCCAAGTCTTCCATGGCTTCCTCCAACTTTGCCTCAGCGTAAATGTTAAACAGCTGCGGCGAAATGCTACAACCTTGTCTCACTCCACGTCCTATTTCACCTTCTTCTGAGTATTCTTGTTGGATTTGGGTTGTACTTGGGTTAAGCATCAGCTTGCATGTGTTCATTGAGTAAATTGATTTAATTTACTAGTATAATAAAAATAAAGGTTTAACGTCCGTTTTGTCATTCAAGGCTGATGTCAGGGACGTTTCCACGGCCAAGATAAATATAGATCAATTCAGTCGGATAGAATGCCAAAGAAACATGCTCAGGAGAGGTAAGATCCTAAAATGAAAGCCGGTCCAGTGATCAAAAATGGTTAGGGTAGATACGGTATGTCTCTGGCGACAAAAGATTTGTCTTAAGATTTCCAGCGAAAGTTGAAAGAGAAGAAAAAGGGCGAAGAATAATAGGTAAAGAGTCCCGGCCAGATCGTTGGGGCTGCATAAGAGTTTGAACGTCTGCAAAATGATGTGAGAATATTTGGAACAAAGATTAGACTGGCATCAGTGAAACGAAGTGCACGTGAAGGACAATAAAGAAGAAGTTTCAGATAAGTATAAAGACTTGCCAAATCTAGATAGTCTGTATCGTGTGTCTAATTATTTAGCTTTCCGTCGTGATGTCACAACGCTACTGTGGTCGCGTAGTTTTCTACATGAAATTATAATATGTTTATGTTTATTTGTAAGTATATGGTATATAAAAACAAGCAGGAGTGTTTGCTAGGTGATTTGATGTTCCACTCATATATAGACATTTCTTGGATATGCATTCGAATTTTTTATATTCTTATAATTACTGTACTCCCTCAGTAAAGTAGTCTCGAAGACCGACTAAGGCGATAACACTGATGTATAAATTTCGTTGTTAATAATAATCTCGGAGCTGTGAAAGTTAGCAGAGGGTATTTAATATTTTATGCGTTGAATAACAGGGAGCCAGTGAAGACTGCGAAGTAGAGAAAGAGCGTGAGATTGAAGACTAGAGGTCTTGCCAACAACGCGTGCGAGAAAATTTTGACCAGAGGGTTGAGAGAAGTAGTTGGGAACCCATGTAATAATGAATTGCAGTAATCAAGCTTTCAGCGGGGTGTAGATTTTGCAAGAATGTGGCTGAATTTCTAGTAAGAGATGGACGTATTGGCCTAATGTGATGAATCCGAAAGGAAGAGGCGCGACAGACGTACGAGATATGGGATTTGTAATCAAGGTCTTCATCAAATATAACTCCAAGGGTTTTGGCTAATCGAGAAAGTAAAGAACGCTATTTTGAAAAGGAACGGAGTTATTAATAACTTTTTTGAGGAAGAGTGCCAAATAACAGCTATTAAGCTTTGGAGGTAATGACAGCTAGTCGACTAGCACAAAACCAGGAATTAACCTTGTCAAGAATGGATTAGAGATGCTTTAGTATCAGGTTGGAATCTTGGTTGAAAAAGGAAACCTATTGTCGGGTGTAGTCTGCATAGAAGTGAAACTCTATGGAGACCAGGTCATGCAGGTAGGTACGAGAATAATATATAAAGAGAAGAGATCTAAACTTATGAAACAATTCTTTGTGCCCATTTCTTCTACTTAGGATTAAACTTGAATTTTGTTGGCCCTATAACTTTTAGACGTCTGCTCATTTGCTGGATTTCTTTCCTGTCTGTATTTCCGATATTTCCTCCTTTATCTCTTTGTCTGGCAATAGTCATTGAAATATGCATCCATTGTAACTGGCTCGGAGTATTACATTCCTGAAAACGTCCATTTAATCTTACGCAAACTAAGGAAACGCGAATTGCCCAGTCATGAGTGTAGTACGTTGAACTTAATAATGAGACTCGATGATGGCATGTCAGATGATAATTATTAACAGCATAAAGATTTGATTGCAAATGGAACTGTGTTGTCATTAAATTAGAAATTATATACTAATGAAGAATTGTATAAAGTATTAAACAAAACCCTAATCAAAAATAAATAAATAGCTACTTCTGATATCTCGGCCTGCAGTACTTCATTTATTTCCCCATTTTAAGAAATTCTTATATGGACGTCAAACTTGAACTATGTACTACACATACCAGACAATTGTACAGCTACATGTAGATGCCGTCAAAGCATCGCAGAACACATTAATACCATTTATCAATTAAACTATCAGCATCAAGACTAGAATACCATTTTCAAGAATGCGTATTCAGGGTCTGTTAAACCTAGGAAACATAGCCATATCTCCACATTGTATCACAATAACCAAGATATACGAATTTATAATTTAGAATGCTAAGGCTTTAATATCCGTAACTCCGTATCAGCACAATATTAGGGGATGACAAAAAAGCGGTAACGTTTACTTCAAAAAAAATGTCATGAAGGTTTAAACAATCATTACTCTATATGCAATAAACATACTGGTGCTCGTTGTAGCAGTAGTCGTTGGTGTTGTCCTAGTTGTGGTTGAACTCGTTGAGGTAGTTGTAGCGGTGGTAGACGTCGATGTAGATGTAGTTGACGTATTTGCTGAAGTTGTGTTTGGTGTTGTTGAAGTTGTTGAGGTTGTTGTTGATGTTTTGCTTGTTATTGTTGATGTGGTAGAGGTTGTGGTTGATGTTGCGCTTGTTGTGGTTGAACTTGTTGAGGTTTTTGTTGACGTTGTTCTTGTTGTGGTAGAAGTTGAGGCTGTTGTTAATGTTGTGCTTGTTGTGGTTGAAGTTGAGGTTGTAGTTGATGTTGTGCTTGTTATTGTTGATGCGGTAGACGTAGTTGTAGAAGTGGTGCTGGTGGTAGTTGACGTGGTAGAGGTAGTTGTAGAAGTGGTGCTGGTGGTAGTAGAAGTGGTAGAAGTTGTTGTGGAAGTGGTGCTGGTGGTAGTTGATGTGGTAGAAGTAGTGGTAGAAGTAGTGCTGGTGGTAGTTGATGTGGTAGAGGTAGTTGTAGAAGAGGTGCTGGTGGTAGTTGATGTGGTAGAGGTAGTTGTAGAAGTGGTACTGGTGGTAGTTGATGTGGTTGAAGTCGTTGTGGAAGTGGTGCTAGTGGTAGGTGAAGTGGTAGAAGTTGTTGTAGAAGTGGCGCTGGTGGTAGTTGATGTGGTAGAGGTAGTTGTAGAAGTGGTGCTCGTGGTAGTTGATGTGGTTGAAGTGGTTGTGGAAGTGGTGCTGGTGGTAGTAGATGTGGTAGATGTGGTTGTAGAAGTAGTGCTGGTGGTAGTTGATGTGGTTGAAGTGGTTGTGGATGTGGTGCTGGTGGTAGTTGAAGTGGTAGAAGCTGTTGTAGAAGTGGTGCTGGTGGTAGTTGATGTGGTTGAAGCTGTTGTGGAAGTGGTGCTAGTGGTGGTTGAAGTGGTAGATGTGGTTGTAGAAGTGGTGCTGGAGGTAGTTGATGTTGTTGAAGTGGTTGTGGATGTGGTGCTGGTGGTAGTTGAAGTGGTAGAAGTTGTTGTAGAAGTGGTGCTTGTGGTAGTTGATGTGGTAGAGGTAGTTGTAGAAGTAGTGCTTGTGGTTGTTGATGTGGTTGTGGTTGTTGTAGAAGTGGTGCTGGTGGTAGTTGAAGTGGTAGAAGTTGTTGTAGAAGTGGTGCTGGTGGTAGTTGATGTGGTAGAGTATGTGAGGTGGGCTGGTAGTGTTAGTGGTGGTATGAGGTAGGTGTGTAGAAGTGTGGCTGTGTAGTTGATGGGTGAGGCTAGTGGTGGAAGTGGTGCTGGTGGTAGTAGATGTGGTTGAAGTTGTTGTGGAGGTGGTGCTGGTAGTAGTTGATGTAGTTGAGGTAGTTGTAGAAGTGGTGCTGGTAGTAGTTGATGTGGTAGAGGTAGTTGTAGAAGTGGTGCTCGTGGTAGTTGATGTGGTTGAAGTGGTTGTGGAAGTGGTGCTGGTTGTAGTAGATGTGGTAGATGTGGTTGTAGAAGTGGTGCTGGTGGTAGTTGATGTTGTTGAAGTTGTTGTGGATGTGGTGCTGGTGGTAGTTGAAGTGGTAGAGGTAGTTGTAAAAGTGGTGCTCGTGGTAGTTGATGTGGTTGAAGTTGTTGTGGAAGTGGTGCTGGTGGTAGTTGATGTGGTAGAAGTAGTTGTAGAAGTGGTGCTAGTGGTAGTTGAAGTGGTTGAAGTGGTTGTAGAAGTGGTGCTGGTGGTAGTTGAGGTGGTAGACGTAGTTGTAGAAGTGGTGCTAGTGGTAGTTGAAGTGGTAGAAGTTGTTGTAGAAGTGGTGCTGGTGGTAGTTGATGTGGTAGAGGTTGTTGTAGAAGTGGTGCTGGTGGTAGTTGAGGTGGTAGACGTAGTTGTAGAAGTGATGCTAGTGGTAGTTGAAGTGGTAGATGTGGTTGTAGAAGTGGTGCTGGTGGTAGTTGATGTTGTTGAAGTGGTTGTTGATGTGGTGCTGGTGGTAGTTGAAATGGTAGAAGTTGTTGTAGAAGTGGTGCTTGTGGTAGTAGATGTGGTTGAAGTGGTTGTGGAAGTGGTGCTGGTGGTAGTAGATGTGGTAGATGTGGTTGTAGAAGTGGTGCTGGAGGTAGTTGATGTTGTTGAAGTGGTTGTGGATGTGGTGCTGGTGGTAGTTGAAGTGGTAGAAGTTGTTGTAGAAGTGGTGCTTGTGGTAGTTGATGTGGTAGAGGTAGTTGTGGAAGTGGTGCTGGTGGTAGTTGATGTGGTAGAGGTAGTTGTAGAGGTGGTGCTGGTGGTAGTTGATGTGGTAGAGGTAGTTGTAGAAGTGGTGCTGGTGGTAGTCGATGTGGTTGAAGTAGTTGTAGAAGTAGTGCTGGTGGTAGTTGATGTTGTAGAGGTAGTTGTAGAAGTGGTGCTGGTGGTAGTTGATGTGGTTGAAGTAGTTGTAGAAGTAGTGCTTGTGGTAGTTGAAGTGGTAGAAGTTGTTGTAGAAGTGGTGCTGGTGGTAGTTGATGTGGTAGAGGTAGTTGTAGAAGTGGTGCTGGTGGTAGTTGAAGTGGTAGAAGTTGTTGTAGAAGTGGTGCTGGTGGTAGTTGATGTGGTAGAAGTAGTTGTAGAAGTGGTGCTAGTGGTAGTTGAAGTGGTAGAAGTGGTTGTAGAAGTGGTGCTGGTGGTAGTTGAGGTGGTAGACGTAGTTGTAGAAGTGGTGCTTGTGGTAGTTGAAGTGCTAGAAGTTGTTGTAGAAGTGGTGCTGGTTGTAGTAGATGTGGTAGATGTGGTTGTAGAAGTGGTGCTGGTGGTAGTTGATGTTGTTGAAGTTGTTGTGGATGTGGTGCTGGTGGTAGTTGAAGTGGTAGAGGTAGTTGTAAAAGTGGTGCTCGTGGTAGTTGATGTGGTAGAAGTTGTTGTAGAAGTGGTGCTAGTGGTAGTTGATGTGGTAGAGGTAGTTGTAGAAGTGGTGCTGGTGGTAGTTGATGTTGTTGAAGTTGTTGTGGATGTGGTGCTGGTGGTAGTTGAAGTGGTAGTGGTAGTTGTAAAAGTGGTGCTTGTGGTAGTTGAAGTGGTAGAAGTTGTTGTAGAAGTGGTGCTAGTGGTAGTTGATGTGGTAGAGGTAGTTGTAGAAGTGGTGCTGGTGGTAGTTGATGTGGTAGAGGTAGTTGTGGAAGTGGTGCTCGTGGTAGTTGATGTGGTTGAGGTGGTTGTGGAAGTGGTGCTGGTGGTAGTAGATGTGGTTGTGGAAGTGGTGCTGGTGGTAGTTGATGTTGTTGAAGTGGTTGTGGATGTGGTGCTGGTGGTAGTTGAAGTGGTGGAAGTTGTAGTAGAAGTGGTGCTTGTGGTAGTTGATGTGGTAGAGGTAGTTGTAGAAGTGGTGCTGGTGGTAGTTGAGGCGGTAGACGTAGTTGTAGACGTAGTGCTTGTGGTTGTTGATGTGGTTGAAGTTGTTGTAGAAGTGGTGCTAGTGGTAGTTGAAGTGGTAGAAGTTGTTGTAGAAGTGGTGCTGGTGGTAGTTGATGTCGTAGAGGTCGTTGTTGAAGTCGTGCTGGTGGTAGTTGATGTGGTAGAGGTAGTTGTGGAAGTGGTGCTGGTGGTAGTTGCTGGGGGAGAGGTAGTTGGAGAAGTGGTGCTGGTGGTAGTTGATGTGGTAGAAGTAGTTGTAGAAGTAGTGCTGGTAGTGGTTGATGTAGTAGAGGTAGTTGTAGAAGTGGTGCTGGTGGTAGTTGATGTGGTTGAAGTGGTTGTGGAAGTGGTGCTGGTGGTAGTAGATGTGGTAGTTGTGGTTGTAGAAGTGGTGCTGGTGGTAGTTGATGTTGTTGAAGTGGTTGTGGATGTGGTGCTGGTGGTAGTTGAAGTGGTAGAAGTTGTTGTAGAAGTGGTGCTGGTGGTAGTTGATGTGGTAGAAGTAGTTGTAGAAGTAGTGCTGGTAGTGGTTGATGTTGTAGATGTAGTTGTAGAAGTGGTGCTGGTGGTAGTTGATGTGGTAGACGTAGTTGTAGAAGTGGTGCTAGTGGTAGTTGAAGTGGTAGAAGTTGTTGTAGAAGTGGTGCTGGTGGTAGTTGATGTCGTAGAGGTAGTTGTAGAAGTGGTGCTGGTGGTAGTTGATGTGGTAGAGGTAGTTGTAGAAGTGGTGCTGGTAGTAGTTGATGTGGTAGAGGTAGTTGTAGAAGTGGTGCTCGTGGTAGTTGATGTGGTAGAAGTAGTTGTAGAAGTGGTGCTTGTGGTAGTTGAAGTGGTAGAAGTTGTTGTAGAAGTGGTGCTGGTGGTAGTTGATGTGGTAGAGGTAGTTGTAGAAGTGGTGCTGGTGGTAGTTGAGGTGGTAGACGTAGTTGTAGAAGTGGTGCTAGTGGTAGTTGAAGTGGTAGAAGTTGTTGTAGAAGTGGTGCTGGTGGTAGTTGAAGTGGTAGAAGTTGATGTAGAAGTGGTGCTGGTGGTAGTTGATGTGGTAGAGGTAGTTGTAGAACGTAGTGCTGGTGGTGGTTGATGTTGTAGATGTAGTTGTAGAAGTGGTGCTGGTGGTAGTTGATGTGGTAGACGTAGTTGTAGAAGTGGTGCTAGTGGTAGTTGAAGTGGTAGAAGTTGTTGTAGAAGTGGTGCTGGTGGTAGTTGATGTCGTAGAGGTAGTTGTAGAAGTGGTGCTGGTGGTAGTTGATGTGGTAGAGGTAGTTGTAGAAGTGGTGCTGGTAGTAGTTGATGTGGTAGAGGTAGTTGTAGAAGTGGTGCTCGTGGTAGTTGATGTGGTAGACGTAGTTGTAGAAGTGGGCCTTTGGTGGGTTTTAGTTGTGTCGTTGAGTGGTAGAGTTGTGTAGAGTGGTGCTGGTGGTAGTGATGTGGGAGGTAGTTGTAGAAGTGGTGCTGGTGGTAGTTGAGGGGTACGAGTGAAGGGTGCTAGTGGTAGTGAAGTGTAGAAAGTTGTATGGTGCTGGTGGTAGTGAAGTGGTGCAGTGGTAGAAGTTGGTAGTTGAGAAGTGGTGAAGTGGTAGGTTGTGAGAGGTAGTTGTCGAAGTGGTGCTGGTGGTAGTGTGAAGTGGTGCTGGTGGTAGTAGATGTGGTAGATGTGGTTGTAGAAGTGGTGCTGGTGGTAGTTGATGTTGTTGAAGTGGTTGTGGATGTGGTGCTGGTGGTAGTTGAAGTGGTAGAAGTTGTTGTAGAAGTGGTGCTTGTGGTAGTTGATGTGGTTGAAGTGGTTGTGGAAGTGGTGCTGGTGGTAGTAGATGTGGTAGATGTGGTTGTAGAAGTGGTGCTGGAGGTAGTTGATGTTGTTGAAGTGGTTGTGGATGTGGTGCTGGTGGTAGTTGAAGTGGTAGAAGTTGTTGTAGAAGTGGTGCTTGTGGTAGTTGATGTGGTAGAGGTAGTTGTAGAAGTAGTGCTGGTGGTTGTTGATGTGGTTGTGGTTGTTGTAGAAGTGGTGCTGGTGGTAGTTGAAGTGGTAGAAGTTGTTGTAGAAGTGGTGCTGGTGGTAGTTGATGTGGTAGAGGTAGTTGTAGAAGTGGTGCTCGTGGTAGTTGATGTGGTTGAAGTAGTTGTAGAAGTAGTGCTGGTGGTAGTTGATGTGGTTGAAGTTGTTGTGGAAGTGGTGCTGGTAGTAGTTGATGTAGTTGAGGTAGTTGTAGAAGTGGTGCTGGTGGTAGTGGATGTGGTAGAGGTAGTTGTAGAAGTGGTGCTGGTGGTAGTGGATGTGGTTGACGTTGTAGTTGATGTTGTGCTTGTTGTGGTTGTGGTTGTGGATGTTGTTGAAGTTGTGGTTGTTGTACTTGTTGTTGAAGCTGAAATACAGAAACAGTAATATTAAGTATTTTCGCTTTGCCATACGTATTGCTATAGTGGGATGCTAAAACTGAGGAACTGAGCGCCTTCGTCGCTCTATGGTCCAACATTTTAATAGAAAATATATGCTAATGAAAGTACATTTTACCCTATAAAATGCAAAACTTTAATTTAAAATAATCGATATCAAATATTAAATAGAAACTGTGACTTTTGTCATTTACTTTAGATTATAAGTTTATTATTTAGTTATGCAAATTGTAATTTAAATTTATGTATATTCTGGTAGAAGATTTATGTAAAGAAGCAATGAACTGGTGCAAGCAAAGAGATGATAAAGTCGATTATAGTTGATGACATGTAGCCTCTAATAGAATCCTATTCAAATCTAATGAGAAGCCAGATCACTGCATATTCATAAAATACGTGTCCCATGTGGTAGACCGCAAGAGAGCTTTGGACGATTACATAAGTCAAAGCGTGATGCAGCCAGAGTTAGTATTGCCACCTTCACCAGTTCTACCGCTACCTCCTGGCTACTCCCCCTCCCTGATGCGTCACACAGGTGGGGGAGATCACAGCGTCACCTTGTCTGACCGCGATGCAGATCCGCTCATTTCAGCTGACTCGTACAATCCCATGAGTCATCTCTACAGTCGTCTCGAGGAACCCTCTGCCCAACTACATTTTCTCTCTAGCGTCCACCAAAATTCCCCTCAGCATCTTCCATCACAATTCATACCGAGACATCACCCCCATCGTAACCAGCGGCGCCGTGGCTTGCCCTTTAATGCCGCTCTCGCTAATCACCAGTTCCGAATCTCACCTGATCACTTTCCAAGATCTACGAAAGGAGAGTTTTGGGGGACCATTACTTGCAGAATGGTGATGCTGAATCTGGTAGATTGATCACTCCGAGTCACTCAGGTCAGAGAAGTCAGTCGGGGAGTAATGAGTGATTCAGGAGATAGGCCGGGAATCGACAGTTGAATTGTAACTCGGGGGTAGTGAAACAGCGGGGTTGAAGGGTGTGGTCTATCGCTGCAGTGTTACCAGGATGACAGTGTTACCTGGAGTTACGTGGCAAAACTGTGGCGAGGGGTATAGTGAATAAGAAGGGTATGGACCGTAATAGTATTAATTAGATTAGGACTACTATTATATTAATTAGATTAGGACTATTATTACATTAAATTAAATAACTCTCCATTTCGAAGTCCTTAGGCCATGTCAGGTTTCACATGTCTTCAGTTTGTTGTTTTTCTTTCTAACAAAGAATCTCTATCAACAAAAATGTAACGTCGGGTTCCTTGCCTTAAGGCAAAGACCTTTCAATAATGTCAGGGACGTCCCTTGCAGGATCTGTACAAACAGCGCCCCAAACAACCACGATGACGACTGAGTTTACAAAGATCGCAAGAGAAAGCGAGATCCAACCAGTGCTAGGTCGATGTTCTTGTCAAGAGACTCAACATTTAGAACTATGGCGCAAAGAGATGAGTTTTTAGCTTTCCCAGGAAATTACTCCCAAAAAGAATTCGAATTAAATATATAGCTTATAACAATAATTGGAGCTACAAATAATCATAAAATTTAATCCAATTCAATATGGTTGAACAAAAAAAAGCTAATTAAATATTATATGTTAGTTACTAAAGTTATATTTTCGCATAGAGAAAAATATTTCTTTTAAATTCATTCCTTGACTTCGCCAAGTACACAGGAACTCAGACCAATACGTAAACCTCCGTTCCACTAGCACCCTTCCTCGGACAGAACTCCCGGATTTTGGCTTGCACTGTTTTTGGACACCACAATCTGCTCATTGGGCTAGATTTGGTACCATAGTGCTCAATGTTGTCATGGACGACTGTAGCACTCTAATTCTGTTGTTGCTGTTGACTGAGATATAATCAATACTGAGTGTTGAGTTCTTGAAATGTTGTTCTACCGGACCAAGAGTCATGTCAAGGACTCTGTCATGTTTTTTGCGCAAACAATACGGAATTCTCTACCACAAGATCTGCCATATTGTAAATTCCCTACTACTTTACTGGGCAAGCTAAAAACTCAACTCTTTCCCACATATGGCAATTTCTGACCCTCTTGCCTCGGAGCTCATACTTACACAATTTTGTTATGTCGCTTTGTCTTAGGAGATGACAAAGTTATCTCATTGTATAATCCAAATATATATTTATAATTGGTCATTGTATACTCGGTCGTCCTTTTGTGGTGCCTTGGCGTCCGTTGATTTTCCTTCCTTAATTGAGGTCTATGTTTCGCATCCATAAATAGCGCGGTCCATACCAAGGCTTTCAATATCTTTATCTATTAAAGAAGAATATTTTATGCGTTGAATAACGGAGAGCCAGTGAAGTCAGCGGAGTAGAGAAAGAGTGTGAGATTGAAGTCTAGGGTACACGCAAACAACTCGTGCGAGAGAATTCTGACCAGAGGGTTGAGATTCATAGAAGGGAACGCATATAACAATGAACTACAGTAATCAAGCTTTGAATGGAGTGTAGAATTTGCAAGAATTGTGGCTTCTTCTTCTTATCCTGTCCTCATACAGCATTAATCGAGCGTCTGACACAATCTCTCGCCCGATCATTGAGCTCTCTGAGATCTTCAGGCGTGACACCATCACCGGTCAAGTTGCAGTTCATCAAATAGTCAATTTCCTCCTACTCCAAGCCGCATTCATATTGTAGAACCATTATAGTATCCCCATCGGCTCATTGCAACCTTTGTCCGACGACAGCTGTCCTACAGCTATTTAAACATAGCCACTTTCGTCGATCTTCGCGACATTACGTCTGATGGCTAGCGACATTACGTATGATGGCTGGTTGTGCTATGCCACAGAGCAAGTACAGACTGTCCCTACTGGTTGGTTTCAGGCAACCTGTTATATGACGTCACGCAGCATTAAGAGCACTGTCAATTTTATGGGCATAAATTGTGGCTGAAATTCTAGTATGGGATGGACGTATTTGCCTAATCTGACGAATCTGGAAGGAAGTGGCGCGACAGATTGAAGAGACATGGGATTTGTAGTCAATGTCTTCATCAAATACACGTATAGCTCCAAGGGTTTTGGCTGATCGAGAAAGTAAAGAACAAGATTTTGAAAATCAACCGAATTATTAGTAACTGTATTTTTTGCAGAGGCGTGCGAAACTAAAGATATGCAGTTTTGAAGGGATTCATAGCTAGACGATTAGCGCAATACCAGGAATAAATCTTGTGAAGAATGGATTAAAAATGCCGAGCCGATTGATGACCTCGAGTAGCCGGGCGGCGTTTCAACACGTATTGCTTGAATCGTTTTTATTAAACCCCAGGTTCTTTACACCGGGGTAAAATTAAAATAATAATAATAATAATAATAATAATAAAGGTTTAACGTCCGTTTACTCATACAAGACTGATGTCAGTTTTAAACTACTTAAACGATGTATTTTAAATTCCAGATTATTGTAGCATACAGCTAGATGTATATGCCGTCATAATCGTCGCAAAATTCATAAATACTATTTATCAGGTAAACTATTGGCATCAAGTGCGTCTTTTTAAAAGTGCGTATTCAGGGTAATATTTATACTGTGCAACATTGCCATATCGACATTGTATCAAAATAACCAAGATATACGAATTGATACATTAGAATAGTAAGGCTTTAATATCCGTAACTTCGTATCACCATAATATCAAGGATGGATAAAAGCGGTAAAATTTGCTTAAAATAAAATGTCATGAAGCTTTAAACTGTCAATACTCTAAAATATAATGCAATAAACATACTGGTGCTCGTAGTAGTAGTGGTCGTTGAGGTAGTACTGGTTGTGCTTGATGTCGTTGAGGTAGTTGTCGATGTGGTAGACGTTGTTGTAGACGTAGTTGTTGAAGTTGTGCTTGTTGTTGTTGAAGTTGTTGAGGTTGTGGTTGACGTTGTACTTGTTGTGGTAGAAGTTGTTGAGGTTGTTGTTGATGTTGTGCTTGTTGTGGTAGAAGTTGTTGAGGTAGTTGTTGATGTTGTGCTTGTAGTGGTAGAAGTTGTTGAGGTTGTGGTTGATGTTGTGCTTGTTGTGGTAGAAGTTGTTGAGGTAGTTGTTGACGTTGTGCTTGTTGTGGTAGAAGTTGTTGACGTTGTTGTTGATGTTGTGCTTGTTGTGGTAGAAGTGGTTGAGGTTGTGGTAGAAGTAGTGCTGGTCGTAGTAGATGTGGTAGAGGTAGTTGTAGAAGTAGTGCTTGTGGTTGTTGATGTGGTTGAAGTTGTTGTAGAAGTGGTGCTGGTGGTAGTTGAAGTGGTAGAAGTTGTTGTAGAAGTGGTGCTGCTGGTAGTAGATGTGGTAGAGGTAGTTGTAGAAGTAGTGCTGGTGGTAGTTGATGTCGTAGAAGTTGTTGTAGAAGTAGTGCTGGTGGTAGTTGATGTGGTAGAGGTAGTTGTAGAAGTGGTGCTGGTAGTAGTTGATGTGGTAGAGGTAGTTGTAGAAGTGGTGCTCGTGGTAGTTGATGTGGTTGAAGTGGTTGTGAAGTGGTGCTAGTGGTAGTTGAAGTGGTGCTGGTGGTAGTTGATGTGGTTGTTGTAGAAGTGGTGCTGGTAGTAGTTGATGTGGTAGAGGTAGTTGTAGAAGTGGTGCTGGTGGTAGTTGATGTGGTAGACGTAGTTGTAGAAGTGGTGCTAGTGGTAGTTGAAGTGGTAGAAGTTGTTGTAGAAGTGGTGCTGGTGGTAGTTGATGTGGTAGAGGTAGTTGTGGAAGTGGTGCTGGTAGTAGTTGATGTAGTTGAGGTAGTTGTAGAAGTGGTGCTGGTAGTAGTTGATGTGGTAGAGGTAGTTGTAGAAGTGGTGCTCGTGGTAGTTGATGTGGTTGAAGTGGTTGTGGAAGTGGTGCTGGTGGTAGTTGAAGTGGTAGAAGTTGTTGTAGAAGTGGTGCTGGTGGTAGTTGATGTTGTTGAAGTGGTTGTGGATGTGGTGCTGGTGGTAGTTGAAGTGGTAGAAGTTGTTGTAGAAGTGGTGCTTGTGGTAGTTGATGTGGTAGAGGTAGTTGTAGAAGTGGTGCTGGTAGTAGTTGATGTGGTAGAGGTAGTTGTAGAAGTGGTGCTCGTGGTAGTTGATGTGGTAGAGGTAGTTGTAGAAGTGGTGCTGGTAGTAGTTGATGTGGTAGAGGTAGTTGTAGAAGTGGTGCTCGTGGTAGTTGATGTGGTTGAAGTGGTTGTGGAAGTGGTGCTGGTGGTAGTAGATGTGGTAGTTGTGGTTGTAGAAGTGGTGCTGGTGGTAGTTGATGTTGTTGAAGTGGTTGTGGATGTGGTGCTGGTGGTAGTTGAAGTGGTAGAAGTTGTTGTAGAAGTGGTGCTGGTGGTAGTTGATGTGGTAGAGGTAGTTGTAGAAGTAGTGCTTGTGGTTGTTGATGTGGTAGATGTGGTTGTAGAAGTGGTGCTGGTGGTTGTTGATGTGGTTGAAGTGGTTGTGGAAGTGGTGCTGGTGGTAGTTGAAGTGGTAGAAGTGGTTGTAGAAGTGGTGCTGGTGGTAGTTGATGTGGTAGAGGTAGTTGTGGAAGTGGTGCTTGTGGTAGTTGATGTGGTTGAGGTTGTTGTAGAAGTGGAGCTGGTGGTAGTTGAAGTGGTAGAAGTTGTTGTAGATGTGGTGCTTGTGGTAGTTGATGTGGTTGAGGTAGTTGTAGAAGTGGTGCTAGTTGTAGTTGAAGTGGTAGAAGTAGTTGTAGAAGTGGTGCTGGTAGTAGTGGATGTGGTTGACGTTGTAGTTGATGTTGTGGTTGTGGTTGTGGATGTTGTTGAAGTTGTGGTTGTTGTACTTGTTGTTGAAGCTGAAACACAGAAACAGTAATATTGAGTATTTTCGCTTCGCCATACATATTGCTATAGTGTTATGCCAACAGTGAGGAACTGGGCGTCGTAGTCGCTCCTTAATCCAACATATTGATAGTTAATATGTGGAAATAGAAGTTCATTTTAACCGTATAAAATACAAAAAGTTAATTAAAATAATCAGTATACATTATACAATACTAAATAGAAGTTGTGTCATTTATTATTTACCTTAGAATATTAGATTTTGACATAATTAGGCAAATTTTAATTTTAATTTAAGTTATCATCTGATTTAAAATTTATTTAAACAAGACAATATCCGTTTCAAGCATAGAGATAAGGAAGTCTATTATAGTTGATGATATGGTAGCCTCTAAGAGAATCCTATACAAAGAGAATGACAAGCCATATTACTACATATTCATAAAATACGTGCCACATGTAGTAGACAGCAAGAGATCTTTGGACGATTACACAAGTCAAAGCTTGATGCAGCTAGAGTTAGTACTGCCACCTTCACCAACTCTACCACTATCTCATGGCTACTCCCCATCCCTGTTGCGGCACACTGGAGGGAGAGATCACAGCGTCACCATGTCTGACAGCGATGCAGTTCCGCTCAACTCAGCTGACTAGTACGATCCCATGAATCATCTCTACTGTCGTCTCAAGACACCATCTGCCCAACAACATTTTCTCTCTAGCGCCCACCCAAATTCCCCTCAGCATCTTCTAGCACAATTCATACCGTGACATTAATCCCCGCACGCCCTGCTTTAAGGCGCGATATCGTAACCGGCGGCGCCGTGGCTTGCCCTTCAATAGCAGCTCTCGCTAATCACCAGTGCCGAATCTCACCTCATCACATTCCAAGATGTTCGAAAGGAGGATTTTGGGGGACAATTACCCGCAGAATCGTGATACTGTATCTAGCAGGTTGATCACTTTGAATCACTCAGGGGAACGAAGTCTGTCGGGGAGCAATAAGAGATTCGGGAATCGACAGTTGAATTGTAATTCGGGGGTAGTGACACTGCGGGGTTTGACGGGTGTGGTCTATCGCAGTATTACCAGGACGACAGTGTTACGTGGAGCAGCGGCAACACTGTGAGGAGGGTTATAGTGAAGAAGGGAGGAGACCATAACAGTATTAATTAGATTAAGACTAGTATTATATTAATTAGATTAGGACTATTAGTATATTAAATAACTCTGTCCATTTCAAGTTCTTAAGGCCATGTCAGGTTCCATATGTCTACCTTTGTTGTTTTTCTTTCTAGCATAGAACTTATATCAATAAAAATATAACGTCGGGTTCCCTGCCTTAAGCAAAGACCTTTCAATAATGTCAGGGAAGTCCTTTACTGGATCTGTTCAAACAGAGGCCAAAACATCCACGATGACGACTGAGTTTACAAAGATTGCAAGAGAAAGCGAGATCCAACCAGTGCTAGGTCGATGTTCTTGTCAAGAGACTCAAAATTTAGAACTATGGCGCAAAGAGATGAGTTTTTAGCTTTCCCAGGAAATTACTCCCAAAAAGAATTCGAATTAAATTTATAGCTTATAACAATAATTGGAGCTACAAATAATCATAAAATTTAATCCAATTCAATATGGTTGAACAAAAAAAAGCTAATTAAATATTATATGTTATTTACTAAAGTTATATTTTCGCATAGAGAAAAATATTTTTTTTTAAATTCATTCCTTGACTTCCCCAAGTACACAGGAACTCAGACGAATACGTAAACCTCCGTTCCACTAGCACCCTTCCTCGGACAGAACTCCCGGATTTTGGCTTGCACTGCTTTTGGACACCACGATCTGCTCATTGGACTAGATTTGGTACCATAGTGCGCAATACTATCATGGATGACAGTAGCACTCTAACTCTGTTGTTGTTGTTGACTACGATATCATTAATACTGAGTGTTGAGTTCTTGACATGTTGTTCTACCGAAACAAGAGCATCTGCTTTTGGCAGATGCTCTTTCATGTTTTTTGCTCAAACAATATGAAATTCTCTACCACAAGATCTGCCATATTGTAATAAATTTTCTACTACTTGACTGGGCAAGCTAAAAACTCAACTCTTTCCCACATTTGTCAATTTCTGACACTCTTGCCTCGGAGCTCATACTGACGCAGTTTTGTTATGTCGCTTTCTCTTAGGAGATGACAAAGTTGTCTCATTGTACAATCGGATCATATATTTATAATTGGTCATCGTATACCAAGGTTTTCGTTATCTTTATGTCTTTTTTACTTTAGTTAAAAGTTTCTTTCCTAAAATCGAAGGACTCTATTGCTTATGCAACAGAGTCATATTTCAGTCTCACTGTTCCATCATCTGTAATACTATAACCTAGATAATTGAAACTCCTTACCGGTTCCACTCTCATAACGCTTAGGCCTAATATATATATATATATATATATATATATATATATATATATATATATATAAATAATATCGACATAACCTCTCTAGGTTATATCTCAAGGATGACGCCCCTGATATCATCCTTGTATGAGGAAACGGACGTTAAACCTTTATTATTATTATCTACAGGGACAGTATATTATCACTTTTGTCTTTTTGATGTAAATCTTCATTCCATATTTCAATGCCGTATCATTCAGACTATCCATTATCTTCTGCAGTCCAGTTTCGTTTTCGGCTACCATTCCTTTGTAATATGCAAATCCTATATCTTGTAACATCATGTGTATGTATAAATACGTAATACTGTATAATATACTTGTATAAATTATATATATATATATATATATATATATATATATATATATATACATACACATTTACATATCTACAGGGTGAGTAAAAAAATGATTACATCTGCAAAAAGTTTTCATATCTCCGGCTATTGTTAATATTTTCAAATCACACTTTTACTAGAGATGGGAATTTTATGAATTTCCAGAGTTCGGGTTCGGTTCGGTTCGTTGAAAATGACAGTTCGGTTCGGGTTCGGTTAGCAGTTGACAATTTGAGAGTTCGTTTCGGTTTGTTGAATATGAAAGTTCGGTTCGGTTCGGGTTCGGTTCTAACAAGAGTTCGGGTTCGGCTTGCTTTCAAACTCGCAAGAGTTCGATTCGAGTTCGAAGTGATTTGGTTTAGATAATGTTGCAGTTGTTTTACTTTACTTATAATAATCATGGTTATAACAAACATGTTTAAAATAGTTTATGGTAAATATGCTTAAAGATTCATTAAATCATAATAGACGTGTACTTCCATAGCAAAATCTTAATATACAACGTTTCCTATCAACTGATAATAAGCTTCATAATTTACCTTAGGGTGTCAAATTTGAAACTCTAAGATCAATTATGAAATTACGAAATATTTACGAAATTATTGTATTGCTATGGTGCAAAATTATTTACTCCAGATAGTCTTAACATATATAGAATGTCATATATAATTTTGTAAATCTGGCTGCCAAAATACTAAGGTAGCACACTAAAATTAGAAAAAATTCATATAATTTTAATTTAACAAGAACAAATCCACCTAGATTGAGTCAAACATTTTCAGATTTTTATGGAATACTCTCATCACTTCTGTCTCTTTGATGTTAATATTGATACCATATTTCAATGAATTATAATAATTATAATAAAGATTTACCGTCCGTTTCCTCATACAAGGATGATGTCAGGGACGTATCATTATTATCAATATCAATTAGTATCAATTATCATTCAAACTATCCATTATCTTCTGTAGGCCCGTCTCGTTTCCCGCTACCATTCCTTTGTACCGCTACCATTTAAATTTGTGTCGGAACCAGCTTTACCTGAATATATGCTGTTAGATACTGTAAGACATATAAATGCAAAAACTAATATATATATTTGTATTGTTCTTACTATCCTTATTTAATATCAGGCTGGTGAAGAAGAAAGGGACTACAAGAGTTTGGTTCAGTTCGGTTTTGACGAAGTCTGGGTTCGGGTTCGGCCAGAGTCTGGGTTCGGGTTCGGTTCGGGTTCGGTCAGAGTCTGGGTTCGAGTTCGGTTCGGTTCGGTCAAAATTCTAGACTTTAGGGTTCGGTTCGGGTTCGGTTCGATTCCCATCTCTAACTTTTACCAATTAATAAAGGACTAATTTTTGGTGCGGAGGCCAATTTCCATCCATTTCAATGTAGCCTATAGATTGGCCAGTTATACAAGTTTCAGCAGAGCAACCCCCCATTTTTACCTAAAAATGGCGTTTGCTACAGAGGTAAGGACAGATTGCACTTCATTGACGAGAAGGTAAAGGTGAACTCTTAGTATTACGTCAATACTTTGCTTCCGGAGCTGTTTGGTGATTGCTATGCTCTTCTACCAAATAGTTTCATCTTTCAGCAGAATGGTGCTCCGGCTCATGCATCTCGTCATGCACAGGAATGGATCAGCGAGAGAAACCCGGATTTCATCAAGAAGATTGAATGGCCTCCAAACTCTCCCGATCTAAATCCTCTAGATTACCATGTCTGGGGAACCATACTGCATCTTTATAAAAAAACACCAGACGAAGCCTAAAAACAAGACATAACTGCATGAAGTGATACAATCAATCTGGGAGAAACTGCCCCAAGCTGGAATCAACAAAGCTGTCCTAGAGTTCCGAAAGCTACTGCAGTCCTTAGTAGCAGCGGGAGGAAAGCATATCGAATAGAATAGTCAGTAATGCTAGCAGAAGATACAACTGGTTATTTCTGAACCACCACAACGACCTATTTCATGGCCAAAATAAAAATAAAATAAACTGCTTATTTACAGTACATTCAAAAATGGTGGGGTGCCCTGCTGAAACTTGCATAACTAGCCAATCTATGTACCAAAATGGATGAAAATTGGCCACCCCATGAGAAATTAGTCCTTTATTAATTGGTAAAAGTTTTATTGAAAAATATTAACAACAGCCTGAGATATTCAAACTTTGTTTTACTCACCCTGTATATATATATATATATATATATTATATATATATATGTATATATATATATATATATATATATATATATTATATATATATATATATATATATATATATATATATATATATATATATATTCTAATAAAGCAACGGTACAGGAATAGTGTGAAGAATTAAAAGCTTATCCAGGAGCCGATATTAATTCAGATCACAATGTAGTTATGGCAAAACTAGAGCTTCAGCTGAAATAATGCTTAAGAAGAAAAGCAGTAGGAGATGGAATTTGAACGAATTTGAACTAGAAAAGAAGTCAGTTTCAGGAAGCAGTGAAAAGAAGAGTTAAGAAATGAAGGACTGTGAAAGAACAGGGGTAAATGAAAGATGGTGTCTGCTAAAGGAGGCTCTTAAGCTAGGTGCAAAAGAAGTATATGGCTTTCTTAAGACAAATACGGCTAAAAAAATTGGATCACAAGTGAGATGCTAGTCAAAATGGACGAAAGGGGGGAAATGGAAAAGTATTAACACAAGTCATGGCCGAAGGAAATATAGAAGCTTAACCAATGAGCTTATAAGAATTACAGACAAAGCAAATATCATTGGTGAAGTGAAAAGTTGGATGATTTAGCAGAATATGATAGAAGAGGGAGGTTAGATCTATTGTACCAGGAAGTCAGGATGTTTACAAGAATCGAAAAGAAAAATAAAGGAGATCCTAAGAACATTCGTTTAACGGGTAAAGATGGGGAATTGAAGACAGAGCTGGAAGAGGTAAAAGAAAGATGGAGAGAATATGTAGGGGAATTGTATGATAAGGCTGGGAATCCAGTTCAAGAGGATTTTATAATAGAAGACAATATAGTAGAAAACGATAATAGGGGCCCCGATAAAATGAAGGAGGAAATTTATTCTGCAATTAGCAGCATGAAGAAGGGGAAAGCAGCTGCAATAGATAATATCCAAGCGGAATTCTTGAAAATGTTGTAAGGAGAAACACTCAAAAAGTTAATGAAGGTATGTATGGAAGTGGACAGTACAGGTATTTGGCCAGACGACTTTACCAAGTCAGTGATGATTCCAATTCCCAAAACAGCCCGTGCTGTGGAGTGTTCGGATTACAGAACAATCAGCTTAATACCTCATGCATCGAAGATCTTATTAAAGATAGTAAGTAATCGCATACAGTCGAAAGCAGAGATGATACTGAGCAAGACATAATTTGGTTTTAGGAAAGCATGCGGCACAAGAGAAGCAATAGGGATAGTGCGGGTTTTTTGTGAAAGAAGCTTAGAATATGAAAATGACGCTTTTGTATGCTTTGGGAACTTTGAGAAGGCCTTACACAGGATTGATTGGGTAAAGATGATAAACATCTTGAAAGGAATAGGAATTGACTGGAGAGATAGTAGATTAATTTTAAACTTGTACATGATTCAAGAGCAGTAATCAAAATCCAACAAGAATACCCAGAAGAAAGCGAAATAGGACGTGGAGAAAAACAATGTTGTAGCATTTCGCCGCTGCTGTTTAACATTTACGCTGAGACAATGATGGAGGAAGCCATGAAAGATATAGAAGAAGGAATAAAAGTAGGAGGAAAATTGTTACAAGACTTGCAGATGACCAAGGAATGGTAGCGGGAAGCGAGTCTGAACTGTAGAAGATAATGGATAGGCTGAATGATACAGCATTGAGATATGGCATGAATATTAATATAAAAAGACGAAGGTTATGAGAGTGTCCAATAACAAAGGTGAAGTTAATATCACAATAAATGGTACGAATTGGAACAGGTAAGGAGTTCCAAATATTTGGGTCATACTATAACCCATGACGGGAAATGTGAGACGGAAATATGCAGTCGGATTGCACAAGCAAAAGCGGCCTTTGGTAATAGAAAAGAACTACTAACAAAAATTCCAAAGAAAGACACAAAGATAAAGATTGTGAAAACTTTGGTTTGGACCACGCTAATGTATGGATGTGAAACATGGACCTTAAGGAAAGAAACTGGAGGCATTGGAAATGTGGATTTTAAGAAGAATGGAGAGGATTAGCTGGACTCAACAGATTACAAATGAGGATGTTCTGGAGAGAGTTGGCACAGATAGACAGTTGATAAATGTATTAAGAAATAAGAAGAGATGGATAGGACACATTATAAGGGGGGAAGGTCTATTATAAGAGGTCATAGAAGGAAGAGTGGAAGGGAAGAGAGGCACAGTCAGGCCGAGATTAGGCATGTGAGATGATTTAAAGACCCACTCATATGTGGAAATGAAGCGGAAAGCAGAAGAGAGAGAAGAGTGGAGGCGTTATATACCATGGACTTGCAAGTAGGAAGTGCACTAAGAGAGAGAAAAGATAATTATATATATATATATATATATATATATATATATATATATATACAAATATATATATACATATATATATATATATACAATATATATATATATATATATATATATATATATATATATATATATATATATATATATATACATATATATATAGAGTTTCAATTACGCTTATCACTTGCAAAAGCCCTGAACACAACCACAAAATCAAACAACGATACTGTCGCAAAAACATTCAGCTTGTATCACAATATAGGTAATTCAAATTAAAAGTCATTTAATAGTGCATACTTAAGAATTATTTCAAATACACAGGTAGGAAACAAAATTATGAACGAGGGTAGGACTTTAATATCCCTTTCACCTTCCCTGTTGGAAGTTGGGAAATCAATATCACTGCATTTGTTAGAAACAAAATTGATCCTAATTCTTAATGCAATAAAATGCAATAAACATACTGGTGCTCGTAGTAGTAGTGGTCGTTGAGGTTGTACTAGTTGTGGTTGATGTCGTTGAAGTAGTTGTCGATGTGGTAGACGTTGTTGTAGACGTCGTTGACGTAGTAGTTGATGTGGTAGAGGTAGTTGTAGAAGTGGTGCTGGTGGTAGTTGATGTAGTTGAAGTTGTTGTAGAAGTGGTGCTGGTGGTAGTTGATGTGGTAGAGGTAGTTGTAGAAGTGGTGCTGGTGGTAGTTGATGTGGTAGAGGTAGTTGTAGAAGTAGTGCTGGTAGTAGTTGATGTGGTAGAGGTAGTTGTAGAAGTGGTGCTGGTGGTAGTTGATGTTGTAGAGGTAGTTGTAGAAGTGGTGCTGGTGGTAGTTGATGTGGTAGAGGTAGTTGTAGAAGTAGTGCTGGTGGTAGTCGATGTGGTAGAGGTTGTTGTAGAAGTGGTGCTGGTGGTAGTTGATGTGGTAGAGGTAGTTGTTGAGGTGGTACTGGTGGTAGTTGATGTGGTAGAAGTTGTTGTGGAAGTGGTGCTGGTGGTAGTTGATGTAGTTGAAGTTGTTGTAGAAGTGGTGCTGGTGGTCGTTGATGTGGTAGACGTAGTTGTAGAAGTGGTGCTGGTAGTAGTTGATGTAGTAGAGGTAGTTGTAGAAGTAGTGCTGGTAGTAGTTGATGTGGTAGAGGTAGTTGTAGAAGTGGTGCTGGTGGTAGTTGATGTGGTAGAGGTTGTTGTAGAAGTGGTGCTGGTGGTAGTTGATGTGGTAGAGGTAGTTGTTGAGGTGGTACTGGTGGTAGTTGATGTGGTAGAAGTTGTTGTGGAAGTGGTGCTGGTGGTAGTTGATGTAGTTGAAGTTGTTGTAGAAGTGGTGCTGGTGGTAGTTGATGTGGTAGATGTAGTTGTAGAAGTGGTGCTGGTAGTAGTTGATGTAGTGGAGGTAGTTGTAGAAGTAGTGCTGGTGGTAGTCGATGTGGTAGAGGTTGTTGTAGAAGTGGTGCTGGTGGTAGTCGATGTGGTTGAAGTTGTAGTTGAAGTGGTGCTGGTAGTAGTTGATGTGGTTGAAGTAGTTGTAGAAGTGGTGCTGGTGGTAGTTGATGTGGTAGAGGTAGTCGTTGAAGTGGTGCTGGTAGTAGTTGATGTGGTTGAAGTAGTTGTAGAAGTGGTGCTGGTGTAGTTGATGTGGTAGAGGTAGTTGTAGAAGTGGTGCTGGTAGTTGTTGATGTGGTTGAAGTAGTTGTAGAAGTGGTGCTGGTGGTAGTTGATGTGGTAGATGTAGTTGTAGAAGTGGTGCTGGTTGTAGTTGATGTGGTAGATGTCGTTGTAGAAGTGGTGCTGGTAGTAGTTGATGTGGTTGAGGTAGTTGTAGAAGTGGTGCTGGTGGTAGTTGATGTGGTAGAGGTAGTTGTAGAAGTGGTGCTGGTGGTAGTCGATGTGGTTGAAGTTGTAGTTGAAGTGGTGCTGGTAGTAGTAGATGTGGTAGAGGTAGTTGTAGAAGTAGTGCTGGTTGTAGTTGATGTGGTAGAGGTAGTTGTGGAAGTGGTGCTAGTTGTAGTTGATGTGGTAGAGGTAGTTGTAGAAGTGGTGCTGGTGGTAGTTGATGTGGTAGAGGTAGTTGAAGAAGTAGTGCTGGTTGTAGTTGATGTGGTTGAAGTTGTAGTTGAAGTGGTGCTGGTGGTAGTTGATGTGGTAGAGGTAGTTGTAGAAGTGGTGCTGGTGGTAGTTGATGTGGTAGAGGTAGTTGTAGAAGTGGTGCTGGTGGTAGTTGATGTTGTAGAGGTAGTTGTAGAAGTGGTGCTGGTGGTAGTTGATGTCGTAGAGGTAGTTGTAGAGGTGGTGCTAGTGGTAGTTGATGTGGTAGAGGTAGTTGTAGAAGTGGTGCTGGTGGTAGTTGATGTGGTAGAGGTAGTTGTAGAAGTGGTGCTGGTGGTAGTAGATGTGGTTGAAGTGGTTGTGGAAGTGGTGCTGGTTGTAGTTGATGTGGTAGAGGTAGTTGTAGAAGTGGTGCTGGTAGTTGTTGATGTGGTTGAAGTAGTTGTAGAAGTGGTGGTGGTAGTAGTGGATGTAGTAGAGGTAGTTGTAGAAGTAGTGCTGGTGGTAGTCGATGTGGTAGAGGTTGTTGTAGAAGTGGTGCTGGTGGTAGTCGATGTGGTTGAAGTTGTAGTTGAAGTGGTGCTGGTAGTAGTTGATGTGGTTGAAGTAGTTGTAGAAGTGGTACTGGTGGTAGTTGATGTGGATGAAGTAGTTGTAGAAGTGGTGCTGGTGGTAGTTGATGTGGTAGATGTAGTTGTAGAAGTGGTGCTGGTTGTAGTTGATGTGGTAGAGGTAGTTGTAGAAGTAGTGCTTGTGGTTGTTGATGTGGTTGAAGTTGTTGTAGAAGTGGTGCTGGTGGTAGTTGAAGTGGTAGAAGTTGTTGTAGAAGTGGTGCTGGTGGTAGTAGATGTGGTAGAGGTAGTTGTAGAAGTAGTGCTGGTGGTAGTTGATGTCGTTGAAGTTGTTGTGGAAGTGGTGCTGGTAGTAGTTGATGTAGTTGAGGTAGTTGTAGAAGTGGTGCTGGTGGTCGTTGATGTGGTAGACGTAGTTGTAGAAGTGGTGCTGGTGGTAGTTGATGTGGTAGAGGTAGTCGTTGAAGTGGTGCTGGTGGTAGTTGATGTGGTAGAGGTAGTTGTAGAAGTGGTGCTGGTGGTAGTTGATGTGGTAGAGGTAGTTGTAGAAGTAGTGCTGGTTGTAGTTGATGTGGTAGAGGTAGTTGTGGAAGTGGTGCTGGTGGTAGTTGACGTGGTAGAGGTAGTTGTAGACGTGGTGCTGGTGGTCGTTGATGTGGTAGAGGTAGTTGTAGAAGTGGTGCTGGTGGTAGTTGAAGTGGTAGAAGTTGTTGTAGAAGTGGTGCTGGTGGTAGTTGATGTGGTAGATGTAGTTGTAGAAGTGGTGCTGGTGGTAGTTGATGTGGTAGAGGTAGTTGAAGAAGTGGTGCTGGTGGTTGTTGATGTGGTAGATGTAGTTGTAGAAGTGGTGCTGGTGGTAGTTGATGTGGTAGAGGTAGTTGTGGAAGTGGTGCTGGTGGTAGTTGATGAGGTAGAGGTAGTTGTAGAAGTGGTGCTGGTGGTAGTTGATGTTGTTGAAGTAGTTGTAGAAGTGGTGCTGGTGGTAGTTGATGTGGTAGAGGTAGATGTTGAAGTAGTGCTGGTGGTAGTTGACGTGGTAGAGGTAGTTGTTGACGTGGTGCTGGTGGTAGTTGATGTGGTAGAAGTAGTTGTAGAAGTTGTGCTGGTTGTAGTTGATGTCGTAGAGGTTGTTGTAGATGTGGTGCTGGTGGTAGTTGATGTGGTAGAGGTAGTTGTAGAAGTGGTGCTCGTGGTAGTTGAAGTGGTTGAAGTAGTTGTAGAAGTAGTGCTGGTGGTAGTTGATGTCGTTGAAGTTGTTGTGGAAGTGGTGCTGGTAGTAGTTGATGTAGTTGAGGTAGTTGTAGAAGTGGTGCTGGTGGTAGTTGATGTGGTAGAGGTAGTTGTAGAAGTGGTGCTGGTTGTAGTTGATGTGGTTGAAGTAGTTGTAGAAGTAGTGCTGGTGGTAGTTGATGTTGTAGAGGTAGTTGTAGAAGTGGTGCTGGTGGTAGTTGATGTGGTAGAGGTAGTTGTAGAAGTGGTGCTGGTAGTTGTTGATGTGGTTGAAGTAGTTGTAGAAGTGGTACTGGTGGTGGTCGATGTGGTTGAAGTTGTAGTTGAAGTGGTGCTGGTGGTAGTTGATGTGGTTGAAGTTGTTGTAGAAGTGGTGCTGGTGGTAGTTGATGTGGTAGAGGTAGTTGTAGAGGTGGTGCTGGTTGTAGTTGATGTGGTAGAAGTAGTTGTAGAAGTGGTGCTGGTGGTAGTTGATGTGGTTGAGGTAGTTGTAGAAGTAGTGCTGGTGGTAGTTGATGTGGTAGAGGTAGTTGTTGAGGTGGTACTGGTGGTAGTTGATGTGGTAGAAGTTGTTGTGGAAGTGGTGCTGGTGGTAGTTGATGTGGTAGATGTAGTTGTAGAAGTGGTGCTGGTAGTAGTTGATGTGGTTGAAGTTGTTGTAGAAGTGGTGCTGGTGGTAGTTGATGTGGTAGAGGTAGTTGTAGAGGTGGTGCTTGTTGTAGTTGATGTTGTAGAGGTAGTTGTAGAAGTGGTGCTGGTGGTAGTTGATGTGGTAGAGGAAGTTGTAGAAGTGGTACTGGTGGTAGTTGATGTGGTTGAAGTTGTTGTAGAAGTGGTGCTGGTGGTAGTTGACGTGGTAGAGGTAGTTGTAGAAGTAGTGCTGGTGGTAGTTGACGTGGTAGAGGTAGTTGTAGACGTAGTGCTGGTGGTAGTTGATGTGGTAGAGGTAGTTGTAGAGGTGGTGCTGGTGGTGGTTGATGTGGTAGAGGTAGTTGTAGAAGTAGTGCTGGTGGTAGTTGATGTGGTAGAGGAAGTTGTAGAAGTGGTACTGGTGGTAGTTGATGTGGTTGAAGTTGTTGTAGAAGTGGTGCTGGTGGTAGTTGACGTGGTAGAGGTAGTTGTAGAAGTAGTGCTGGTGGTAGTTGACGTGGTAGAGGTAGTTGTAGACGTAGTGCTGGTGGTAGTTGATGTGGTAGAGGTAGTTGTAGAGGTGGTGCTGGTGGTGGTTGATGTGGTAGAGGTAGTTGTAGAAGTGGTGCTGGTGGTAGTTGATGTGGTAGATGTAGTTGTAGAAGTGGTGCTGGTAGTAGTTGATGTGGTTGAAGTTGTTGTAGAAGTGGTGCTGGTGGTAGTTGATGTGGTAGAGGTAGTCGTTGAAGTGGTGCTGGTGGTAGTTGATGTGGTAGAGGTAGTTGTAGAAGTGGTGCTTGTGGTAGTTGAAGTTGTTGTGGAAGAAGTTGTTGTAGTAGATTCCGTGCTTGTTTCTGAAACAGACATAATTGAAACGTACAATGTAAAACTTTAGCTATAGCTCTATTTTTGGTGTGTTTAATAGTTATGTAACTCAATTTTTAATTACTTTGTTAATTGCATATAATTTTAATATTTAATATTTTGCCTTTTCATAACCTTAATTCCAAAGATTGAATTGCTAAGTGTTTTTGAAATCTATTAATTTGTGCATCACTCATACGTCTTTGAGTCTTATTAGAACTTTTGAGTAATTGCAAAAAGTCTTTTCTATCATTTGAATCTTTCGAATGAATCTGTTTAAGAGGATCCATCAAATTGCATTTATGTTTGTTATATGTTATGCATTCTGCAGTGCTACTCGGCTTTTGCTTACAGTTTGTCTTTGCATTCTTCTTCGAAAGATAATATTGCGGAATCCCTGACATCATCCTTGTATGAGGAGTCGGACGTTTAACCTTTATTTATATATATATATATATATATATATATATATATATATACATGTATACAGACTGGGGCATAAAAGAATAGTCCCCTAGCGAAATCTCAATAACTTTAAGAAAACTCAAAATATCTCTACGAAATTTACGGAGCTTCTAGGGGAGGAATGTCTGCGTATATCCTGCAAATTTGATGAAAATGTTTTCATTAGTTACGAAATTACAGCATTTCTGAAGGAAAAGTGCTAAAGTCAATTTTAACAAGGCTTTACGAAATGTCAGTCGTTCCTTTTGAAGAAAATAACGACCCTGAAAAGGGCCGTTTACTGAAGTGGTGGAGTTTAAGCCTGCACTACCTTGTTAGCTACTCCAATAAAAGATGCTTAAATTTCGTTCTTCTGTTAAAATTATTCCTAAATTTGGAAGAAAATGTCCGGTACTTTTGTTGAAAAAAGGCCATGTTAAAATTGATTTTAACATTTTTTCGAAGAAAGGCTGTATTTTTGTTACTTCTGAATATATTTTCACCAAATTTGCAGTATATGTGTAGAAATATCTCATCTGGAAGCTCCGAAAATTTTGTTAAACTATTTGTGTTTTGTCCAAGTTATTAAGACTTTTGTTTAAAAAGCCATGTTAAAACTGATTTTGTACTGTTTTCGTAGAAACGCTGTAATATATTTCCTGCTCAATAAATATTCATCAAATTTGCACGATATACATAGAAATTCCTCTCCTAGAAGCTCCGTAAATTTCGTAGAGATATTTTGTGTTTTCTTAAAGTTATTGAGATTTCGCTATGGGATTATTTTTTTTGCCCCAGTCTGTATATATATATATATATATATATATATACACTGTGAGTCAAAAAAAACATGTGCGCAGTCTCTCGCCCATAACTTTGGTGTTAGTGAACCGATTTTTTAACTTCTTGCCTAGGTATAATCAGGAACACATTTGCTATAAAATAACATTAAGTGACTCTGTTAATTATTATTTTTTCGTTGAAGCAGTGCTTGAAAATATGCGCGACTGAAATATTCAGTTTAAGTAAATCAATCGCTACAGGATGTTTACAAATCCGGTGGAACTAACAATGAAACACACGAAACAAACAGTGTAATACAGCTACTGTCAACTGTCAAAGCATATGCTCACAATGTCCTCCTTTGGCGAGAATACAAGCACGGAGACGCTTGCCCCACTCATCTTCTGCGTTGTCAATGACAGATTGCAGCATGTCTTGCCAAACGTCCACAAGGCGTTGCTTCAACTCGTCCACGTTATTTATTTTCTTCTTTTCGGCGTAATTTCTCTAATAAGCAATCTAGCCCTCCCAGCATCCTTTTTTTTGGAAATTTGGCAATCAACCAATGTGCACCATCACCCTTTAAGAGGTACAAGTTTTTTTATGAACGCATTATCTTCATTAGTAAACACCATTTTAAAATTTCAACAAAAACAGACTATGTTTGTAAAGTCGTCTCTTATTGTCTAAAATAAACCAGAAGTGTCACAAAAACTAGATTTAAGATTAATACTTTTCTTCTACTTCTTTATAGTTCTGAAAATATTTTCAAAATCGGTTCATAATTGTCAAAGTTGTGGACGAAATACTGCGCACATGTTTTTTTATGACTCACAGTGTGTATATATATATATATATATATATATATATATATATATATATATATTGAGTCGTATATCATGGGCCTAAATCTAAGCCTAAACTTAAGCCCTATCAATAGAGTCTTAGCCTTGAAACGCTTTCTAACTCACAAACTTAATTCTAAACCCTTAACTGCAACCCTAAAGCCTATTCTATCTGTAAACATTGAGTCTCCTCTGGCCCCTTAGATCCTAATCCTAAGAATAAGTAAAAACATATTTTTTAAAATAATTTTTAAAAGTTACTAGAAATTGACCAAAAATAAATTTAGTAAAAATCGAACCCGGCAGCGTAAGGATCATGAGGAAAACGCTACGTGACTTTTGCTAGAGCTGCTGGCGGAAGACGTCGCTTACAGTGTGTGCTGAATGGAAATGGGAGTAGCAGCATGAGAGAGATCAGAAGAGCAGATGTTTTATATCTACCTCTCTAGTATTCTGCCAAGCGGCAGGTCCAATGTACATAGTCATTCTCAGAGTTTGCTTTCACGCTCCATACAGAGCACTCCATAGATCAGCAAGTTAATCCCGTCACAAATGGCTATGCACTATTCCAGGCCCATCTTTAGGGGGACCCGGGCCGCACACCAGAGTCTTCAATTTTTAAGAGTTCAAAATTTAAAGATAAAGTTTATTAAATATAGGCTAATATTTAAGTCTTCTAATATAACTAGGCTAGTTGTTTGCGTTCAACTGATGTATGTGGGCTACATCCCTTTAAAATATATAAAATCTATATAATAATTTGACCTATTGCTTAAATAAATTAAAGCAAATTATATCATTCTTTTACTGGCCACTAGAGTACCGCATTTGACACTGTCAAGAAGCAGTGCAAACTGGAGAGAGGGGGCGTTGTTAAAAGTCATGTTAAGTCTGAAAGGCTATAACCAATGAAATTATGGTCTGAAAAATTCCCCCCACCCCAAAGTCCTGGCGACGCCAGTGTCTATGGTACCAAATACGCCCCAACCACCGGCCGTCTAATTCCTTATTTCGTGGAAGCTGGGCCTCGGACCCCCACCAGTCAAATCGGATCCTGCACAATCCATACCTTGTTGTTTAAATTATGGGAAAATATGCCTTCTACGGTGGTTTCTCGTAGCATTGTTTACTTCTTTGTTAATAGTCGCTTACAACGCGTGCAGTTGTCGCGGACGGTCTATTCTTAAGTGATTCGGACAAAACATGGGAAATATTTTAACTCGCGTTTTATTTATAGATAAAAAATTAATAGTATTAGATTGCGTACTTGTAATTAAATAATAACATAATGGGTTTTACACTCAGATCGGCGTCTGCGTGTCTCACTTTATTCGTGAGAAATGGAATGTTCTTTGTGAAACCATCAACCAATCATTCCGACTTCTCTATGCGTATACATGTATATGTAGTGTGCTAGTTACTGTAGTAACTAGGCCGTATGCACAGTTGTGCATAAGTTCGTACAATTTGAGGAGGAACAATATTAGGCGTAATATCTAACCGAACGAGATATGAAAAGGAGTAATTTGGGCATTTGGTATATGGTTAACTGTTGGTGTCGGAATTAAACCCAGCATGATCATTTAGGCAAACTAAAAAGCTAAAAACAGCTAAAGTTAAGGTCAGTTTCCTCGCTCGAAAGCGACGTCAGTGACGGGCGAGACCGGGATTTGAACCCCGCACATACTGATCCGAGGTCGAGTATCTTACCGACGTCGCCACTGGCTCCAGCCGAGAAGCACAATGCACCAAGATGCACAATTTCGAATAAGATTGACTGAAGAAGTACTAGACGTCTCTTAAAAAGTACGAGTATATTTAAGTTTACAGCTTAAATAATAGATATCGATATAATTTAAAATTTTACCTGTCGTCGTTCCCAGTAACTTACGGCCGACTCTGCCGAACGCAGGCTTCTCATCTGAAATATTAACACAAAAACAAGGTAAACATAATAATCAGTTTTAAGTTGTGTTATATTGATGGACCAGTCTCAGTCTGGGTATTATATCACGGTAAATTTGCGAAATCAGGCAATACTTGAAATCAATGAACTGTCGGGATTACGTATATTATTATCGGTTTCACTGGAATACTTGTGAACGTCAAAATATTAAGTAATGCGCCCAGTACCTAACATGATTAATCAACTCTTCTCTAGGATCAATCTCCGAATTTATATATTTATTGGCTTGTTATTGAAGATCATTAAGTTATTACATCTAATATAATAATAGCGCCTAACAAGTATAGGCTACAGCATAGACCAATGACAGGAGAAACCTCTATCGAGTAGTTACAGTTTAAGTATAAATTTGAACAATAAAGAACTTTCCATTGGTCATAATTTAATGTAACATTTAACGGACGCGACGAAAAGTAACAAATGTTAATGACTTAATTAAAGCAATGTATAAGAATTGAATGATTAATACAACTAGTCTAAATCTATCATATCTTTAGTAAGAAGATGCTTTTTAACTTATCAATGTTACACTATTATACTCAATCATTATCACAGACATAACTTCTTACATAAGTTAAATTGTCTCTGGAAGCCTGGATAGAAAGCTAAATATTGACAGGTCTGACTATATGGATTATGTTAATATAAAAAATATGCAATTCGGAATGCTGACTCTATTGTTAAAATAATATATAAAGTTTGGACTTATTTTGAAGGTGTATTGACCTAATTATATTATTGAAAGTCGATCATAAGATAAACGGCTATTTTAGTTTAAATATTTATTTCTACTTGTAGACTCTTTACTTGTTAATCCGTAGTCACTGCCATTCTGTTCTTTCTTAATTGTTTCTTTTCTGGTTCTGTTTATACTGCCATGTATTTTTGTGAATAGACATCATATAAAACATGGTTGAATCATTTGATGAACATTAAGCAAGACTACAGGCAAGTAGGCACTGTAGGATAGGCATATAACATATATTCAAGGCCGCTAGGAGGAAGCTGCAACCCTGGGCGTTATTTCTGTTGCATAGGCGGTTGCAAATATTTATACCAAGTGGGAGTTAAAATGTATAAATATATAAAATTTGAATTTATTGAATTCCAAGTATTATAAAAATTGGTTATCTAAATAACCAAATCCACCTGTAATAACCAAATACACCTCCTCTATATCTTCATGCTCTCTTACTGATTTCTTTCTTACTGAACACAGAACGGTAAATTGTAAAATACCATCTCAAATTTATAACCAAAAACACCTCCTCCATGTCTTCATGCTCTCTTACTGATTTCTTTCTTACTGAACACAGAACGGTAACTTGTAAAATACCATCTCAAATTGTGTACTCGCAATCCCGTATTACTAAACAATAAGGAACTTATCTTCCATAAATAACGATCATTTTTCTTCAGATATTCTTTCTTCTGCTTTCTTTTGTAATCCAGAATCATCTGCCTCTAGCTTCTGTCTACAATTTGAATCTATAGTCACTGCTCTTCTAAACAAGCAAGCTCGTCCCATGCAAATCGTCTGTCGTTCACGATCAACTAAGCCTTTTATCACCCTTGAAATTCTTAATCAAAAGATACTTCGCTCTAGTATCAGGTTTTCGCTTGGTAACTCTTCCAGACGTTCGTTCTATAAATTCTTATCTTGTCTGATTTTCATCCTGTTCTCTGGATCTCATTCCAACTAAACTAATCAAATCCTGCATCGATGTATTTGTGCATTCTATTACGTACTTAGTAAACCTCCTCCGTCATAGTGAAGGTGTCTCTCCATCTTATTTTTAAAAAATTCGTTGTCACTCCACTTTTGAAGAAGGCTTCCTTATCTAATAATGAGCTTTCCAACTATCGGCCAATTTCTTATCTTAACTTCATTTCCAAAGTCCTCGAAAGGATTATATAATCTAGTCTTTGTCTTCATTTAGATTCTTTCTCATCACTCTCACCTTTCAATTTGCCAATCGTAAATTCTACTCAACTGAAACTGCACTAAGAAGATCCAAAAGATCTTTGTCTAGTCATAGAAGCACAACACGTATCTACCCTGGTTCTACTCGATCACTCTGCTGCTTTTGACAACATAGGGCGCCTAAACCACAATATACTCCTTTCTAGACTTAATTCTTTCTTTGGAAAATCTGACAAGGCTCATGGCCTCCTCTCCTCATACCTCTCACAGCGTATCCAATCTGTAATTATTGAAAACACTTTATACCCTCTTGCACTCTGCCTTTTGGAGTCCCCCAGGATTCTGTGCTTGGTCCCCTCCTTTTCACCTTATATGCCACCACCTTAAGTCACTTTCTAACTGATTCGATGCTGAAATTTCAATTTTACGCTGATGACACCCAGATTTACATCTCGTTCTCTAGTCCCGATTCTTTTGATGCTCTGGCCAAGCTTACATCTACCCTTGATCTAATTCACTCCTGGTTTTGCGCTTATCGGCTTGTTGTCTAACCTTCAAAACTGAATACCTTCTCATCGGTACCCCACAGCAGGGTAATAAAATAACTAGCTCAACTATAACATTTAAAAATATCCCCTTAATGCTCACAGATTCTGCACGCAACCTTGCTGTAATTTTTGACTAATATCTAAACTTCAAAACACATATTTCAGCAGTATGTCGTTCTTCTTTTTTCATATCCGTAAAATACGTCAAATTCGTAAGTCCATTGATATCAATTCTGCCACTTTACTAGCTAATGCGCTTATCCATTTTAAACTTTACTGGAACTCCCTGCTGAATGATCTCCCGCAAACCTCTCTAATTCGTCTCCCACACAAACAAAATTCTCTTTCTCGAGTCGTCTGTAATGAAAAAATATTGAAATCCCATACTTCTTCTCTTTTAAGAAACTGCACAGGCTTCCAGTCTCCGAAACGAAAAAAATTCAAGATACATTCCTTGACTTTCAAAGGTTTAAATTATGGTCAACCATCCTATCTATCTGATCATTTATCAATCTATTGACCCTCTCGTAGTATTCGTTCCTCTAGTAAAAACCTTCTCACTGTACCACACATTAAATCTCCTTGCGCAGACGCTCCTTGATGTTTTCTGCTCTGACAATATGGAACTCTCTGCCACAAGATCTTCGATCTTGTACTTGTATTGGTACTTTCCGCGGCAAGCTAAAAACCCATCTCTTTCCGCCATATGTCTAAATTTTGACCCGCTTGCCTTTGATCTTGGACTTTCACTGTTTTGATCTCGCTTTCTCTTGTGGTCTCTGTGTACTTTGTTGTCATCGTGTGGTGCTTTAGCGCCTGTTTGTGTAGTGTCTGCAAGAGACGTCCCTGACATTACCTTATGGCGCGTAACCGCAAGAAGCTTCTTATAGGTTGATTGATTATTGAAGTCTTTCTCAAAATCCTATCATTTCCTTATTAGGCGTACAATATTCAAATCTACCGGAAATAAAAATAAACAAAGTTAATGTTACGGATGTGGGCCTGTTCCACTTATATTCACATTTGATCTTTCAGTTCGTTTGCTTAAGTAGGCCAACGACGTTGTCATAAACTTCGTGTAATCCGTAAACCAAAGTCACAACGCAAAATGAAATAACTGATGCAATCACAAGAAAGTCCTACAAAATGACTCGGACACAAGGACGTCAGTCTTAATGACTGGTCTCTGAAGGCTATGATACATTCTTCTTATTCAACGGACTGTATATCTCCTTTTTCAACTTTACATTTCAATATCTGTTGGGCTGGAACCCATGCAATGAGAATACGCAGCTTAGATACTGAAGAATACAGTAGCTGTCCAGTAATTGATTAACTGGTTCGTTTCTTGTTTAAACTTAGTCTTTCATTGACTACGTCACAGTGTTCTTGGTTCTTGAGATACGCGTATTTACCGAGTTAGTCACAAATTAGGACCTCATGATACTGGAAGATTAGCCTACCCCTCCACGAGCCTAGAAGTAGTATCACAATTCTTTGTATCGATGTTATTAAATCCGTCTATGGAGGCCTCAAAATTTATACGGGTATGGGATAGTGTTATATCCTTAGCAAGAGTGCAGTGACGACAGGGTACCGAAATTGGTAGATGGACTGAGTGTTTTAAAATCAAATAATCAAATTAAAATCAGATAGTGGCAAAGCCATTCCAAATAACGTCATTGAAGAATTACAGTGCAAAAAGAGAGAGATTGACGATAGAGATTGAATCCAAAAACCAAATTTGAAAGCTAATAGTAAAAGTTCTTTAGGTGCCAATGTATTGTGTTTTTTTTCATCAAATCCATTTGTTTTCGGTGGAATTGAATTTCTTTTCCGTTGCCTTCGTTAGTTCCCATGATTCACATATATACATTAGTAATGGCATCACGCAGGAGTTAAGAATTCTTTGTTTAATCTCAAGTTTGACATTGTGTCGTGTCGAGCAACTAACGTAAATTCTCAATGAATCATACAAAGGGATCAAAAGCAGGCAAACACTTCGTTTTGATAAAATATAGTAAACATATTAGATTTACTAACCTGATGCAGCCTTCTCGGCCACTAAATCCTCTTCGTTCGGCAGATCGGTTTCCAGGTAGGAGACGCTTCGGTCAAGCACGATGGACTGAAACAGTCGCCACAAGGACAGATTCTCCGTTCTACCAGTCGAGGCTGCGGGACTCTGAATCCCTTCCTCTGACTCGGTGTCAACGAACGGGTTGTCAACGGCAAATCTGGATCGATTAATCCTATTAAAGAAATACAAGTCAATTTTAGAGCACACAATTAGATTGTGTTTTTTTAGATTTTGCCATCAAAACGTTGTGTAGAAAAACTTTAGCTCAATCATCACTCATTTACATTTTTTTAGATTTTGCCATCAAAACATTGTATAGAAAAACTGTAGTTCAATCACCACTGCCATTTACATATTTTATATTTTGCCATCAAAACGTTGTATAGAAAAATTTTAGTTCAATAACCATTGTCATTTACATTTTTTATATTTTGCCATCAAAACGTTTTATAAAAAAACTTTATTTGAGTCACCACTGTCAATTACATTTTTAAAATTTTGCTTTAGCTCAATCACCACTGTCATTTGTTGATTCTCTTTTACTGGAAATGAAACGTCGGATGAGTGCATCTTCCTTTTCTCCGTTAGCATGTTAAAATACATGTAGGTAGTGAAGCAATGAAAATATCTACGTGTATGTTCCCAAATACTCCAACGTCAGGAAGGGCATTCGGTTGGTGAGCGCCTACGCTCCAGAAATTGCTACAAAATTTTCTCAAACGAATGAAAGAGATTTTGATGCGGTATGGAGTAGCGAAAGGTGTGGAGAAGGTTTATTCGCATCCCGACCCTAGTTAGAGCTGGATTATAGGAAAGATGATGATGATATTCCCAACTACTAGTTATGAACTTTCGCGGCTAGAAAGATTCTATTTTTCACTGACTTTCAGATCTCCGAGTGATGGTGCTTGGGACTAACACGGAGACAGGGATTTCATTCTTGAAAGGAATGAACTGCAAATTTTCATGCTGAACTGCATTCAGCTTCGATTCGATTATCTGTAATTCATCACTTCTCAAACAACTGGGTAGCACATTTTCGCGTGATATGGAATTAAGCGTAGTTAAAATGTTCGTTTACGCTGTAATAAACTGATTCGCTTTTAAGTTCCTGAAGGAAACTGCATTTTAAAAAAGTAAACCTAATGTTAACGTCAGTTTTCTCACTCAAAAGCGATGTCAGTGACGGGCGTGCCCAGAATTTGAACCCCGCACATACAGATCCGCGGTCGAATATCTTACCGACATCGCCACTGGCTCCAGCCTAGGCATAGATTAGGCATATAGGCCTACCGGTATTACTGATAGACTTTAGGCATACTAGACTCTCCCCTTTCTTCATCTAATGATCTGTAATGTTGCCCTGCCACAACAGAATAATTCTTAACGAACACAAATTATGCTTCATTTGGTCTAGTTGTGTCAAACTGTGCTCATATAAAGGGCATAGAGCATGGGCACTAAAAGTATTTTCAAAATGGAAAATCCTATTTTATTTTCTATTTTCAAAATACTTTTAAAAAGTATTTTCAAACGTATTTTCAAAATTCTTTTAAACATTTCAAATACTTTTCTAAAAAAATATCTTTTAAATTTAGTTTAGGGCCTACTTAAATTTTGTTCACCCAATCTGAAACCGAAAACTAACGAAACGTATTATTTATATAAGAACTAGTTTTGTTCTTGATAGCTTAGCAGAAATCGTGTTTTTAATCCAGTTCTAATAGGCCTATATTTTAATTAAATAACATTCATCTTAATTAATCTTACATAAATCACTTGTTTGGTTTTTAACTTTTTAAGTATTTCATTTTAAATTTTAATATTTTAACCAACTATGTTCATATTAGATTTATTATGTCATGTGTGCACGTGATTGCCTTGACGAACTCTTTAAAAATATTTCTGAAAAGTATTTTCAAAAGTATTTTCAAATACTATTCTATTTTCAAAATACTTAAAGAAAAATATTTTATTTTAGTAGTTTCAAAACACTTTTAAAACTATTTTCAAAATACTTCTGAAAAGTATTTTGCCATGACTGCTCATATTCAAGTCGTATATGTGAACGTAATGTGTGCTAGTCAAATAGCTCCATAAAATTGGCTCCGAAACTCTTTCACATAAAAATTAGTTAGGGCCAATATGTCAAAACAGAGCTCATTTGGTGTTAATTTCTCCTGCAATCCCATAAATAGAGCTCACACCGATTGGTAAGTATCGCGTATCAAAGTTAGATCCAGCGTCAAATTGACCTCGCCATTTATTCGTTTGAACTTTAAAACTGCAGCACAACTAAGAGCTCAGTCAATTATAGTGTTGCTGTGTCTCGCAGTTCGAGCACGCTTCGTTTGGTATTTGCCCCGTATAAGAGATTTGCAGTATATAGGTTTGGATTTGCAGCAAAAATTAGCATCACCTGGGCTTTACTTTTTCCTGTAGTTTTATGTATTGGCCTAAGTTCTACGAGAAAGTTGCGGAGTCAACGTCAAGTTGTCTCCGCAAACAATGGTCCTCGATACGTACCGTGAGCTGTTACGGGAACTATAACAGAAATTGTAACTAATCTAACTCAAATTTCTACCACACACTTAAACTAGAAATTTTGGAAGCGACTTGAAAAACATGCTCTGAAGAGAAAGAGAAGAGATCCTAAACAGTGCCGATCCAATGATCAATAATCAGTCCCGCATTAAGACAATATATATTTATGGTAAGAAGAGATGTGTTTTCAGTCTACTGCAGGGAGTGAAAATAGTAGAACATGAGCGACGATAAGGATGCAGAGAGATTCAAACAGAGTAAGCTGAAAGAGAAAATGACCGTCTACCTAATGCTGCGAGTTATTAGTTATTGGAGTTTTGAGCAGGTTGGGATTAGAAGAACGAGACCTACGAGAGGTTGGACATTGGATTAAGAGATGTGAAATTCTAACAATAAATGTTTCGAAATGTAACAGTTCAATTTTATACTAGATCCTTAGAACCACAGAAAGCTAGTGTAGATAATTAAGTAGGTAACTTAAGGTAGCCTGAACTCTTGATGAATATGTATCGCAAAGCTATGATATGGTTATAGTACCAAACGAAGAGAACTCTTTTGGTGGGATTTGCAAAAAAAATTACCACTCTTTGAGCCCTAATATGTTACATGGAACATATTAGGGCTTAAGATTTACGATTATTAAGATTTAAGATTATTAAGATTTACCATGATTACATATATGTTTATATGACAAAGATTCAAAGCCAATTTACGAAGCTTTACAACTATCGATGAACAAGTCAGAGATCAAGATCTCGAACATTGAAGAGGATGCACCTCAAATGAATTAAATAATTAAGTGTGTTTGACAACAGCCTGCATTTTTTGGGGCTTTTGATTTTAGAAACCTTAAACGACGTCTTCTGAAAGGTGCACTACTAGGACAAGACAGCTATAGTAGCCGCATTGATAAGCAGGAGGTAAGATTATCTAATCGGTATTTCAAACCATTCGTGCATATAAGGTGAGTACATATACACTGGGGGTGGATGAAGCGCTTGGAAAACAATTTAGCAAAGTGCGAAAGTCGTTATTGCTGGACTTTTTTATCTAGAGAAGAAACAACCCTGTGTTTATGAATGGGTTTTTAGTTGAAAAGTAATCATCATCATCTTATTCTTCCCCAGATAAACTGAGGTCGGAATACGAATATACTCTCTCCTCTCTGCCCCACATCCTATCATCAGTTAATGCCATATACAGTATATCTTCCATTAGTTTTAGAACATTTTATAGCAATTTCTAGAGCCTAGGCCCTCACCAACCGTATACCCCTTCTGACGTTGGTTTTGATCTTAGTGCTTTAGTCGCCTTTTATGACAGGTGCAGTCATCAGTTGGTCTATTCTTCAAACAACTCGAACACAGGGGCAACTTAATAGAGGAAAAGTAATAGTTACATGATTTTTAGATTAAAATTTCTATCAAAGACGCAGGAGTTTATACAGATACTTAGACATCAAGCAACTTGACTTCTTCCACATGTTGCTACAAGTTACCAATAAGCAGATAATAGGCTTTCTAAGATTTACCATAACACGGTGAATAGAAAAAAAGAATGAACAATATTTAGAAAAGTATTAAGTACATTGTATTAGTTTACAAACTAACTGGTTGGAGCTGCCGGCAAAAGATATGAGTTTTTCAGTACCATCAGAAATATACGTGTAGAAACGAATAAGAATACAAATAACTTAGAGCACTATACACAGTTATCATATTACGTCAAGTTCTTGCTTCTGCAGAACACTTTGAAGAATAGATAGGCCCCAACATTAATTGAAAGTGATTGATCAGTAACAATAACAACCGATCTAGAGAGCTGTCGTATTACGAGTGCGAAGAATGCGCAGAATCTCACATGTATAATTAGACTTATAAAGCCTGATTAGTAGAATACTACATGTATGGCACGTAGCATCGAAAGCTGCTTCATTGTTACAGAAAATCAACACAGGAATACAGGGTTGTCATCCATTGGCAAGCTTTCCTGACATAAATCCTATGTTAAACTCGACTTTGGCGATTTTGTAATACTGCATTGAGACATAAAATGGCGCGCTATCACAGTGTGCCGATTAGTTTAAACTTATCCTCTCTGGATTGATATATAAGTTTGGCTTGCCATCATAAGAATGACGTTGATCCATTATGGTTTTGATTTTTCTCCAGTCCAGTGTATCAAATACCGCGTTCTGAAAACGCAATATCTGATACACGCTTACACGTTTTGATACACGTTTTAGTTTTGATAACGCTGAACCAAAACATTACCGTCTCTGCTTATTATAACGTACTGATCTAAGCCTGGCAAAGTTAACGTTGAACAGAAAAATGATACTACATACATTACAATAGAAATATTTACATTACAAAGAAATATATAGAATTACTATATAATTCCATACATTACACTATAATCTAACAGTTTAAGCATTCAGGTTGAATTATGATAGCAATGGTTGAAGTTACTAAACCATGGTTGTAACGTGTGCGACATACGCTAAGAAGAAGACGATAACAGTACAGCTTACCCTTCATTGCCGTTTTCCGCCGGATCCGACTTGACGTCAAAGATTTCGAGCGGATCGAAGCGACTGTCGGACAACTTGCCCGAGTCCACGCTGCTTTCCCCTTGCTCGTCCACCACCCGGACCGCCTCTCCCTCCCCCAGGCTTCCTGCCTGCACGGCGGCCGCGAGGGGCACGTGAAGCCATACGGTCATGAGCAGCAGCAGCAGACAACCGCCCGCCTGCCGACGCCGTTGATGAATCCGTTGGGCAATCTTGCGCGATCCCTTCTTAGCCTCATCCTCCTCCCCGGTCTGATCGACGTAACTGGTACCTCGATGAATCATTTTCTATATCTCTGGTGATGATTGTATATTCTTTAATTGCTTACAATTCGCTCGTTATTAGTTCAATAATTCGTCCACCTAGGGTGCGGTAGAGGGGCAAGCCCAACCGGCCCAAGGCAGTTGTTTAATCAACGTTTTATTCTATGTTAAATTTCCCTCAACGTTCAGGATACGAAAGGTAAATGATAAGCTTGTTTTGTTGCACTCTAGCTGGTAGATTAGTTTCAAGTGGTCCACGACACAAAGATCTCTCCGAACGCCAGTCGCCGATCTGAGCGAAACACTGAGCACTGATTTTCTGTCCCCTAATGAGGTGCTTTATATCTGTAAAATATGGTAAAGAATGCATAATTAATCATCAGATTTTAACAGAGCAACGCAATTGTACACGCAGATGCGTTGAACCCAGTTGTTAAAAACATTGTAAAGAACGAGAGAACGAGCACCAAAGTGAGAAAGAGCGACAGAGATAGCGAGAGCGACAGAGAGAGAGAGAGAGAGAGAGAGAGAGAGAGAGAGAGAGAGAGCGAGAGAGAGTTTGAGAGAGAGAGTGAGAGATAGAGAGAGGGAGAGAGAGATAAATCGAAAGTGAATGAGACAGAGAAATGAGAAAACTTAAGGAGTATTTCGAGAAGCCCGGCCTGTTAGACAATAAAGAAGTTTACACACAGCCCTTGATAAACTTTCTCGGCTGTGTACCGACGCGAGACAGGGAAGGTGACATGTACTTGGGTGGCTACCATAATAACGCTGAAAAATCACCTAGCTCTATCCCAGTTGATTCACCGTAAGTTGGAGAGGGGTGGTGGTGAGGAAAGGCATAATCAGTATTATTAAATTTTTAATTTTTATTAAACTTTTAAATTGTAATTAGTATAAAATCGAATTGTCGCCTGTTTAAAGCTCGGCAGATTATTTGATAGAGGATTGAAAACATATACATGTACTAAATGATTTTAACACTTAACACTTAAAACATCCATTTTTCTAGTCCGCATTAACAGTCAGAACGTTCTCATATGGAGATGAAAAGGAAAACTTAGGATAGAATTGAAATTTATATATGTATATATATATATATATATATATATATATATATATAAAAATAGGATGGCAAGAGGGGACCCACCTCACCATGAATATTTTCCACGAGGATTAAATGGCAATTAATCCACCTAACTGAGGATGGCAACGGGAAACCACCTCAGAAGCCATATTTTTCCCAAGCTATAGGCTGCATAAGGTATGGATAGGGCATAGACTTTGTGAATTGATTGACTTGTTGATCTAAGGAGTGCTGTTATAGAGCGAGAAAGCAGACTTTGAGTATGAATATGTACCTTGAACCTGCCACTTGGTAGTGCACTGAAGAAGAAGAAGAAGAATAAGAAGAAGAAGATATATATATATATATATATATATATATATATATATATATATATATATAATACACAAAAATATACATATATAGGCCTATATATATTCATACACATATACATGTATATTATATATACATGTATATATATATATATATATATATATATATATATATTCATACACACACATATATATATATGTGTGTATGAATATATATGTATATATATATATATTTATATATACACACACATATAAATATATATATATGTATATATATATATATTATAAAATATGTATATAAATATCTATTTCTATATAAAGGCTATATATATATATATATATATATATATATATATATATATATATATATATATATATATATATATATATATATATAATTTGTGCCTTAAAATATATTGAAGCAGTACAAATTCATTGATAGAGAACTGCTCTCTATACAGAGCAATCCGACCGTATCGCGAGAAGCACAAAAGTTTTCAAGTGGCTGGAGCCCATCACAAGATAGAGCTTTAGGCCTACCTCTGGAATTCATCGAACAATGAAAATTACAGCATATTGAGTTTGGAGCACAAACACAATCGCGAGATACATTTAATAAATTCAACTACGTACGACTTCAAATTCAAGGAGAGATTATAATAGTAAATATTTAATTTTAGCGCTCCTTTTCAACCCCTTCGGATTTACAATACAGCTTAGACAAAAGAAAAGAATTTGCAATGGGGTGTTACTGCAAAATAGCTGGCGTATGCCATTATATTGGCCAATTTATATTTACATGACTACTTCAATTTAAATAAATTTAAGGTAACCTGATTTGAGAGATTGGGTCATATTTGAAATATAGAAATACATGAGTGCATTAGATTTTTTAATGTGTAGGACTCGAACATAGACTGAAGTGCGCAATATTTTCTTTGCGATTTAACAAATAGGCCATCTCCATTTATCAGGCACTGAGATTCACACGGGTTTCATTTATGCCTCTCTCTCTCTCTCTCTCGGTCTCTCTCCTAGTGTTCTGCCAAGTGGCAAGTTCAAGGCACATATTCATACTCAGGATATGCTTTCAAGCTTTATAAAGAGCACTCTATAGATCAATAATTTTCTTATTTGACAAAGAATATTCTTTATCTATATCTTATGTAGCCTATAGCTTGTGAAAATATGGCTTCTGGTTTCTCGTTGCCTTCCTCATTTGTGGTCAACATAGATGGGTATAACATACACCGGTCGGATAGGTTAGGTAGACGAGGTGGTGGCGTGGCCATATATGCTCGAGACTCGATGAATATCGAATTAGTGAACACTGACTATAGCAATTCAGATTACGAACTTCTGTGGGTCAAATGTTCTCATAAATCTCAGTCTATAGTTGTGGGTGCATTGTATCACCCACCCAATCCTGTTTATAGCATTGATAACTTTCTTGCCTTTCTTGAAGGATCATATGAGCAACTATTTAGATTACATGACTTTGATTATGCTATATTAGGGGGTGACTTTAACCAGTTGAATTCTGATTTAATTTCGCATATTGCGGGTCTGGCTGATTTAACCAAAGAACCTACTAGAGGTCAAAATCAACTAGACCATATTCTTTCAATTGACGATCTTTTTGATAACATTAAGGTCATTAACTCTACAGTAACTAGCGACCACAGTGCTATTGTAGCTTATTCTGGTGCTCAAATTTTATGTACTACTAAAAGAAAGCATAGGGTTACTTTTCGCCCGAAATCCCCTTCTCTTAATGCTTGTTCCCTTAACTACTTATCTAACAATGATGTCTTCAAAGACATGTCTGACTAGAATGTGCAAGACATGTTTGATGAGTTTTATTTGATTGCTCGGAAGCTGCAAGATGATTCCTTTCCTCCAAAGACAATAACATAAACCTCTAATGACCCTAGCTTTGTATCGCCAGAAATCAAGAGTTTGTTACGACGAAAGAATGCTCTGATGCGCTCTGGCAAGATTGAAAAGGCAAACTCTCTTGCTAAAAAAATTGGTAATCTTATTGCTAAAGCTAATTCTAAGCAGCTATCGCGTCTCAATACAGATTCATCAACGGTTGAACTCTGGCAAATGGTAAAGCAATGTCTAGGGAAAAAATCTAAGCATCTAGTTCCTGGCAACATCACTGCTGACTCCCTTAACGATCAATATGCTAATATATCAGCTGACCCTAAATATTATGCGCCTCTCTTCAAAAGTACCAATTCTAAGGCCGATTTTAAACCACTTTCTGAATTTCAAGTTTTTAATATATTGAACAACCTGAAGCCAACCGCTACTGGTTTGGATGGTCTAACTGCCTGGTTTCTCAGGTTGTCTGCTCCTGTATTCTGTCAACATCTAACAACACTTTTAACTGCTTCCATGGCACAGTCTGTTGTCCCTAATCAATGGAAAACTTCTTGTATAATGCCTTTGTCTAAAGTTTCTAAACCCTCTACACTGTCCGATTTTCGTCCTATTTCCATCACCCCTGTTCTTTCCAGACTTTGTGACAGAGTCATCATTTCAACTTACATTTATCCTGCTCTATTAAGTCCTCCTGCTACACCTTGTTTAAATGACCAGTTCGCCTTCAGGCCAACCGGATCTACCACAGGTGCCCTGATAGCACTCTATCAGAGTATCTCATAAATGTTGTCAAGGAGTCCCTTTGTCAGAGTCATTGTTCTAGATTTTAGCAAAGCTTTTGATCGGATCAGACATTCAATTGTTATTGAAAAGTTTGCTGATCTGGACATACCATCTTGCATCCATAATTGGCTTGTTAGTTTCTTTACTGGCCGTCAACATTGTACTAAATTTGATGGCAATGTATCCTCTACTGCAAATATTTCAGCTAGTGTTGTACAAGGTTCAGCTATTGGTCCGCTTCATATTCCATTACTGATTCGGATCTAAGACCTATCCACTCTTATAGTGACATTATTAAGTTCGCTGATGATGCATACCTCATTATCCCATCTCAGTATCTTTATACCACTGACGATGAACTTGCTAACATTGACTTGTGGTCCAGTACGAACAATCTACAGTTGAATAAGTCGAAATCCCGTGAACTTCTTTTCCAGCCTCCGCGGTCTAGATTTCTAGCAAGTTCTGTGCCACCGCTCCTAGATGGAATTGTCAGAGTCAACACCTTGAAGTGCTTGGGTGTTACACTGCAATCCAACTTCTCTTTTTCTGTCCACGTGGATGATATAATTAGCAGTTGCTCATCTAATCTTTTTGCCATTCGCACTCTAAAATCAAAAGGTCTTAATTCTGACCTAATTGTCACTGTCTTTAAATCTATTGTACTCTCCAAGTTAACATATGCATCGCAATTTTGGTGGGGTTATGTCGGTTCCTCCGAGAGTGAACGCTTTGAAGCCTTCCTCAGGAAGGCTACAAGATGTAACTTCTATGATAGAGTACGATCTTTTGAGGATATCGCTGCCGATGCAGATGAGAAATTGTTTAACGCTATCATCAGTAACAAATAGCATGTCCTGCACCGGCTTCTTCCGCCGCTTAAAGATAATGTTAACTTTAATCTCAGGGAGAGGGCTCACCCTTTCTCTTTACCATCTAAGCGCACACCTTTGATCGATAAGAACTTTATAATTAGAATGCCATATAAAGACTCTCATTAAGTTTTTTTAAACAATGTCTGCTTATGTTTATTACTTTCTATATTGCCATTTGTGTGTGTACGTTTTCTGCGGTATGTCAGATTTCATGTAATAAACGAATATAAACGAATACAATATATTTCTTATTCTCCTTTTACGCCGCGTGCAATTAACGGTTGTTCAATTCTTGTGTGTCCCGGACAAAACTTGGCAATTATTTGAGCACCCCACCAAACTGAAGAAATTGAAATTAGCATTAGACTTTACTACTGACTAAGCGAAATCTCCTGCGCTAGTACGACGACAAAGTGTTGATTCTGAGGCGTATCAATGCCGTCACGTATTGTGGTGCCTGCTACACCTAGCATTGTTACTGGACAACAGTTCATTCATTCCCTATCAAACTATTGCGAACAACTGAATAGACCGACGATTTCGAGAAAAGTAGTGAAATGTTAAATATGTTATAAAGTTTTATAAATCTTGCCAGTGCTTGAACATAAAATAAAATATAAAGAATACAGTCTGCGACTGTGTAGGCCTTCCCAGTGAAAGCTCTTTCAAGTATCGAAGCGTGACGGGGCTTAATATTGAGATGTGTCATCTAAAGAGAGTTGGGATTGTTGACTTTAATATTATCTTCACCATTGCAAAATAATATAAAAAATATACTTAAATAGAGCAATACCAACAAAAACATGATTTCCAAAAACATCAAAGCTTAGCATAACATATTTTATAACTCTACAATTTTATATTGGACTGTAATTTTCGCTTTAGCTTTCTTTCCCAAATAGTCTATTCATTGTTTATAATTTAATAATGACCAATATGTATATTTAATTTTTCGAATTTCTCGAGTATAGAGCGTTAAACAGTAGACACTTTCTAATACAATCTTTTTGTATTTATATATTTCAAAAATACTTTGTGAACTTTTAATCTTTTACATTTTGTATCATAAAATTTATACATTTAGGCTCATATTCTATAATACTATGCACAGTTCACAGAGTCGCTATATATTCGATAATTGCCATTCTTTATAGGATAAAGGACAAAACTCTCTGCGCATCTGCAGCTACTGTATAGTGCAAAGGAATAACACATTACTAGCCAATATGTACACTTGAAGAACCCAATTCTATCAACCTAAGCCATGAGTCTCTTCAAAGTGGATCTTCAACATCTACAAAGTATTGTATTATGTGATTTCTTTATTGATGTAGCCAAGCAATGCGCTGCCTGTTGGATCTGATGGACTGAGAACACTGATCTCAACAATGGTGTTAAAAGACTGTTGGAATTACATCTTGTTGCATCACCTCCAAAGAACTCATACTGCTAACTGACTGCGTCTTGTTAGTGTACGCACCTTTGTGGTTTTCAATCAAATTAGAGCCTCGATGATATATGGGTTCCTGACATTTATGATGACGTCTTGTACAATACTCTGGTTTCTTTCCCAAAAGTAAACTACAGGTTGTTGGTGCATTAAGCGGAATGCTTTCTTTGGTCACCCAGAAATCATTTTGCTTTCATTGCTATTCGACAACAGAAGAGAAATAAGAAAGCTACATGTAGATGCAAGACGTATTAAATGTGCAAGATAAACGAAAAGCGCCGTGAGAATATATCAAGTCCCTCTGCTAAACTTCGATGCTGTTGATCACAATCTCGTAAACTGGCAGGAGGTTACAAGGACACAACCATCAATGCTCCAAAATATTAGCGATGAAGAAATGGTGGAAGCTATAAAGGTACCGAAAATGTGGATATTTGAAGAGTATCCCTGTCGTACTAAAAGTGATGAGAGACCTGCAAAGCTTGTCACGGAAGCATCAGCAGGAGTTCGCGAAAATGTAAGAAGTGATAGGATATATTTGAGCCATATTGTCCTCCAGAACGAAATCCCCACTTTAGATCCAAAACGGACTGGAAACTGTTTTAATTAAATATCATGGTGCAATATGTATGGACATTTGCATTTAAATGAACTGCTGTAAGATTTAAACTAAATTTTGAAAATCTTCCTTTACCTGATTTTCACTATAAAAAACATTTTTTTATTTTTTTTATTTCAATAATTCATTCATTTCGCACAATAGAGTTAGAAAAGTCTCACAAAATACAGCACTTCACATGAAATGAAAAGGACACAAATGACACAAATATTTTGAACATATAGGCTATATGATCAAAATATTTTTCATTTGTAGCGGTTAATATTTCTATGAGGGTTGAAATAAGACTGCCATCTATCTCACGCTACATATTTGTAGTTGCAGTGCAATTAACACGTTTAGTAAACTTCAAAGTACATGTAAGCTATTAGTAGTTATGGAATGCTGAATTTGCAATGTAATTTCGATTATATTTTCAAAGCAATGGCGGCAAAGCTAGTCTATATTTTTGGACATAATTATTCATATAAAGTCAATAACCAGTATGTCAGAGAAAATGTTTATTGCTAACCAAAAGCAACATCTCAAAAAATTTTCTCTGACGATCTACCCTAATATACATGTGTAAATATAAATATAAATATATATATATATATATATATATATATATATATATATATATATATATAGGCCTATATATCTGCAATGTAATGTTATATATATATATATATATATATATACACGTATGTCTATATAAATATATATATTCATTTATATACATATATATATATATATATATATATATATATATACACGTATGTCTATATAAATATATATATTCATTTATATACATATATATATATATATATATATATATATATATACACGTATGTCTATATAAATATATATATTCATTTATATATATATATATATATACAGGTATATATATATATATATATATATATATATATATATATATATCAAAGCAATAGGCCTACGTACAAGGCGGTGGGGGTAAAGAGGATCTACCGCATAACGATATGCCTCATTTCATTATTGCAGATATATTAGTAATCTCGTATTATGAAGTCTGAGCAAATAAGGTTGACGAAGGCTACGCTCCTCTTGATGATCGAGTCATTAAACGTTCCATCAGGTTAACAAAAACAACGTTAAATTAAACAATTTGAGTGCTACGATCGCCCAAGAGAACATCAAGCAACTTAGCATAAAAAGAAAATGTAACTTAATTAAAGGTGATTATCCAACAACCGGAAATGAATCAGGATTTCAGAAGAATAATAGCTCTCTCCTAAATTCACAACTGAGTGGCATGAAGACGTAGGAACTATATACATAAGACTAGATGTATTCAGTTAAATAAATTACTTGCTTTAGAATGTTTTATTAACGTAGGGGTAACTTCATGAACTTTTAAATGACAGACCCTGAGGTGAATTGAACCCTTGTGGGGTCGAATCCCAGCCTCGCTGATCTGAGAGTAAAATCTCGGACATTCACAGGACTGGTTATACGGAATATGGTCTAAAGTACCTAACTGTTACAAATGTTGTATTAGAAGGGATAGATATCAACATAGTTGATCATTTCAAAATAATGCGTGTTTACTTTAATTTTTTAAAGTGCGTACGATAGAAAAGGGTCACATATTGATGAATGCTTAATTCACTGTAATGCTTCTACTTTTAGATAGACGTACGTATGAGATCAGAATGACAGCAAACTTGTCATACAATCAAAAGGCGACAGGCCCGCTTCTCAGATTAGTCTAAAGAAGCGAAGGGGTGATAGAGACAAGAACGGCTGAGATGTGGAGAGTGATTGAGAGAAAATAGGAGCAACACTAATCTACGGAGGCCTATATTGACAAGGGTATAGACCAAGTGAAAAAGATAAGTAGATTTAATTAAGGTCTAACCGAAGGGATCGAAAGAGACTCTCGAGTCAAAGCTGCCTAAACGTTAATAATAATAAAAGTTTAACGTCCGTTTCCTCATACAAGGATGATGTCAAGGACGTTCCAGAATTTACAGTCAATGAATCAATTAACTCTCAATCTTCGAATAATGCGACGCTTCATTTATAAGGTAACGTTAGAGCCTAAATAAAAATAGAGCGCATAGAATCTAGAATTCGAAGAATGTATTTATACAACGCTTTTAAACATTGAATAGTTGTTTAATTTTTTCAATACTACGAGCCTACGAATACATTACTAGACGAAATCTCACCTCCACCAATCTGTACTCCTCTGTGTAGCAATAATGTACTCGTCAGTGTACTCATCAGTGTACTAAGCAGTGTACTCAATAGTTAACTCAGCAGTGTACTCAGCAATGTACTTAGCAGTGTACTCAGCAATGTACTCAATAGTTACCTCAGCAGTGTACTCAGCAATGTACCTAGCAGTGTACTCAGCAGTGTATTTAATAGTTAACTCAGCAGTGTACTCAGCAATCTGACCAGCAGTGTACTAAGCAGTGTACTCAGAAGTGTACTCAGCAATCCGACCAGCAGTGTACTAAGCAGTGTACTTAGCAGTGTACTAAGCAGTGTAATCAGCAGTGTACTTTAGCAGTGTAGTAGCAATGTACGCATTAGTGTACCTAGTAGTGTACTTAACTGAGTAGCCTTCAGTGTTCCCAACAGTGTACCTAGCTCTGTACCCAGCAGTGAACCTAACTATATATTTAGCAGTGTACTTAGCAATACATCTAGCTCTGTACCCAGTAGTTTACCAATATGTGTACCAGCAGTGTACCCAGCTATATACCCATTAGTGAACCCAGCTGTGCACCCAATCTGGTATTTATGGTACAGCGTACGATTCATTCAGTCAGACACATTTCGCGTAGAAATTGGATAGATTTATATACGATATTAATTCCCCAACATATTAGATTTAGAGTTTAGAGTTTTGTAGATTTTATATTACAGACTTCATTTTTTAAATTGTGAAACTTACGACACGATATATCGGTGGGAAGGGGAAAAATTCGTACTAGTTATAAGAGTTAATTTCTTCGTATTGAGTGTGGGTTGTTTGAGGAATTAACCAACCGGTAACTGCGCGTGTCGTAGAAGGCGACTAGAGTACTAAGATCCAAACTAACGTCAGAAATGGCATTCGGTTGTTGAAAGCCTAGGCTCCTGAAATTGCTAAAAATTGTATCAAACGAAAGGAAGAAATTATAGGATTTACTAGTGCTACATGGTACGAGACAGAGAGGAGTGAGGAGGATCTATTCGCATCCCGACCCTAGTTAAACTGGGATTAAAGGTACGAAGATGATGATGAAGGTGATGATGAGGATGATGAGTTAATGGCTCGCGATGACCCTAACTTTGCCACAAGAAGACGAACCAAGCCTTAAGCATTTATTGTATTGCCGTAATAATTGCACCATCAAATAATAATGAAACAAATCATTAGTGTTATAGTTTAAGAGAGTTAAAACATAAATTCGAGAACTAATTTATTTTGAAGTGCAAGAGAATTATCCTGAGGTTGCTGGAGGTCGTGTTCTGGTATCAATGATTTGACCCCCATTGGTGGCTTTCACTGATTGAGAGAGTCAAATATGTAGGCTAGACGTGGAAGAACAATGAGAATGGGAAATGGATTGCCAATGATTTTCCTTTGAATGGACTCTAATTATGACTATTCTTGGCTTTTGACTGTTAAACATGGAGATTAGTAGGTTATTTGCGAAAATACATCCAGAAGTACCGTGGTTCACTCAATGAGTAGATTTGGTTGGCATTTGTATATATCACGTGAGCGGCTGTATTATAGCAATAAAATTTTGAAAATGATATTCTTTGGCGTACATCGAAGTGATTTATCCAATTCCGCTGGTGTTTTAAATGCCGTCAGGAAGATAATAATACTTGTAGTTCATCCGGGCGTTTAACATTTTACGGATTTCAGAATACTTCAGATTTGCGAAGCGTTGTGCCAATATGTGTTTTCTTTGCGACTAGATAGAATTTCCAGGTCGATACGGTATATTTCATTCATAGTAGTTGGAGGTATATTCCATTCATTGTTGAATATTATCCAGGTTTAGTAAATCTCCATGATCAAATCGAATTTGGGATGAGAAAAAATAATCCAAATAGTGGTATCTATTCTGAAATGGATTTATTGAGCCGGAATGGAAAACAAGATTATTTTTCGTGAAAATATGACGAATTCGTGTTGGTTCATTTACTACTGGCATCCGTTTGAGTGTGAGATCAAAGCTATATCCAGATTACTTCGAAAATTAATCCATTTATTGCGAAATTTTACCGAAGGAATACTCTTCAGGTTAACATTGCTGTAGATACACTTTTAAATAACTATATAAGTTAAGTTTTATATTACTAATTTAATTTAAATCAAATATCTCACCTCAGATTCGTTAAACTGACACCGTATATAGAACTTTGCATCGAAGTTAAACTTGAGTTACGAGCGAGTTTCGAGACTTCAGCTTCGTTTCTGAAGTCTCGCTATGCATTACCTTCACACCCTATCAAGCCCTCTCTCTCTTTATCTCTCAGTCTCTCCTTATAGTTGTCCTACGCACACTGTATAACTTTCTTAGTCATACTGTTCAATTGAATGTCTGTTTTGATCTTTCACTGCCTTTCACACCCGAAGAATTTAATCATTCTCTTTATAATACTCGCTCTCTTTCTCATTCACAGCGCATACGTCTATCAATGTTAGGCCTACACTATAAATATCAGCATATATCACTAGTTGTCCCGTCGCTTTGCTGCCGGTATGTATGTCTGTCATTGTTTATGTGTGTAAATCCGCCACTTAGCAATAGAGCACAGTATATTCATCAGATGATCCTCTGCTTTTCACAGGCTTCACGCATCGGTGCCGCTATTGCGCCACCCGCTATTGTGGAAATAACGCAAACACGACAATCTCTTAAGCCTACCAGTTCAACATAATTGCGTACGTAGTAAAATTTAAAATTTGCGGGATGTTAACAGCCAAAATTGTCAAGTTTAGTTTGTATACGCCGCTATAATTGTAATAATAGATGTAATGATATAATGGTAATAGGAGTAGTTGGCATGATTATTAATAATGAAAAGCAACAGTATTAATGGATGAGCAGGATTAAATGTAATGTCAGTTTGAGATTCGACTGGGATCAGTAGATGCTTGGTTAGATTCCGCCTTTCGCCGGAAAACAATATCCTAATATCCATATTCCCTCATATAAGTGACATCGAGATATTTTCTAGAAGGTGGAAAGAAAACTAAGACCATATTCAGCACTATCCAATTCTATCATTCTAATTATGACGAGATAGTAGCCTAATAGCACATCATCATCATCATCATCATCCCCCTCCCTTAATTCCCAGTTTAACAAAGGTCGGGATACAAGTAGACTGTCTCAAATCCTCTCTGTCCTGCGCCATACCACCAGCCAATCCCCTATTTGAGACTTTTCCATTCGTTTAAATTTTTGTAGAAATTTCTGGAGCCTAGGCGCTCACCAACCGAATGCCCTTTCTATCGCTGGTATGGATTCTCTTCTTCTCTAAGTACGCTATTTTCAACTATTTTGTTCCGCATAATGTGTCCGACAAATTTCATCTGTTGTCGTCGTTGGTATTTTTTAGTGCTTTAGTCGCCTTCAACGTCACGCGCAGTCAGCGGTTGGTCAATTCTTCAAACAACCCGGGTACAACACGGGAAAGTAGTCTATTATCACAACGAGCAGTAAATTCAAATCTGTAGTCTGAGCGCTATAGCTCCTCAACTCTGTATACATAGGCATAGGTTTATAGCTTGTCATCTAAAACATGTTGAAGTTTTACCATGTCATAAAAATGTTTTACAATTAATATGTTGCTTGGATGACAGATATTCCATTATAGATATTTAAAAAAAATGTCGTGGTGAAGATTGAGATATAATAGGCTGAAGTAAAGAACATGTACGTAGGTACGAACTGTAGAAATAAGTAAAAGTGGAGGATTGTAATATTCTGTGGAACTGCCAGTAGGTGCATTTAAATCAGTGTAATCACACTGAGAGAGAGAAAGAGAGAGAGAGAGATAGAGAGAGAGAGAGAAAGAGAGTGAGAGAGAGAGAGAGAGACGAGAGAGAGATTGAAAGAGAGAGAGGGAGAGTTTTATGATACACCACAGGCACCCACTGAGATTGAGAAAGATAGAGAGGATGAAAGATGGTATACCAGAGAGAGAGAGAGAGAGGAGGAGGAAGAGTGAGATCAGAGAGATAAAGAAAAATACAAATATTTAAGGGAGTGCAATTACCACTAACTACGGACAACTTCACAGTGTCGACACAAGTAAATTTTATGATTTTATACTAGGCTCAGCTGAAATAAAGTTTAATATGTCTATACCGCTGAGGCCTGAAATTAAATCTTAGCATTACGTATATAATTGTATTATGTCGAGGTATTTTCTACTCCCAACTAACTGTGCAAACTCATTATATACTAGACTTAAAAATTTGAGATTAGGAATATCAATCCCACCCTACGAAAGCTTTTGTTGGAAAGCCGCATGTTAAGGCAATTTAATTAACTTATAGAAATTCTTAAGTGGGAGGAGCTGTAGCGTTATTATTTATTTACATTAGAGGTATTTATATGTATGAAGTTTTGTTTTTTGTGTATTTTTAGTTTTTTTTCTTTATTTGCCAATTGAAAATGTGTTATCAGCCAGTAGGCAGTGCACTAAGAGAGAATATATGTTTATTTTACTTTGTCCTAGAGGCATTGGATATGTGGATTTGGAGAAAGATGGAGAGGATTAGCTGGACTCAAAGGGTTACAAATGAGGAAGTTCTGAAGAAAGTTGGTACAGAAAGACAGTTGACAAATGTTTGAGAAATAAGAAGAAGAGTTGTATAGGACACATTCTAAGGGGGGAAGGTCTATTAAAAGAGGTCATAGAAGGTAGAATGGAAGGAAAAAGAGGCAGGAGCAGGCCGAGATTAGCTATGTTAGATGATTTAAAGATCTACTCATTAGTGGACATGAAGAGGAATGCGGAAGACAGAGAAGAGTGGAAGCGTTATATACCATAGACCTGCCAGTAGACAGTGCATTAATGGAGAAAATGTGTTTTTTCTACTTTGTCCTGGCCAGAGTTGAATAGACTAATAGTTTACTACTTATGTCGTATGAGGCGACTAAGTAGGAACCGACATATCAAATGGTTACTCCATGTGACGACGGCGGGATTAGCGCACTTGGTTTAGTTGCGCGTCAATTATTGAAGTTAAGCTGCATCGACCTCGGTTAGTACTTTGTGGGTGACCACCTTGGAAGACAGAGTGTTGGTAAAAGCTTAGAAAGAAAAATCCCAGGGTCATGGAAGGTTATTCATAAATCCGCGCCGGCTGCAATTGATGCGCAATGAAAAGGCAACGATTACTAATAATCATGGAGAGGAAGGAGGAAATGGGTCTTAAACAAGCATCTGTGCTTCCTCACCCAGTGTGCCGTTATGAGATTTGTCCTAGCTAAAATCTAAATTGAGGATAATCAGACGGGCACCGCATTTTTTGTCATAGAGTTTAACTTATGCACCAAACCAATATTGGGGGTTTCGCAATAGAGATACATATAAATACAAATATATACAAACTGAACTGAAATCAAGAATATTAATGGAAAAGCACGCTGAAGGCCACTTGGTTCTCAAACTAAAATCTTTATTAACAACTGTTCACTGCTTTGAATTTGTGAAATTATTAGTCCTTCTAAGCATCCATACCGTTGCAATTGGATTTGTAAGAGTTCTGAGTGAGAAATAGAGAGAGCAAAAGCAAGTGAGATAAAATGTGTTCTGTACTATCTTGAAAGTTGTGTTGAAAATGTTCCATCATAAAGTGTGACACACTCTTTCATTCGTGTCTCTCTAGTCCTCAACAATCCTCTCAATCCTCTGAAAGAAACTCTTCACATGCACAATGCAGTTTGACGCCATAAATTTAAAGCTTTGTCACAAGTTTATTAAAAATCATTAAATCTCGGCCTATTTTCTTGATAACTTTACAATTTATTTTCAATTTCTCTTTATCTGTAGCAAATTTATATGCATACTTGTCCAATGGATATGGTTATGTCTATATGGCCAGTGTTTGTGTAAGATTTCGATTAGGATTAGTGCTGTGAGGTGTTTAAGGCTTATGAAATTAAATATGAATATATCAGTTATTGTCAAATCAGGTCGATATCTAACGCTAAGTAGATTATTGCGATTCGTGGTGAAATTTGTGAACTGAAGCGAAACGGTAAGAAAACATCGTTGAGATCTTTACAGTGAGAGACCTTACATTGAAAGAAAGTGAGAGACCTTACATCGAAAGAATGCCTGACAGTCACGTTAGGCAGACGAATAGCCTGATTGGCCTATAGAATAGTCTGACAGGCCTATAGAATCTCAGTATTTACATTGAAGGCTCCATGGATGTTGAAGAATAGGATCTTCTGATATTCAACACCAAACTTTAGTAGTCATGAAGAAGCTCAGCACAACTCAAACAACGGCTTTTAGAAATTACACTGGTGAGCTCTCAGAATAATCTAAATCGTATTGTTGAGTTTTGTGAGCACATAGGCGCAACTCAGTTCCAAAAGAGCGGGGGAGACACAAAGTTTTTGATTGAAAGCATATAAAAAATGGTCGAATGGCAGAGTGGAGTTTATATATATATATATATATATATATATATATATATAGATATATATATATATATATATATATATATATATATATATATATGCATATGTATGTCTAAAATCTTATTAGAAATATTAAATAATCGTATTCAGTCAAAATCAGATGTAATACTGAGTAACTCACAGTCGATTGACTGGCATTTTGTGGCACGTCACATTTGATACTTCATCTCTGAAAGATTTTATTAAAGAATTAATTAAAAAGTAAAATCACATGTTTTTCATTTATTCCTTGGACATATTGGCCGTATTAGGATTACAGTTATGTTGTGCTAGGGTTATTAGCTTGAATGTTATATTTGTTTTACTCACAACCGATATTAATTTGTGAATTGAGATTTGTTTAACGTATAATTACTTAAGTAGTAGAACAAGTCTTAGATTATTAGATTAGAGACAAAAATGGAGGTCCTGTAAGATAACGAAAATAGCAAGCTTATTTGTGTAAAGGAAACTATCAATACCATTGACACTTTCGTTAATTGGCAACTAGCATACTCTTCGATGTAGGTTAAAAAGACAAACATATATTTTCAAACTAACGTAAATGTATATTAACATTGACTAGCATTTTATTTGAGCAAACTATCAAAATTAGCAAATTAACACACGCGTAGTAAATGCCAACTTTTCAAAGCTAAAAATTCTTATCTTCAGTAGCTAAATTTCTAAAGTGCTGGAAAAACTACAAAAATTGACGAAGAATATCATTAACTATGGAGCAACAGAGGCCGACAGTTGCAACAGTTTTATGATCGTGCATATATTTAGTGCTGAGGTTATTGATTAGGGCTGTTGATTAGGGCCGTTGATTAGGGCGCTTGATGAGGGCTGTTGATTTGGGCTATTGATTTGGGCTGTAGGTGAGGTTAATTGATTGGGGCTGTTGTCCAAACTCTATCCATGGGCAGGCAAGGCCCGCTTTCGATGATAATGGTTTCTGTACACTGAAATAGAAGTCTCAGCTATCTCAGAGGTTTATCTAAGCCCTTTATACATGTATTTCAAAAGCACTTCGTCACCAGTATATTTGACTTCTCGCTCTCATCTTACTTTATCGGAAGTAGAGCTCAACGTTGAATAATTAAACATAACCGTCGACCTCTCTATCAGGCGGTGATGTCGACCTCTCTATCAGGCGGTGATGTCGACCTCTCTATCATGCGGTGGTGTCGACCTCTCTATCAGGTGGTGGTGTCGACCGCTGTATCAGGCGGTGGAGTCGACCTCTCTATCGGGCGGTGGTGTCGACCTCTCTATTAGGCGATGGTGTCGACCTCTTTATCAGGAGGTGGTGTCGACCTCTCTATCAGGCGGTGGTGTCGACCTCTCTATCAGGCAGGCGGCAGTGAGGCGGCGGTGCGGCTGCATATGCGTTAGGATCTGATCAGAGGGAATCCAACCAACACCATCCTAATAAACAACAAGGTATTGTGAAAGTGTGTCCCGAATTCTGACAAAGTTTCTGGATATTTCTGGCAGTATTTTATTGCCATTCTGAGTACAATCGAATCTCTAACAGCTCCCTTAGTATTCTTTCGATATGATCTCTACAGGAGGAAGCCAACTTGCATTCAGATTTGCCGCTAATAGTGCAACGAAACTGTATGATATTACCCCTAGTCAGGGTTTGTTTTGATCATAGTTACAGGCGATTACGATTTTCTAGTACGATATGTTGACATCGTCTATTCAACTGGGTTTAATCAGAAGCATCGATGGTTAAGTGATATAGATGATAGGCTTTAGATCATGGGTTCGGGGTACAATTTTGGATTGAGTCACTTTATATTATAAAGTTTTACTCAATTTTCGTAATTTCATAGGAAATAGTTAGGGTAAGGGTTTTGGGTTAGGTTTAGGGATAGTTATTTTTTAGGAATAATTGGTTAGGAATAATTGTTAGGAATAATTAGATAAGAATAAAACCCTGCCAGGTGGGGCAATAGCACAAACTGCTGTTGCGCTATTAACCGCAAGGGCAGGCAGTCCTATAGCAGGTTAGCTGTAACAGTTTCACAGGTCTCCACAGCCTTCAGTCACAAGCTAGGATGCAGCTTCAAAAGGATGAAAGGAGAAATCATTCTCTACAGTTTGTTCAGTGGCGCACCTAAACGCATTCTAACTTGTCGCTTCGCAGATATTTGCTTCCTTTTCGTAACGCAGGTATGATGCTAATAGTACATAATAGTAAGATTAGTGCGGATAATAATATTATTTTTGTAATAATAATAAAAAAGGAGAATATAATATAAAAAATAATAATTCTGAGAATAATTTGTAAAGAGCAGTAATAAATTTTACTAGTAATAGTAGTATTTATATTAAATGTTAAAGCTCATTTCATCAGCTACGGAAGATTTCACACGGAATTATATTTATAGTACACTTAATTCTGACCCACACCATGCTATTGATCCCCATTATAGTTTAGATGGTTACGTTGATAAGTTATCAATAAAACATGAAGCAATTTATACAAATACAAATGCACCTGATAGGGTGCACTGAATATGCCGCATTATGCTCTAGTACAGTGCCTACACTTTCTGTAATTGTATGCATTATTATGATATTCAACTGTTGATGAAACACTTAAGGTCTATGCTGTTATAGAGCTTTAATATTACTACTCATTGATTTTAGTCAAGTGAGAATTTAGGAACTGAGAAATTAAGAAATGAGAAAGCCAAACTTTCTCATTTCTTAATTAAGCTATTATCAGTAACAAGTTATGTGGCTTTATGAATTGGTTTTTAAAATTAATTTCTTCTCTTGCTATATGGGTTCTTGAAAACGAGTGTAGTAAGAAGTCTGATGCATACTAATTCATGATAGATGGAATAAATATTTTATTCCTTTTATTATAATGAGTATTTTATTCGTGTTGTGACCGGGTTCCTGAAGAAAAGACCATCCGTTAACTGCACGTGTCGTAGAAGGCAACTAAGAATTAAGATCCAAGCCAACGTCAGAAAAGGCATTCATTTATGACTGTCGCGTCTAAGCTCAAGAAATTGCTACAAAATTTTCTAAAACGAATGGAAAAGTTTACAGATCCCGACCACAGCTAAACTGGCCTTTAAGTTAAGATGACGATCTGATATTGGGTACTTGTATTTCTAGGCAATGTCTCAGAATTTAGCGGATGCCTACTGCTACAAGCTCCCGGCATATCGCCTGGAGAATTCCTTGTGCATGTTCAAGATCATATCAGTGAAAGATTTAGCGGAAGGATGTGTCCAAGAAACCACGGTCCATGGAGTTCCTAATCTCTTCTACGCCAAAGGTTCGATACGAGTTATTATAGAAATTTTATATTAATTGATCTCTTTATTTCAAAATAATTTTACATGTTTGTCGCTAATTGAAATATGATGATAAATATGAAAGTGTATTTACTTTGTGATAAATATGAAATTGTATTTACTTTGTGATAAATATGAAATTGTATTTACTTTGTGGAATTTCATCTAAATTTAAGCTTTGTAACCACATGGGAATTTAAACCATGAAAACTATCTCATGTGTACTAGGCGTTTTCGAGCTATAGATGTCATTTCAAAACATATGATCTCAGTATACTGGGTTTATTTGAGAAAAACTTTATTTGTTAATCAATAATAATAGTCAGTAAGCATGGAACTAAAAACTAAAAAAAGTGTTATGACATTTCTTTAAAGATCATTTGTCCAGGCAATATTATACGGAAATAATAATAAAATACAAAGAGAAACAATAAAATAATAATAATAGAAATAATACAACAAATAATAGTAGAAATATTAATAGAAACAATAATATAAATAATCATCGAAGGAATCTCATAATTATAATTTCAATTTCAGAATTCATAATACAAAAGTGAATGATTGATCAACCTGTGTTAATTTTCTAAACAATAAATAACGTAACTAATATATAGAAGCATATAAAAATTTAAGATTAGCAACCTTCTTAGGCCAGCGGTTCTCACCCTCTGTGCCATGGCACCCAGGAATACCACACTAACTAGGCGCGGTACCACGGTGCATCTGTCATATTGACAGAAACTTTCTGTTATATCCATATCAATTATGGAAACGAAAACCTCTTGTTGTGACAACCAAAAGTTCGTGTCAACTTCTTGATCTTCTTTGCCAAATAAACATAGCAATGTCCAGTACAATTTATGAGCATGCGTGTTTGGCAAAAAAGAAACTCGTAAATATGTTTGATGCAGTTTGCGCGATTACTGGCAAACAATTGACTGAAAGCAATAAAGATTAATTGTGAAAGGTGACATTAACGGCAGTTTACAAGAAAATGATAGCAATTTACTCTCAGCAGCCGAAAAACTATTGAAGTTCAAATCTAAAAGGAATCTATAGCAGCATGACATTCAATCAACTGACTCGGTGGCAATTTTTCTCGAGTTATTTATAGCAGATCCTGGCGGTATCGTTTTGAGGTACAGTGTAGTACAACATCTTAACACACTGAATGAAAAGCTGTAGCAGTACTTTCCTTCACTCGATACATCAAAATATGTCAGGACCAGGAGCCATTTCTGTCAAAAGTTTTATCTGTCGGAACTAACCTTTCATGAGAAAGAACAGTTGATTAAAATTGTAGCAGATCCTATAATAAAAATGCGCTTCGGTGAAATTACTCTGCCTGAGCTTTGTATTGCTATTGAAGGAGAATAAGCAGAATTGTCATCAAAAGATGCGGATATATTGCTCCATTTCTTAATAAATTACTCGTCTTAATTAGGATTTTTCCTTAAGATTGCAACCAAAACGAAGTGTGGTGGGCGCTTGCTATCATTGGATGATGGTCTACGTGTGACTGTACTCGATTCTATCTCCAATCGAGAATACATCGAATAAAATGCAAGGTCAACCTTCTCACTAGTCGTCGTATCTTTCAAAGCGTAAGACTGTAGCTCTGTTTTGAAATGATTGTGCTGCAATATTAATGTTTTATAAATTTAAAAATGTAGTCTGAAATTGTTTTTTTATCTAATTTCTTAAGCTAAGCAAAGACTACTACACTGTAGGTACTTGGGACAAAGCTTCGGACTCGCCTGATTGTGATATTTAATGCAGGGGTGTCAAGTATTGTCATGTAATACACTGGGGTATCACGGTATGGAAAAGGTTGGGAACCCCTATCGTAGACGAATCGTTGAATATAAAACTACAAATTTCATAACTATTCTAATTGGTAAATTAGAATAGTTTTCAAGCTATATTGTATAGTCTCAGTGAGATATTATACCACCTCTACTGGAAATTTCAACACAATTGAACTCTTCTCAAAGCAGTCAGGATCGTCCCTCTCGTCTTATAAATTGCAAATTTTTTCCGACTATTCAACTTATAGAATATTTCAAAAATATATACAAATTTGATTAATTTTAAGTCTAATTTCCGTCCATCTATGATCTGCCACAGATATCAACCACAAACACCTCAGTACATCAGAGGTACCCCGATATCTGGAGTGTTCAGGAGTCATTCACAATTTCCTCAAACCTTCTCTACTAAATAGAGATCGTCGTAATTCACGATATAGACTAATGACAGTTGACAGCTCTTAAAATAGATTTACTAACGTATTTAAATGTATTAACAAGTCATAGTTATAGTTGGACTGATTTCTCTCATTTAGATATACTCATGACTTGCAAGACTCGATAAATAAATGACAAAAATCATTTTGTTAGTAAGGTGATTAAGTAATAAGCGAAATATATAACATTAAGTTTTATGTCAATATAGTTAATATGCACAAAACTAGCTTGAAATATTAATTTTATTTATATTTTAATATATAGTGTTCTTTTGCGTGTCTGTGTATTTTGAACACAATCTGTATTTAATGGCATGATCTCTATTTGACTAAACTCGACTTTTAATGGCAAAGTTTTTGTCGATAACTAATCAAGCTTACGTTGGTAAATATTTTCTGCCGATAAATCTCCAAAATCGTTCCGTGAAGGCTGAAAGCTTATCTTTTGTGTTGATGCATTATGTGTGCTAAGTTTTGCTGGCAAGCAGGAGTCAAAGCGTTCAATAGTTTTACGCGTCCGGTGAATTCTTCAAACAATGAACAAAGTCAGTTAGCTTGCGGTCAATACGCGTTCTCGGTTTGCTTTTAGCAGGAAGCACTTCTAGATTATTAAAAACTTCTTAGCTGCTGTTGGATAGAGAGTCAACAAATCTTGACACTTTCCATACAAAAATACTACGCTTATTTCTTTATACTTCAAACATTTTACATAATAACCGAGAGACACAATATCTATGTTAAATAGATAAATGTTCAATTTTAAATATTCAAATAAGGAGCAGGAAGAGGGATAGGTTATAATTAGAGTTTATTTCAATAGGTCATATGAACCGTTAACATTTTATTTAGTATTTAAGCTTGTGCCTCACGTTAAATATCCTTTTATATCGTAGACGAATGGTTCACATTTCTTGCTAATTGCAACAACGATTTTGATCTAGGACATGGTTGATTAAAAAGTAATAGAGCCATCAATTCATTGACATTTTCGCAATATATAAATGTGGAATTGTAGTATATGTATAGAGAGGGGAAGGATGTTGATTCAGCTTTATTCCAAAGCTATGGTACATTGTCCTATTAACCAGGGACCATAAAGAAAGTCTTATGGGTCGCTGTGCTGCTGGCAGCTCTATGCATCTTCTGCTACAACTTCTACGGCATAACGGCAAACTACTTCAGCTACCCAGTGAAAGTCAGTGTTCAGATAGAGCGCAAGCGAAGCTTGAACTTTCCTGCCGTTACTATTTGCAACATGAGTCCAATACGAGCTTCGGAATTGAAAAAGTTAATGGCGGGAGGATCTCGTACGAAACTAAAACTATCTCCGGCAGTTAACTCAGCAAATAATATAAAACAAGGCGCTTCCGAAGCAAAGTCAAAGCGTGATGTGCAAGGCATTGAGCAGACTCATGAGATTATTTTCAGAAAAGATTCCAACCAAATTAAAGACTTCAATGGTAACAAAGATGATTTTATTTTGAATGAAGTGAAGAATATAAGGGATGACTCGGTGGAATCAATCAATCAGTGGAATTCCGATTTAAAGTCTTTAGTTAATGACATGGAATTGAAATCAGACGAGCATTTAAGGGAATCAAGATCATCGGACCTTGGTGAAAAGTTCGTGTTAGAATATAGTATCCAGAGTGATGAAGTGGTAACAGAGAGTATGGATGATTTAACCTCTTCTCTCCATATGGATGAGTCGAAATCTAATGCAAATGGAAAGTATTATTCATCAGATGTAATTCATAACATACTTGAGTCCGACTCACAGTTATCGAATCGAATTTTAGAAAGTCAATCTGCGAGATATTTGCCAGATGGGAAACTGATAAATACTCCCAATAATTTGCTGAGTGATTATGAAGAAGTAACTGACGCTAATGGAGATGCTGACGACGGCATTTATCTTGATGAAGCTGCTGTAACTGCAGACGATAATAAATATTACTATAGTTATGGCAGTGTTGTTCAAGGAGATTCAAGTGGCTTTGCAAGGAATCGTTCAGAATCAGAGAGAGAAAATGATAAGGACAATTCAGAAGGTGTACTGGGAGAACTGATTAATCAGGAAAAGAAATTAAGGAGAAGCAAGAGATCCTACAGACGGTACAAGCGTAGCAGCACTGGTGAGTGAATATGTTCTCTTTCCCTCAAGCATATTGTCAAATGGCAGATCCTAAAAATATAAGGAGCATATAAAGAAAAATAAGAAGTGGTAACTAACACGTGCGGTATGTCATGTCACTGAACGAAAAATATTATTTATTTCTACACTGTGTACGCTCTGAATCTTTAACCACATCACGACAGGTCAATTTATTTTCCTGAAATAATTTCTATTAATGCATCTTACTGTATCATCTTAATTATAAAAATCGGCCTATAATGTATTATTCTCTTATTAATAATCTGTTATAGTAGTTTCTACGAAACAAACAAACTTTTCACTTATTCCATTCTCACATTTTTCAGATCCACTGGCATAATTTTACTCATATTAGTAAACAATAATGCAAGTATATTGTACATAGCAAAACCACCTGTGATAAAAGCTAGTAAAGCTATGGTTAACGTCAGTTTTCTCACTCGAAAGCGATGTCAGTGACGGGCCCAGGATAAACGTAAGCGGCTACTATTCAGCTCGACGTGTGATGGTTTTAAGTGCCTATCGCTGGATGAAAACACCTGATAAGACTACAAGAGATTTTTGAAAAATAATGAGATTTTTAAAACAAACCTTCCTAAGTGCAACAGTTCGGAGAAACGCTTTCACTAGTTTTTATCACAAGTGATACTTTAAGGTACTGGCTAAGATGCACTATACAGCTATACAGCTCATTCAGTTTTACTTATTCTTCAATGCATTCAGCTTTCTATAGATTTTGGATTCGATCTTATAAACCAATTCAAAATCTGCATAGATTACTATATCGACCAAAGCAGTGCACTAATGGTGTTGTTCATATTGTTTGAAACAATGGCACAATGTTTAAAGACTAAAATATTGTTCAAAGTTTCATTTTAGGAAGTTTTTAGTGCTGTGATTCTATACATATAAGCTCATCAGTTATAACATACATACAATGACAACACTATAACAATAGCGAAATAAAAACATATAAAATCATCATCTGCATCATCTTCCCTTGAATCACAGTATAGCTAGGTTAGGGATACGAATAGACCTTCTGCACTTCACTCTGTCTCATACCATATCATCAGTCAATCCCCTATTTTGTATATCTCTCTTAATTACCGCATCCCACGTAAGTTGTGGTTTACATCTGTCTCTAACTTAACTTCCATCTCACCGCTCTAAACTCTCCTCTCTGCATCCTTCTTTGCCTTTCTCACTATATGCTTATATATGCTTATATGTGCTCACATATGCTTATATCTGCTTATATATGCTCATATATGCTTAAATATACTTATATATGCTTATATATGCTCATATATGCTTATATATGCCTATATATGCTCATATATGCTTATATATGCTTGTATATGCTCATATATGCTTATATATACTTATATATGCTTATATGTGCTTATACTAGCTCAATCCCAACTGCAACAACCCTTCCCTAATCCCCTCAAAAACAAAAATTCATTCTCACATATTCATTTTTCATTCTATCCGTTGTAGTTTTACCGCACATTAGACGCAACGTTCTCATCTCTTCCATATGATAATATGGAAGAGATAAAGGGATGAAATCTTTGCTTCTTTACCTTTTTTTTGCCCATCATTCAGCACAAAACATCATTACTGGCCCAACCACCGAATTATAGAATCAATTATCTATAATTCGTAATAATATATAATTATTAATAATAAACAATATATTAATAAATAATAAATAAAATAAATAATAAATTCGTTTTGTAGCAAATTTCTGGAGTCTAGGCGCTCACAACCGGATGGTCATTCTGGCGTTTGTTTGGATCTTACTGTTTTGTCGCCTTTTACGACACATACAGTCCACGGTTGGTTAGTTATTCAGCAATACGGACACAACACTGATAACAACATGATGCATGCAATACTGCCAGTACAAAAAGTAAACAGAATTCTTGCAAACATTAAAGCAGGGTAATACCAGGTACTGAGGCAAAGAAGTCCTCGTACAATATAGAGCAAATTTAGACTTTCTTATTCGTTAAAGGTATCCAACGACCTTAAAACTAAACATATATTTATTTATTATATTTATTTCTTCTTATATTTTATCTCAATCGTAAAAAAGTAATAGCGCAGTAGGCCTGCATTGCTATTAGATAAAATTATACTACAGCTTTTATTCCTTGACAACTGGTCTGAGATTTGAATAAGTTCTCGTGTTTTTAAATCTTGTGTTTTACTGATGGAATGTATAATATCCTACATCGCTGTTGTTCCTTCAACTTATTCTTTCATTTCTAGATGCGTACTGTCAAAGTGGGTACACCTATTTTCGAGGGGAATGCTATCTGGTACTAAATTTTGTGACGGATACGCAGTCAAAATCAAATATCAACTGTGTCAATTGGTTGGAAGGAGATATGGCAACAATTCAAGATCAGGAACAAAATGATTTTATCAATTCACTGATGCACGTATAATATTTCTATCTCTGATTCTGTCACTTCCTGTTCACTTTCTTCCTTTTCAATGTCATGCATATAGATATTATGAGAACAAGTAACTGATTCAATTTAAAAACTAATGCAATAGTAATAATAATAAATTTTTTTATTTTAATAATTAATGATATAGACAGACATTGCCGAGCAAGTCGGCGAAAAGCGAGAGATCTCTCTTCTTTGGCTAAGGCTTTCAATGCTGAGGCTTTGCAAAGATTTAATGCAGTCATTCAACCATTCCTTCAATAAGCTGAATGACCTCGAGTAGCCGGACGGCGATTTTTAACAAACCTTGGGTAGTTTACATAAATGATTTTAAAAATTAAAATACTAAAATAATGCAGCAATAAGTTTGTAAATATTTCTTTTTGTGGTTTCTTTAGACAACCGTACGAGGTAGATGTGTTTTGGATTGGCTTATACCTGGACGTGATAGGAGATAACTCCAGTGCTCGCTGGTTGAACGGCGATCCTGTCAATTACACGGATTGGGAAAGCGGCTTCCCGGCTGGAATAGATCACTGCGTTGTTTTCTTCAAGGACCGAGGATGGGAAGACGATGACTGCTCTCATTCCCATTATCCCATCTGTAAAGTGCAAGGTAAAACTACAAAACACTGCGTAGCACATTCGTTTCAAACTCTAGTCTCAGGCGACTGAATTCTATTAAATTTATTAAGAACACCAAAAATGGTCATAGAACCCTATAGAGTTCACAAACGCAACATACAAACAAGCAAATGCAACAGGAAAAACACAAGTTAAATGTAAACTATGGTGAACTTAAAAGAGAAATACAAGAAAAATAATGATAATAGACTCAATTGACTTCCGGTTCTAATCTCATTATTTTCTTATCGCTCACCGATGTTGATTTCTCAGAACGAAGCTTTACTTTCTCTTAACAAGTGAGTTCATTAGATATCCGACAATTATTATTGTACAATGAATAGGATAATTAGTTAAATATATTTACTTCATATACGTGTAGATATGTTTAACTCTGTACAGTTGAGTATAACTTGATATATTACATGTAGCAGATGACAATCAGAGATATAGAGTTCCAGCTATATTTTACATTCATATAATATCGTGGTCCATACCATAGGTTTTCACTATTTGTATCTTTCTATCCTTATTGGGGTACTTACTATTGTTGACAATCTGCAAATCGGCGCTTATAAGATATTATCGATAGTTTCAACTTACTTATCTGAATCTCTTTGCGCCATATCTAACACTTTAAATTTAGTGGAGTGGATGTGTAGAATTCGTAAAACTACTAAGTACTAAGATTCCTTTCATCACATTTATTTCTATGACATTATCATCACAATGGCGAATAAACAGTCAATTTTACTAAAATAATATATGTTCGATTATTTGATTGTAATGTTGCAGCCAAATATCCAACAACGGCTATTTCACAGACTACGGACATTTCTTCAACGACTGAGACAGTCTTTAGCACTCAAGTTGAATCAACAACTATCGAAGCTACTAAGCTACGAACGGATCCAACTAAGAATGGGGTTCCACTTCAACCTTTCATGTCTACGGAGTCATCAACCCATACCAGCACAGGTACGTCTACGACTAATACTGATACAATTCAACTTACTAGCGCAATTGTAACAGATTACGTTAAAATATCTTTACCAGCAAGCACAACGAATATCGAGCCAAGCACATTCTTTAAGGACAGATCTACTTCGGAAGCTTATGAGGCTTTGTTTATCACCACGTTTTCTTCCCAAGCAATTCAAGAAATAAGCACAACCGCTTCATTAAGCACGATGACTACGGATAATGACGAGAATCCGTTGTCAGTTATGTCAACAGAATATCAAACACCAGTGTTACAAGGGATTTCTTCGTCGGAAACAACTATAATTCCACCAACAACGTCTGAAGTAACGACGAATTTAATTCCAACAACGAAGACTAGCGATATAGGAACTACAATATTGCTGACCACAATTGATATACGAAGTTCTCAGCCAATTACATCAACACCAAATCTTGAAACTTTGCCATTCTCCAGCACTACAAATATAAACGTACGAACACCACAAAATATTTCGTCAAATAACCTGCAGTACTCTAACTCAAATGGTGAAGTGACTATTCGTAACAATTCAACATCAGGCATTTCTACGTCATCTACTCGTACATTAGCTAATAGCGCTAGTATATTGGCCTTGACGGATATCAACACAAATTCTGATAGCACAGGAAACTCTAGTACAGCAACGAAAAGTACTCTGCAAGAAAATAGCCCTCTGTTGGCTTCAGAGTTGGCAATAAGTGAAAGCATATCAGCTCTATCATCATCAAGTTCTACGCAATCAAATTCCATAGAATCAACAGTGGTAATTGAGGATCATTTTACAACTACATCCAGTGGATCGATTTCCAAATCCCCGTCTGCATTGTTTACTTCAGAGGTCGTAACATTGGGATATCAGGACACTTATACAAGAGGCTTAAGTACAAATGATTTCTATTCAGCTACATCAAGCGCAAATTGGGTTTCTGAAATATCTGCATCAGTTGGAACTTCCTTGTTAAAAGGATCCGCTTTAAGAACTAGTCCTGAAGGTGAATCCACCCTGGAATTAACTAAAATTGCTCAGCCCGATGGCACTATCGCTTACAGCGGGACTACTGAGGCAGCGAGATTTACTGAAACAAATATTGCTTTCGAAACAGCCAGAACCGAGATTACGGAAACCTCTGATAGTTCCTCTGCGACTATAAATTGGCAACCGTCAGAATTATCTAGCATTTCTGCGAAGATATCCAATTCTTCTATGAAAATTAATTCTGTAAATACTGGATTGGTGTCAGAGCTAGATGGTTATTCTAGCAATGGTGAATTATCCGTCTTTGACTATAGTCATAGCAGTCTATGGGACTCGACGACAACTCCAAATATCGGTTAGTTCTTTCGCTTATATATTTAGATTAATTACCGCTGATTTTTGAGTGTCTCAGTGAATAACTTAAATCAATATTAAATTACTGTCAGAACAGGATCTAAGTCCTAGTCAGACCTAAAAAGTCAGACACGAACATTAAACCCCGTCCCGTCCTCGATAAACTCAGTATAGGATTACTGATTAATTAAAACATAACAAAATCAGTGTTTAGAAATTAAATAAGAAAGTAGTATTTAAAATAATAAAATTATAACACTAGTACATTAATGATGGCATAGTAACCTCACAACATAGTACAAATCGAAATCCACACATTCAAATCAAATTTAACACTGTAAAACCTTGTACTAAATACAACATATTTACAGCTAAAATATAACTTTAATAAACCACACTTAAAACAACTGCTACAGTATAACTAATTTATAGACTAGACGATTAGATTAGAACTAAACTATGCAGCCTGATGCTATAGTGAAGTTAGTATTAACACTAGTGTGCTAATCTTTAACTAGCTACTAATATAAAAACCTTCTATATATAGGCTACTAGAGTCTCCTTAACCTATGAAACTTACACTCGGCTATAACTACTCCAATACTATCCTGGTACTATAAACTAAAATACCTACGCCTAGTATCCTGGTACTATCGTCTAGAACTCAACAATTAACATGGAAAACTACTTGAAAACTAAACCTAGCTAATACGCCGTGACACCAAACTTCCAAGTCCCCGATCATCTCTCAAAACAAAACTTATCATCTTCTTGGCAGCTACGCGTGACAACAACAACAATACAACAATTCAATATAACATTTTGATTACACAAGTAAGCTTCCATAACTAGAAGCACAAACCCTGACACTAACGTTGAGTTACTGTCTAATTGAATATTAGCCTATGTTTAGTTGAAGCTACTTTATTAATTAATTGATTGATGCATCATGGATACATGTGTAAAATGATAGATTTATAATTATTTTCTGTCAAAGGGTTGCTTTTTATTCAATTACTCTAAATCACAGTATCAGAAGGATTATTTGCTTGTTAATACTGTATAAGCCAAATCAAATTTATGAATTTAAATGTTGATTAAATTATAGTAATGCAACGCTGGATTAAATTATGGTAAACCATCCTATCTATATGTTATCAATCCATAAACCCCCTAGTAGTCTTCGATCCTCCAGTAAATATATATATGTATTCTCAATGCATAGGACATTAAATCTGTCATTGGCAGATGATCCTTCATGTTGTTTGCTCCGACAATATGGAATTCTCCACCACAAGAATATTCTATCTTGTAATTGTATTAGCACTTAACTGGGCAAGCGAAATCCCTACTCTTACCGCCATAGGACAATATTCTTAACCTCTTCCCTCCGATTTTTTACTTGCACTGTTTTTATCTTGCTTTTTCTTGTGGTCATTGTATACTCAATCGTCATCATATGGTGTGTTGTCGTCTGTTGATTCAGAGTCTTATTGAAACGTCCCTGGCAATGCCCTATGTCGCAGAATCAGACGTTAAATTCTTATTAATTATAAATAATTATATTGTAATTCTTATTAATTATTCATATATTAGCATATACAACCGTTACGACCATTCCTTTTGTAATTTTTTATTATTCTGATAAAAATAAAATTATAATTTAATTATTAAATGCACAATCTTTCGGGCTATCAACGCCATAATTATAAATATCAATTTAATATATTCTTGTCACCGTCGCCTCTTATTTATAATCTTGATTACGATACACTGAATTTTTTAAAAACATTGAGCTAAGAGCAGATATGTGAAATTATATTTTAAGAAAATGATATGAGCAAAATATACATGTAGATATGAGAAATTGTACACTTGTAATATACATTGTAAAATTCATATGACGTAAACCGTATAATGCCAAACGAAGCTCAAGCATCACAAGAAGAATAGGTTGACTCATATCTCCCGAGGTGTTCGGGATTTAGAAACTCGGAAAGAATTCGATAACAATGACCGTAGTGACATGTAAAGTCCACTTTGTCAACTTAAACATACACAGTCCTGTACAGACGATATATTTACGATTGTACGTTTACATACGAAGCATTTAAATGCGGGTCATGTTAGTGTCGTCACGGGAGATTTTGAACAAGATGGCGTTTCAATTTGATTTAGGTCCTTTAACAGATCACTGCGATTGCAAAATAATAACTTAATGATTACATATTGAATATAACAAATATATTTGACAGGTAGAACATGTGAGAAATGGGCGCCCTGTTCCAGCAGTTACCAATATCAGAGATCAGAACAGTGTTACCACGTGTCCTCTGAACCTCAGAACTTCAGCTCAGCAGCAGAACTCTGTACTCTGACTGGAGGTAAGCTCTCCAGTGTAGTGGACGAGGAGGAGCTGGATTATCTGAGTGCCATTCTGTAAGTTCTCTCATCTCAGTCAGTTGTTCAAAATAGTTCAAAATCGAAAAATTAGTGTGTCAATCTGTTAATTCTTCCTACTTTTTAAATGAAAAATAGTAATCATTATTGGCAATTTTATTTTCAAATAATTGCGGAATATTTAAGTGCTAATCTTTTAGCCTTTATTACCGCTTCACACATGCATGCAATTTTGTAATGTACCTTTCCGTCTGTGTCTGACTTATTGTTCTGTATGTTGTGCTAAATTGTTTAAAGTTAATTGTACTGCTGAGCATAAATTGCGACAAACAGTCAATTAATGTTCTGAAAAATTATATTAACTGCTATGTCTTTATGATTTTCAGTTGAAATATTGAAGCATAGAAATGGTTGAGATCAGGCAGACCGAAGGTTTATGTTAAAGCCAAATCAGAGAAACATTGATTACTTGAAAACGTCTTAAATTTTTGGAATTGGCCTGATATTTAGAAAAAAGAAGAGTCATATAAACTATATAATATATTTTGGTTTTAATAGTAGAGTTATCTAACTTAAGATATTTTTATTTATTTAGCGTATGTGTTAATCCAGATAGTTGCTTCACTTGTAAGGCAACTTAGCGTAGACAGTCCACCCGGTAGGCGGGTTAGAGGGCGCTCCTCAACGATATATTTCATGTTTTGCGATTGGCCGCAGTCGCAAAGCGGTGAATCACAAATACCCAAGCGAAACTCACTTTCTCTGCATAAGAACTTAAGATAGTTCAAATGTCCACTAGTAATCTTCTTACACACGTGGTCTATACTGATGACACATACCTGTTGATTGATGCGAGAGAATAGTGGGCCTTTATATGTATCTTTGTACTGATTTTCAGGATTTTGAAATTTTCACCGTTTTGGACCTTCTTTTTGCTCGCCGGCTTGAGTTTGTCTCAATAGTGCTCGATGTTGTCATTGATGGCCGTAGCACTCCGATTTGTTGTTATTGTTATTATTGTTATTAATGTCTGGATGCGGGTTTAAATTGGAATCATTATATTTTACAATTTAAGAAAATGTAGTTAGATACTTTATTGGAATTATTTAATTATTACTTAATTATTTATTGTAGAAAGTATAATTTGTCGCACCAGTGAAAAAAGACGTTCAATGTATCGACAATTTACTCTTAACTTCTGTACTGTGCTGAGATATACAGTGATGTTAAACGTTAATGGTTGAATTCTTTGATTGCTGTGCAATTTCTTTTAGAAATATGCAACGTCTAACTGACTACATACGAATATGACACAGTGTCTTTCATATGATAATCTTCCAGTTCATTTTTACTGTATTAGTTTTATAATTTCAATCTGATGCTTTGGACTATTTATAAATATTTTTGGCATTCCAATCGTCATATCTAATATATTCTGTTTGAATGATGATATGAATACTCTTATTACTCGTTTCAAGCATTAAATTATGATTATGATTGTCGATGTGTATTTTAATGGATTTTCTCTAGCTCACATTTTACTCAGCCATGCCGAATGCTCGACGCTAGTCTTTCGATGTCTTATAAGTATTTTCTCTCTCACTAAATCTAAATAAATATTGAAATATTGAAATTCGTAGCATGCTTTTATTTGGTTATACATTTTTGTTCTTTATGTTAAGATGTTAGGACCTGCTGGAAGTCTCAAGTTATCATGTTTATTCATGTTAGAAGTCTCAATGCCAATTATTTACACTTATTAAATTTACTTGATATTTATGATTACTAATTTAATATTATTTTACTATCTGAAATATGGTCCACAAATTTGGCATATTTTGATAATATATTTCCTAACTATGTTTTTCTTTCCTTTCCGCCACTGAACCAGAGAGCCGGTGGAGTTGGTGTTTTAATTCATAAATCGATAGTTTATAATATTGTTGCCTCGTCCAATGACTACAAGATACTAGATGATGCTGCGGAATATGTTATACTTGATGTAACTACCAGTAACGGCAAAATTCGTATATTTTTTATTTTATAGACACCCAAGTAAAGCAATGCCGATTTTTATTGATTCATTGTTTGATTTGCTTAAGCTGTACAAGCCAACGAAGAGAAGCATATTATGTGGTGACCTGAATATTGATTTACTTAAATATGGTTCTACTGCATGTATTGAGAGATACGTCAATGAATTATTCTCTATGAACTTTGTTCCGTTCTCTGTTATTCCGACGCATTATGTTAATAATTCAATGAGTATTATCGACCATGTATTCTGTAATTTTGGTATTGATTGTGTGCAAGGCTGTAGAATTAAGTCATTAACAGTGGCAAGTGATGTTAGTGACCACTATGCCAACATTGTTGCTATAACTGCAAACAAGAAAAGGGTAAATTACTGTGATCGACCCACGACACGAATTTTCTCTAAAAAGGCTATAAATTCTTTTAAAAATCAACTTTCTTTTACTGATTGGACACCCATTTATAGTTCTGATCAGATAGACACGTCGATCGCCTACCTAACTGATACCTTAACTAACGCCATTGATAACAATTTTCCGTTAGTTCTACTGTCTCGAAAAAGTTTTAAGGACAAACCATGGATATCAAATGAATTGAAAAAACGTATCAAAATAAAAAATTCTCTCTCTACCTACTTTTCAAAAGAACTAAAAGTATTGAAGATGAAGCTAAATATCGTGCCTATCGGAAATCAGTGGAAAAGGAGTTAGAAAATTGTAGGAAGAGATATTTCAGCGATAAATTAAATATAAGATTTAATTCCGCTAAAATATATGGAAAAATCTTAACGACATCACTAGTCACAAAAATAAAATAGCTAACAATTTAATTGATAGAATTGACTCTAAAAATGGTTTTATTTATGATAAATATCAAATGGCGAATGAATTTAACAACTACTTTATCAATGTCGGTATTAACTTAGCAAATGAAATACCAAATAATTCTAATGATTACCAGTCTTACCTTCCTGAAAATTTCCCAAATTCTATATTCATATACCCAGCCATCAATAATGAAATCTTCAATATCATTCAAAGCCTAAATAAAAGTAATGCCACCGGACATAATAAAATATCTTGTAAAATTCTTCAGCTCGGTGCTGAATACATTATCAACCCAATTACTTTTATTATGAATAAATCTCTAGAGCAAGGCTTCTTTCCTACAAGTTTTAAACTCGTTAAAGTAATTCATATTTTTAAAAAGGGTTGTAATCATGATGTATCTAATTATAGACCCATTTCTCTACTTAATAACTTGAGCAAAATTTTTGAGAAAGTGATCTACAAACGCCTGGTTGATTTCTTTAATTTTAACAATACTTTATCTGACAGCCAGTTTGGTTTTAGAGAAGGCCATTCCACAATTGATGCACTTTTCAGCTGTATCAATTTACTGACAAATAAAAATGCCGAGAAATGTAAAACTATGGGCATCTTTTTAGATTTAAGTAAAGCTTTTGATACAGTCGACCATGGTATCTTGCTCTTTAAATTATCTAATTATGGTATTCGTGGTAAAGCTTATAATTGGTTAAAATCATATTTGTCCGACAGACAGCTATATACTGTAATAGGAGATATACCATTTGATATAAAATATATCAGAATGGGCGTGCCCCAGGGCTCAATATTAGGACCATTGTTGTTTTTAATTTACGCTAATGACTTGCAATTTTCCTGCACCGATGCCACATTAAAACCTTTTGCTGTTGATTCCAATCTTTTTGTGCACGGTAGCAACCTTGAAGAACTGTATCAGGCAGCTAACCAGGCTTGCTCACAAGTTAGTCGTTGGTTTATCTGCAATCGTTTAACAATTAATTGTTCCAAGTCGGCATATATGTTATTTTTTCCTACAGATGACGATAGTGCAAATATTACGGCAAATGATATGTGTGTTAAATTCAATAATTGTTCAATTGGTAAAGTTTCAATCACTAAATTTCTGGGCATTCTAATTGGTGAGAACCTTACTTTTAACAATCATATCGATTCTTTAATAAGCAAGGTTAATAGCTTAAATGGTATGTTTTACAGACGACATACCTCAGGAATGCCGTAAAAATCTGTATTTTTCTCTTGTTTATTCGCGCATTCAATATGGTATAGAAATTTATGGAAAAACAACCTCTAAGTTATTACAGCCTCTGCACTATTCCTGTAATAGAATTTTACGAACTCTACAAAATAAATCCAGGTTTTGTAATGTCAAAGAATTATATGCTAATTTCAATACTTTACCTGTATCTCAACTCTATATACTCTCTATAAGTAAATTAATTTATAAGTGTATTAATTTTGACGGTATTATGTCTACGACAATTCGTGACATCATTAATTCTCTACATCAAAATCGTTATTACAATACTAGACTGTCAAACACTAATTATATATTTTCTAATAGTAGCAAGCTTTTCTTCAAATCTTATATTTTTAATTGTGTGATGATTTGGAATAATGTTCCCTTAGAAATTCGTAATAGTAAATCTTTGAACTTATTCAACAAGAGATACAAAAGCTATTTAATTAGTATTTTGTAATGATAAATATATCTTAATGTTGGCAATTATCGTGCTATTTCTGTCTTTACTTAGGTTGCTTGCTTCAATAATTGTAGTTTGATTTTTATGCCGTCAATTGTTGTACAACAGTTTTTCGAACTTGCACGCCGGTTAGTCGGTACTGCTTTTTCGCTAGTAACTCTTGCTAATTTTAAATGCACATGTATGTTTGGCTGTTTTTGCTTGTTTGCTGGCTGTCAACTAGATAGGGTATATATACCCTCTTTGATGACCTTGTGATTGTATGTATACTTGCATGTATACTTCAATAAACATAGTTCTCTCTCTCTCTCTCTGCTGGATGGTCAAAAGGCTCCCAGGAAACCACATACCACTCTAAATTAAAATCCACTATTGCTTTATCGTAATCATAACACGGCTATTTGCCATCTTGAGTATTTCGTTCATTATTTACATGTGTATGACTATTACTCATTTAATTAAGTTGAGTTCGAATAAAACGGAATACAATAAATTGTTTACAAATTCTATACTAATACTTAATGCAATAAGTATTACGTTAAGTATTATTAATAAGTATTACATTGTTTATATTTTATGTTGCAGTAGGTTTAATGAGACCAATTCCACCCAGTACTGGATCGGTCTAGTTAAGGATTGGTCATCAGTGAACGCCACGAGTCGATGGCTAGATGGATCTACGTCACCATACCGACCCTGGGCTTATCTGGAACCTGATGAGAACACGACCTGTGTTAGGCTGACGTGGGCGGGGCTTAAAGATAAGAGTTGTCGCTTGTATTTCCCCTACATCTGCAAGGCTCATGCGGGTAGTTAAGTTCAGTATTCCTAATAGGTTTTAACTTATGGTGTCATAAGTTACGACACCTGCAAGCGAGAGAAGTTAATGGAGGAATCTTGTCGTCACACGTTTTGTACTAAACACAAGGAACTGATGATGATTATGATAATATTAAATATTATACTATATTTATGCTGATGTGTGCAAATAGGTCATGCTCATAGAATACATATTAATAGTATCCTGTGGGCAGTATATGTATAAAATACATGCACCTATATCATACATTAATGCCAAAAACCAGTTTTAAAGGTCGAATTCATGACTTACCATCATCATCCTCATCGTCAGTTCTATGCGTTCTGAATAGAACATATGGCGGCAACCTTTCTCCACTCATTTCGGTTGTTCGCAATTGTTGCAGATTTTCTTCCCTGTTTTCAAATATCATGCAGCTTCGTGTTTTCCCAGGATTTCCCATATTTCGCTTTCCTGGACAAGGTTTCCAGTCACTTACGTTCTTTACAAAACTCTCCACAGATATTCTCAATAAGTGCTTCAACTACCTTATTCTTTTCTCGGAAACTAGTACTAGGTTTCTTGTTCTTAACACTGCCAGTACTGTTTCTTTTCTGATGTGATCCTCCTAATTAATATTTTAAATTCTTCTAAGGCATGTTTTTGAAATAAATTTAATTTTTGATTGGTCTTGTTAGTACTTTACCTGGTTTCACATGCATAGATTAATATGGGATGCACAATGCTTTTGTAAATTTTCATCTGGAGCCCTTCACACACTTCATTTCTCTTCCGATTAAGTTGCAATATCTCTTTGCATTACAGATTTCTCTCATCTAAAGCGTATTTCCATTTACACTTAGGACTTTCCTGGTAATGCATTAGCATTTCACTTATTACCAGCATTTCACTTATTACTTCACTCATTTTACGGCTCGGCTTATGGTACGGACCTTTCGTTTTGAACAGCATGCCACCTAATGACCTCTTCTGATAAACTTTTGCATATTACCTTTGCCCGACTGCATATTTACAGGTTAAACTCTCGTTTACTTATATTTCATGCAATATTTAAAAATTGAGTGTAGAATTTTAAATGATAGGACACTAGTTCACGTATTTCACACTTATCGACAGCTAAAATGGCTTTTAGTTAGTATAAACAAGCCATGAGATGTACAGCTAGAGAATAATTAATGAAAAGTAGTTCTTAAGATTAAAAGGGATTTATGAAGTTCGTTCTGGAATAACAAACTTTATAAATACATTTTCTGTTATACGAGTTGCGTGTAACAGAAAATGCTAACGATTGTTAGAGGTAAACATGAAACTAAACTGAAGGCAGTAAGTGTAGATTGTAGCTTCGTTTTGTGCTTTGCGTAATATGTAAATTTTGGAATAGTTTATAACGTAAATAATGATAATTAATAATATACCATGGATGATTTTTATACTCGGAGGATTGTTTTAGGTGAAGGTTGGCCAAAATTAACCTTATCTTAGTTGCTGGAAAATAGATGAATTTGGCTAGAATTAAGGCATTTTCAGAGATCTTTATGATATTCCGATCTGATACTTTGTGGACTATATGATTATTGCTGACTGTATTATGTTAAACTCTTTATGTTAATTCTATATGCACATTTAATAGATTGCGCAGACAATATCACAACTTCAAAAATTCCAGCCAGTCAGTGTTCCTGCCAGTGTTGCCAAACCGATTCCTACCTCCTAGCAGGAACTTGCTCTGAATGTAGTGGTAGCTCGGTCGAAATAGCATCAGCCTGTGCCATGGCCTCTGTGCACCCAACATCTACCACGACTCGACCTCGTGCTGATCGAAATGTGCCGAATTTTGTGGCTCCCACTTCCGTTAACGGGTCCGCATTCCCTGACAGATTGTCTTACACAGAGAGTTTCGATACTGAGCAGCAGCTTCTGGAGGATCTTGCAGGATTGAGTGATCAGGATCAGGATTCTCTAGGATTCTCGCTGGAGAATATGCTACTTTACTGTTCCTATGCTGGACTGGAGTGTGGCGTAAGGTAAAAAAGCTAAAAGCTACGGTTAACGTCAGTTTCCTCACTAGAAAGCGATGTCAGTGACGGGCGAGCCCAGGATTTGAACCCCGTACAAACTGATCCGCGGTCGAGTGTCTAACCGACTTCGCCACTGGCTCCAGCCAGTAAAGACTTCATTAGCGCTGACTGGTTGATTACGCCTTCGTCTGATTTCGAAAACGGGTGATTTCTACGGGTTGTGAGACCCGCAAATGGCTCTAATAGTAATCATGTTGTTAAGAAACAGACGTTATATTTATTGTTTTTAATACATAGTTACTTTTATGTCAGTTTTCAAAAGCCTAGTTAGTTTGTTGTTTTATCTCCAGTAAATAGCAGGTCTTAGATGCTAAAACAAAGGTCAATGACAAAACAACAGGTTATTAGGAGTGCAAGCATTTAAAAAGAACTTTAACTATCGATGATTAAATTCATTTATGTGCGAATGACTTTCCTGATCTTTCCCTCAGCAACATCTAAGGCGTAATTTTTTGGTTTACAAAATCTCCGTCTACTAATTTGGTTTCCCAGTTATTAACCTGATAATAGCTTCTTGTTCGCCCGCGCTTCTCTTTCGTTTTTTTCGTTTTAATTTTTGAACGGCTAATTTTCAACCAGAATTTAAGTCATTAAGGAGATACCCAAATAGAGAACAGTTTAAGGCTTGGCTTTAATTTAACAGCCTCTGATAAAAACACTGTGCAGCAAGTTAACCTTATCTGACTCATGACACTCGATTAGTGCATCAGGGCATATCACACATGTGATTGGATGTGGTACTGGCGTTATAATAACTTTATAAACTGAATATGAAGTGTATTGGTTGATTATTAAACGATTGATACCGATATGAATCAATCGATCGAGATCTCTATCAATAAATCGATCAATCGATCTCCATTTCTTCTTTTTTCGCAGTGATTTCGAGAAGTTTCACAATCCAGTGCATGGTAACTGTTACATATTCAACTCCGGGTGGAATGACTCTGTGCCTATCTTACAATCCAGTTCTCCTGGAAGAACACATGGTATTTGTTTAGTCTCTTTCTAAGTAAAGGTTAATTAATGACAATTATTACATATATGTATAATATCGCAAGGTGAAGTAGTATTTAACCTAGGACTCGTAATATACGACCAGTCTCACTTCAGTCTCTAACACAAAATAACACTGAATATAATTCATATATTGAAGTTTTTGCTCTCTTTTGTTTATTTTGATCTTCTCCTTCTTATTATTTCTTCTTTTTCAATATCATCATCATCATCATCATCGTCATCATCATCATCATCATCATCATCATCATCGTCGTCGTCGTCGTCGTCATCATCATCATCATCATCATCATTATCATCATCATCATCAGTAACCTGTTTTTTTATCAGGAATACATTTATTTGTTGTATTTTTCTGAGCAGGATTAAGAATGCTGCTGAGCATAAATCAGAACGACTACATGAAGGGGTCGGGGGAGACGGCAGGCGTCAGGCTGGTGGCTAGCGCTCAACGACAGATGACTCTCCCTGAAGACCAGGGAGTCACCATCACCCCTGGACGATACACCTCCATCGGCCTAAAAAAAGTCAGTTGTAGTAGGCTTGCTCCTTTTGGCTGGAGACAGTGGCGATGACGATAAGATATTCGACCGCGGATCAGTAGGTGCAGAGTTTAAATCCTAGGCTCGCCCGTCACTTACATCGCTTTCGAGCGAGGAAACTGACATTAGCTTTTAGCTTTACATTAGCTTTTAATTTTAATTGGCATGTTTGATAACGCGGTGTAACACAACGAAAGAAATACATTGTTGCTATAGTAATATTCATGAAAATGTTGATGTCTAACATTTCGAACATTGTAATTATTATACGTAAATATGATTAATTATTTTGATTTCAGAAAAAGTTGCAAAAATGCTACGTAGTAAATGAATGAATTTCAAAATGAATTGTTGCTTTGTTTGTTAACTGCCAATCTGATTGCTTGACTGTAATTCATAGACTGATCGGTTAATTTAGCGAATGATTTAATGATTGATTGATTTTTACAGATAGTAACAGTTCGACAACCTAAGCCCTATGGAAACTGCGTAGTGAATGAAGAGCTAGAGGACACGACTAACAATGCATTCAGACACGACTATCCGGTTGAATATACTGCTGAGGTGAGTTCAACTCTCAACGAATGAGACTGATAAAATACAGACAAGACCTGATAAGATACTGATACCACTGATATGATACTGATAAGACTGATAAGACTGATATGATACTAATACGACTGATATGATACTGATAAACTTAAAAAATCACATTTTTATGACGTCCATCCGCGATGTATCATCCGCGATTTTGGTTACAACATTGAAAACCACACGTTGATATCGTTAAGGATTAAATCCGTAATCACTTATTTTTATTCATTTATTATCTGATATTTATTTTTATTTATTCATTCGTTTATTTGTATTTATTTATTTTTCATATATTCATCATTGGCTATTCATTTAGAAGTCATTCGGAAGTCCGAAAATCATCACCTGGAAAGCGACATTAAATAGAGGTCAATTCACCTCGTGATAGGTAAAATTTTCAAAACGGCACCTGCCGATCTCCACACAGAACTATCTGAATATCCGACGAGGTATAAATAATGAAACTCTTTGATCGATACAACATATAGTTCACTGCCCATTAGCAGTAGTGCTCTACAATCGACATATTCATATCATCTATACTTTTTTGCACTTACAGGATTTACTGTACTTATTACTTAGATTCCTATTACTGAACGCCTATTTAATTTTTGTCACAAGTTCGTTGATGTGATTGCTCTGTGAAGTTACGAAATTTACGAAATAAAACATATTTTCCCTCTCTCTTTCTATACAATTATGTTTTGTGAATGGCAGAGTTGTCTAAAGACTTGCCAGCAGAAATGGACGGTGAAGCAGTGCGGATGCCTGGACGCCTTACTGCCTGGTTCAGCTGAACAGTTTGATAGGCCTGACTTGTCTGTCTGCAGCAGGGCCAATGTCACGCAAGGTTGAGTTAATTCCGTATTCTAGTGAAACAAACACTCAGTGTCCATCAGTCAGTCGAATGCTGAAATATATGTGCGAATTATTCAGCTTATTCAAATTTTCAATTTGAGTACCTAACTGCTTAATTGTAGTAAAAATTACACAGATCATTGGTTTTCTGAGTCAAAATGTTGTAGAATCATATCGTCACATAAACAGTTTTTTATCTCTCTCTCTCTCTCCGGCTCCCTCTCCCTCTCTATCGCTCTCTTTCTTACTTTCTTACTCTCTCAGTGTACTGACTATTGGCAGGTCCATGTATATAATTCCAGCACATATTTCTATTTTCGGCTTTTCTATTCATATTGAATATGTTTGAACTTAAAAACTATTCAAAAACAATAATTATAATATATCAAGCAACTTACTCGTATTTAAAATAATCTTTATAGTTTCTTGCAGTGCAACTTTTTTATTATTTTCATGTCATAATAAACAACAAATACAGCATACTTAACTAGAAACTAAACAAATAATCAGGATGGGGGTTACCACAAAGGAGCCTAAGATCTGTGAGGTTTGTGTATTTGATTTATCTAACATATTTAAACTGTCTACGTTACGACTCATGACGTAAATGACCACATTTTCTACTATATATTGAACTTTTTTCATTGCAGAAGACTGTAAATATTCTATAACGAAGAAGTATGGGAAGAATGAACTGGACTGCGACTGCCCCGATAGATGCAGGTAAGAACCGCATAGGATCTGACTGTAAGAAATGCATTTAAATGATCATATGCAATGTAGAAGAATCGTCGTTCAAGATGACATCTGATTTCTTTCGTTTATTATAATTTTTATTAGCCACTTAAATAGAACTTTTTAAAAATGTTTTAATGAGTATTTGTAAGCAATCAAATAAATAAGATATTATCACATAATTAATCATCAATCAATAAATAAATAAGTAAATTACATGTATATTATATTCGTATCAATAGAAAAGAATTTTTGCATCGAACGGCGCTAAAAAAAAGCGCCGCTCTATGCGGCGCTCTTATAGCGTTCTTAAGCCTTTAGAGATATCTCGTACTCGTAGACGCTGTGATATGCTGCATTATTTGCTTTCAGTATTAATGGGAATATCCTAATCGTTTTCTGCTTATATTTCGACAGTTTAACGATGTACTTTCTCGACTTGTCTTCAGCAGAATGGCCGGCTAAAGCATCTGAGGTTGTATATTATCAGTTTTATTTACTTCATGAACAGATCATGAACATAAACAGATTTAAACTTAATAATTAGATGGATAACTTGATGTACTGCTAATCAATTCATCATCATTATTATCACCTTCTTTTGAATCATTAATCCCAATTTATCTAGGGTAGAGATTAAACTTTTCTAATCGTTTCAGGAAACTTTTGTAGCAATTTCTTTAGTAATCAATTTTAGTAATCAATTCGTGATATGTCTCCCGTGTTGTGTCCGGGTTGTTTGAAGAATTGACCAACCGGTGAATGCACGTATCGTAGAAAGCTACTAAATGACTAAGATCCATTCCAACGTCAGAAAGGCATTCGGTTGGTGAGCGCCTAGGCTCCAGAATTTGGTACAAATATTCAAACGAATGGAAATGTCTCAACTAGGGGATTGACTGATTACATGATGTAGGGCAGAGAGGATGTGAGACTGTCTATTCGTATCCCGACTCTAGTTAAACTGGGATTCATGGGAAGGTGATGATGGTGATGAATTCACGATATATCTGTAACAATAATAAAGTTGCATAAGTGCGCAATGAATTATTCTTGTGTCTATCATTGACTGCGCAGATGGATATAATTGATTTAATAACTCCAGTTGATGCCGGAAGCAATACGAAAGTTGACGAGAAGTGGATCTCAGAGAACTTAGTCCTCGTTGAAATTTTCTATACTGATCTCGAGTATCACTCAGTCATCGAAAGCCCAGGATATCCGGTAGATTCAAGAAAGTTTTACTTTTAAAATTAAATTTACACCCTAGATATAATTTTTTTAAATTATGTACAGTTACACACATGTCATACTCTTGTGCAGTAAAGTTTCCTTTCTTATGGTTGCCGTTTTTGTAGTTTTCGTTATTTCCTCATTTTCCACTCCATGGTTATTTGTAATCGTTTCCTCTTTTAAATACTCAGTCACATGATCCTATGAAGCAATCCGAAATCAAACTTCGATATGATAAGCAGTAGATAATCTGCATCTATGTACAATTTAGCTTCATTTGTATACTTGTATAATTATATTATATAAAAAGGGTATGTGATACAAACTCATAAGTTGACAGAGCTTAAGTTACTGTGTTATAACTTTAGTATCATCTGACTCAATGACTACCAGCAATTCTAGCTTTTGCTAGCGCTAATGTAGCTAGTGCGGGTGTTAGAAAAATCTTCCATTAAACTGGGATTTATTTCTTGTCACTTATTGATGAAGGACTGATAGTTGAAAAAAGGGTTTGACGATTCTAAGTCATACACTTTAATATAGCTGCAACCTCGCTCTACATGTATATTAGACACTGATGTTACAAGTGTCGTTACTTGATGACTGCCCACGTAACCTTTCCTTATGTCAAACTAATTCAAATTTGAATCCAAAACTCTTTTGGATATGGTCAAACAACTAAAATATTATAGCGCCAACATTTGTAGACTCTCTGGGATCTCTCTTTTTCATTTATTTTTTTAAAGTTTCGTTCTGATTGTATCTCTTCTGGTTGCTAAACCCATTTGAGTCCTCCCTGATGTAACTACGTCACTCTAATTTCAGGGGTTAGGAATAAACGTTAAATCTTTTTCATATAATTTGATAAACACAATGCGATTGAACTGTGTGCATAGAACTGTGTGCATAGAACTGCTCGGGTTGAACGATACAAGAGTTATGTGCATTATCCCTTATCAGTCTTCTCTGAAAATAACATACCTTCACTCCTCCTAAATGCGAAATTAGTGTAAAATCAAAGTTTCCAAGTCTATGCCTGAATATCAATTTAGAATTAAATTCCTTTATATTCTACTATCAATTTAGAATTAAAATTTGAATTCATTTTCCAATGTTTCAGCTGATCTCCTATCTGTCAGACATGGGCGGGGTCCTTGGTCTCTGGTTCGGTGTGGCAGTCATGACCGTCATGGAGTTCATCGAGTTCATCTCTGACGTCATCGTTCTAGGGGTCAGCAAGTGCAGAAAAACTAAGCAGTGAATGACCGGAAGTCTGAAATCTTCAAATTTTATCTTTCTCTGAATCCGAAGTGTTAATAATATTACGATCCTTTAAACAGCATAGCCATAGATCATTTCGCAAATTCTGTGATTCGTATAAATAATTGTAGCGTAGCTTGTTTAAGACTCACTTTGTTTAACTTAATAAAGTTATTAATTTTCTATAACATAGCCTAATGTTGACCACGTAATTTTGTTAAGAGCAATTACTCGAATGACTGATTCTACACATAGATTATTAGTATAGTTCATTAGCGCTATGAATCTCGATTCATTATAAATCATTAAATTATAGGATATCATATGGTAAGTTGGTAACTGTTGTGACACTTTGGACACTATCTATATTTAATACTAATTTTAATGCAATAAAAACAAAGCAATAAAAACTAAGAATAGATCACATAAATCTAAGTGAGTTCTATCAAGGCAAAATGATAAAGTTGTCCATGAAAGCAGTTGTTATTCCTTTCATTTTGCATTACTTTTAGTTATTAGTTCTTCATATTAGTATTTTATTAATACTTATAATAGTATTTTCATTATTATTTATAATTAGTTATTGTATAGTCACTTATTCTCTGTTATTCCTGTAATTTTAGTTGTCATTACATTTCTTTATTAATTTTTTCTAGCAATGTGAAAAAAGTATACAATAAGGTATTAATAATGACAAATTAAAATTTCTTTGTGTTGCTATATCTACCTGTCAAGCTATTCTCTGACGTACAAGATAGAAATGCTGTTTGGTGACTTATCCAGACTTTACTATTACTTATCCAGACTTTGCTTGAAGGGTCATAATCGTTATGTGTAGGCCTCCGTAGTCTAGAAATTTAATGTTTAGTGTGCATGCCAACAAATAAAATTGAAATAAAAAATACAATTTAAATTGAACAAATAAAAATTTTTATTTGTTCAATTCAAATTTTTTTGCATTCTAAGTATCAAATAACTGAAGATTTCAATTGAGCGTTTCCAGCCCCGTACTTGATTGAAATTGTATCCTTGTTCCGCAAGGGCGAGAATCGAACCCGCAAGAGTTCTATTAAAATCAGGATCGGTCACTAAAGATTTCAAAATACGTCATAAAATATTTAGGCCAGCTAATGGCTACATTAAAACGCTCTAAATTTTATGAAAACAAATACTAATAGACGTGAATGTGCTCATGAAAATGACATTTTATACATATTATATCACCCAAATATAAACAGATTACCAAATTTCAAGTGGAGCTCTGAATTACTGTAGCTAAAGCCAAAGTAAAGCTGGTAAAAGCTAATGTTAACGTCAGTTTCCTCACTCAAAGGCGATGTCAGTGACGGGCGAGCCCAGGATTTGAATCCCGCACAAGAATAAGTAAATTTTAATGAAAGTTTGGCTCCTCTTTCCTCTTAGGTGGATGACCCATCGACCTACCTGTAAAGTAGGTTTCAGAAGCATTGTTCAGCAGCATCATCAGTTCATCCTTCTTTTTCTTCTCCTGTAGATATCATATAATCATCATAATCATCATCATCAGCATCATCATTATCATCGTCATCATCATCATCATCATCACCGTCAGCCTACCCTTCTCTTTCTTCTGTTTCTTAAACGATGGGTCGCCACCCGTAGGTGGTATCACGACCCGAGGGTGGGTCACGACCCGAGGGTGGGTCACGACCCGAGAGTGAGTAGCGAGGATGGTTTTTTTGGATCGAAAAGGGCCTCCAAACATATAAAACCTTACATTCATTTTTATTTAATTTTTAGTTATGTTTAATTTTGTATGAACATATGAGTCTAACAATTAGGTATTGCTTAGCCTTATGATCCTTATTTACTAACCGTGACGTTAAACACACTGCAACCTACCTAACAACCTTTACTGAATAGTCAACTTGTCAATGAGGCTGTCTGTATGATAATTAACAAGGTTCGTCGTTCAAGTCGAACTTAAACGACGAAGTTAAACTAAGAAGGATTCATTCTTGAGAAACCCGATTAAAGAAAAGTTTTTATATGATCAAGAAATTTAATGAATTTGCTGTTAACTAGTGTAATATAACTATAACATTTCTTTTGATTAAGGAAGTCAGAAACCCTTGAACATTTCTTTATAGGTGGCGGGTGCCAAATGATCTTTCATAGCGCTTGTATTTAGAAATTGGTATGACATATATTCATTCAGGGTAGGATTTTATAGTGTTTGGCTATTGGGTTTTACTATTTTACTGTAGGTTTATGTAATGTCTCAGCTACATACTAAGTAAATGCGATGTGCATGCATGATTATCAATCCTGCTAATGAAATTTTAAATATTTAATAGTGATTAATAACGAAAATACATTTAGTGGAATAGACCGGTGTGATGAAAATTACTATGAAATGGTATAAAAGAGTATCACTACTTCTATGTGAAGCTTTTATCTATAACTAAATTGAGTTTGTATTTAATTAAATTATTTAGCATTATTGATTGTCATATTACCACAAAATAATAGCATATCAATGTAAAGTAGTCCCATGCTCTTTTACCCATTGCATGGCCAAATTCATAAACTTGCTTCTGAAACAGTAGGCCATTGTTGCAAATTCCTTTATCTAACTTATCTTTTGTGATTCTAAAATATCCATTAAACTTCACGACTTCCCTGGCTTCAGTATAGCCACTTATGTACCTATAGTGGCATCTATAAGGGTCTGAACACCGGAAAAACTCAGTTCAACATGAGGCTGATCTGAGGAGAGTACGTGTATGTTATAATCGATTGAACAAGCTTGCTCTCTATTCCTGTCAACCTCTCGAACTCTCTCTTTCTCTCTTTCTCTTTGTCTTTCTTTTTCTCTCTTTATCTCTTTCCCTCTCTTTCTCTCTGTGCCTGACACTCTGCAGGCTTGTTAGTCCCGCAGTTCACACTAGTTGCTGATACGCTAGCAGCTTTTAATCTGACAATATTTATTGCGAAAATTTTCAGTATTTCGAACAGAGGATCAATAGGAACCGGGTTAGAATCTGGTTACAGTCATGTTACTCAATCAAATTCGTTCAAGGCACCTATCCTAATTAGATAATTATAATGGGTTCGCATAATTAGATAATTGGGGTGGGTTTTCGGAAATGAATAATTTTATAAAATTATATAATTCGAAGCTAAAATTATTCATTTCAGCTTCGAATTATATAATTTAATGTGATAATTTATATTAAAGATAATTCGCACAAAGAAAGTAATAAACAATACCTTTCACATCAGCCTGATATCCCAACAAATGCTTATATTTAATTTAGCTATATAACAATTAGCATTAATCATTCAAATGCATTAGCCATCATATGCATTAGCCATCATATAAATGCATTAGCCATTAGGTTATCATAAAATTATTGCATATTATAATTAATTAATTAATATTAAATAAATTCTCTCATGTGAGATTCCGCAAGAGAAAATTCGGTTTCATGATTTAGAATTAATTAACATATTTCCTAAGAATAATTAATGAATTTTTTGAATTCAGTTAGCTTAGTTTAATTTAACTTCATTTAGAAATTAGGTCTATTTACTTTAGCATAAATGATTATTTTAATTTTTAATGCAACATTAGGCCTACTAACAGATAATTAAGTATACGTGTGCATCATTACATTTTTTCAGATTGCTATAATTGCGGCATCATGGAGTTGTTGGAAAAGCTCGCAGTGCTGATGTGCACGACAGTCTTCTGCTCTTCTCTGGTTTGTGGAGTCCTTTACGACTCGTACTATGGCATTGTAGAAACCACGACCTCGGAGCCTGTGACCAAGGGAGACCTCCCGGACTACTACTACAATTATGACCCTGACTCTGACAACGTTAAAAGTTTGTGAATCCATCCATTGAATTTATCTGAGACATTTTTGTGAATATCCTACATTTCTTTTTTACAATCATATTATCAACATAATCGGTCCATATTGTGTAACAAATGAACAGAAAGAAATAGAAGCACACAAGGATAGTAACAGTTCAAAGAGTTTAAATAACTCTGTATAGTTACATAAGAACACTCTCCACAAAATCAAATATCCCACTTTAATTTAAAGCTTTAAGAGATTGACACTCTAACTAAAAGTGCAGCATAACAGATCAGAAGCACATCAAATCAGCCATATATAACGCTGAAGAAATTTTTGTCACGATTTTTAGACCAATTCAAACAAATAATGTTTGCTCTTAGAGTATAACTTTCAATTGATAGCTATTGAAGTACTAACTAATTATTTCTGCTCGGTTTCTTAATACTTTTTTTCTGAGTTAAAATAGGAATAATTCAGAATAAAAATAATGAATTCATAGATTTCTTATTTAATAAAATATTATGGCGATGCAATTATGCTGTAGTTAGAACACTGCCACTCCTATGTGGCTATGGATTGTGGATGATTAGTGAAGAATTTGATCAGAGATATGAGACTGAGATAGGTTAGATAAAGTTGCTGGATTCATTTAATAATACAAACCAGTTATTAAGAGCTATTGTATTGATCGACAACTGATAAATCTCTAAAATCTAAATGCATTTTTAAAGTCCTATTCTAAACTTCTAAAAGGATATGCTATATATCTGACATATTCAAAGCGTAAATTGATGGAAATTATGGGTTTATGTGGATAAGGTTTAGTCTTTAGTGAAACGATTAACTCCTTAATCGATGGAATGTTCTCTATGGAGTCTTTATGTAGCGTTAAGAGCAGTTAAGTAGCAATATGTGCATTGGACCTCCCCTTGCCACTGCATAGAACGCGATATATATACATATATATAATATATATATATATATACATGTATACAATATACATACATATATATATATACATGTATATATATATACATATATATATACATGTATATATATATACATATATATATATACACTGTGAGTCTTATAAGTGACACCCCTTTTATATTTGCAATAAAATCGTAACCAGTCGACACATTTCTATAAAATTTACAGGTTGTTGGAATCAATCAATTTTCGCTATTACTGCAAAATTTTGTTACCATATCTTTAAGAACAAAAAAGTTATTGATATATAGGAACGCTAGGGGCAATGATGAATTTACAACTATGGGCCCAGTAACTGACATTCTCTATATTGTTATAATGAAAACAGGGAAAACATCTTATGCATATCATGCTATACTTATCTTAAAAAGCAGGCATTTTTGTTCAAAACGTGCCATATTATGTGCAGATTTGTAGAAAATTGCCGAAGTTATTGCCTTTTTAATAGCCCTGGGGTGTCAAAAGAAATATGCAGACTGTTGTTACGCATAAGGCCTGACTGCGCATTTAGCCTGTGCGCTAAAGCTGCAGCTGCTAGGCTAAAAATCAGATTAGCCATATGACATATCAGACTGGCTAGGCCGATGCTCCATTTACCGCCATCACTTGTTCACCGATTTGAAACTCATTCAATACAAATCACAAATCCATCATTTCCATTCTTCAAAGAGGGTTTTCAGCAAAGAAGATCGCATTTTGATTTACGAAATGCGAATAGCCAAAGGCTATGGCGCCAAGCGTATCCTGAAAGAATTTCCTCGTAAAAACTGGTCGTTGTCTGGGGTTGCCAGATTGCTTAGAACCATTACTGAAAGCGGATCATCTGCGAGAAAGGCAAGGCCCAAGACAGGAAGAACGCCTGAAATTGTCGCAGCTGTTGAGGAGATGATTATGAGTCAGGAATCACAGCCTGGAACTCATCGAAGTACAAGACAGATAGCACGGGAGATTGAAGTGAGTCAAGCAACTGTTAGCAGGATTATACGCCATGAGCTTAATCTGAAATGCTTGAAAAAGAAACAAGCTCAAGAACTTACAGAAGCAAATAAGTTGACAAGGTTGGTGCGTGCAAAGCTTCTGCTGCGAGATTATCCCCAGAGCAAAGTTGATTTTATATGGTTCACTGATGAGAAGATTTTCACAGTTGCTGCACCAAAGAATGCATAGAATGATAGGCTCTACGTGTTTGCAGGATCTCGAAAGAAACAAGTTCCTGCAGCACGCTTGTTAAAGACGCGTTCGACCTTCACGAAGTCTGTCATGGTATCAGTCGGGGTGTCGTCCCTTGGAGCAACTGACCTTATCGTCATTGATCCAGGTGTCAAGATTAACGGCGCTTACTACCGAGACGTGCTTCTGTCACAGCATCTCTTACCAGCTATCAGGGCCATGTCAGGAGAATTCGTTATCTTTCAGCAAGACAGCGCTCCCGCTCATCGCGCATGTGAAACAGTTGCGATGTTACGACAGAATACACCTGCGTTCATACCACCGACTTTGTGGCCTCCGAATAGCCCGGATCTTAACCCAGTGGACTATAAGATATGGGGAGTCATCCAAGAGCGTGTCTATAAGACCAGAATTAGTGATGTGAATCACCTAAAAGAACGCCTCATTGAAGAGTGGTCTTCATTTGATCAAAAAATTATCGATGGATCAATCAGACAGTGGTGCCAGCGTCTTCGGGCTTGCATATCAGTTGATGGTGGTCATTTTGAACAAAAGTTATAAGCCACACCCAAATCATAATCTAACCATAGGCTCAATCAAACAGCTCTTTTCAGAGCTACCACAAATAATCAATAATTCAAAGCATCTCGAATAACGTGAGATTGCATGCGCATGATGTAGCCTACGTCTGTGGCGTTCTATATTAGGATTTTTGTTTTGACCCCCACCCGCAGTCGAGTTTAGATAACTTTTTTATTTTTATATGTATCTGAAAGAAATTTTGCAATATTGCAGAGAATTGTTAGCTCTCCACTCCCAGTAAATTTCAAATGGATCGGTTGACTGATTGCGATTTTATTGCAAATATAAAAGGGGTGTCACTTATAAGACTCACAGTGTATATATATACATATATATATACATACATGTAGACGGGATTAAGCAACTAACTGGCGCCTATCAGTCAATCAAATTTTATCGCAGTTCTAGCAATATGTTTTTCCTAATATTAAATATTTCATAAATTTTGTTATAATTGAAAATTAATATTTCCCTCTAACTGAAATCAGAGATCTAGAAAGTCTTAAAAATATAGTGCATGATAATAATTTTCAGATATATTCAAATGGTCACTCAAAACGTTAATGGAGATATGTATGGTATGTATTGCCTAACGGTTTAAACATGTGGTATTAAAGTGATAGATATCAACGTAGTTGATCATTTCACTATAATTGTGTTATTATTATTATTATTATGGAAGTGTACAGTACAGGTATTTGGCCAGACGACTTTACCAAGTCAGTGATGATTCCATTTCCCAAAAAAGCCAATGCTGTGGAGTGTTCGGATTACAGAACAATCTGTTTAATACCTCATGCATCGAAGATCTTATTAAAGATAGTAAATAATCGCATTCAGTCGAAAGCAGAGATGATACTGAGCAAGACACAATTTGGTTTTAGGAAAGGATGTGGCACAAGAGAAGCAATAGGGATAATGCGGGTTTTTTGTGAAAGAAGCTTAGAATATGAAAATGACGCTTTTGTATGCTTTGGGAACTTTGAGAAGGCCTTACACAGGATTGATTGGGTAACGATGATAAACATCTTGAAAGGAATAGGAATTGACTGGAGAGATAGTAGATTAATTTTAAACTTGTACATGATTCAAAGAGCAGTAATCAAAATCCAACAAGGATACCCAGAAGAAAGCGAAATAGGACGTAGAGAAAGACAATGTTGTAGCATTTCGCCGCTGCTGTTTAACATTTACGCTGAGACAATGATGGAGGAAGCCATGGAAGATATGGAAGAAGGAATAAAAGTAGGAGGAAAATTGTTACAAGATTTGCAGATGACCAAGGAATGGTAGCGGGAAGCGAGTCTGAACTGTAGAAGATAATGGATCGCCTGAATGATACGGCATTGAGATATGACATGAATATTAATATAAAAAGACGAAGGTTATGAGAGTGTCCAATAACAAAGGTGAAGTTAATATCACAATAAATGGTACGAAATTGGAACAGGTAAGGAGTTTCAAATATTTGGGTCATACTATAACCGATGATGGGAAATGTGAGACGGAAATACGCAGTAGGATTGCACAAGCAAAAGCGGCCTTTGGTAGTAGAAATTAACTATTAACAAAAAGTCTAAAGAAAGACACAGAGATAAAGATAGTGAAAACTTTGGTTTGGACCACGCTATTGTATGGATGTGAAACATGAACCTTAAGGAAGGAAGATATTAGGAAACTGCAGGCATTGGAAATGTGGATTTGGGGAAAAATGGAGGGGATTAGCTCGACTCAAAAGGTTACAAATGAGGAAGTCCTGGAGAGAGTTGGCACAGATAGGCAGTTGATAAATGTATTAAGAAATAGGAAGAAGAGAGGGATAGGACACATTCTAAGGAGGGAAGGTCTATTAAAAGAGGTCATAGAAGGTAGAATGGAAGGAAAAAGAGGCAGGGGCAGGCCGAGATTAGGTATGTTAGATGATTTAAAGACCCACTCATATGTGGAAATGAAGAGGAAGGCGGAAGACAGAGAAGAGTGGAAGCGTTATGTACCATGGACCTGCCAGTAGGCAGTGCACTAAGAGAGATTCAAATGGATGTCCCAGAAAACTTAGAAAAAGTAAAATAATATCTTTAATTTAACTGAATTTTACCTGAACGTAAAGGAATGGAGCGGCGATGATGTGTGGACAGATGAGTTAAATATTAATAAGGCAATCTTCCACAGAATGTGTAGAATTTTCTAGAAAAACTGTTAACTCTTTATTGGTGCTTAATTCAGATGTATCCTGTAATTAAATATTGATTATTTGTTCAAGTTAGACTATTGCACAGGTAACATTCAACGCCACTCCATGTTATCGCAATAGCAATAGGTTACACTGTTGTTATTTTCGCGTGAAACAGCAGAAGAGTTTGTATACCTTTTTTAGAATAAACTGAATTTGATTAATATGAAAAGAGAAGAAAATGCATTTGTTACGTTTCGCCGATTAAATAAAATACAAGGCAAAGAAAGGGAAATCCCTCTCAGAATCCACTGTTTCCTTTATTGAAAGTCTGGTTTTAGATGCATAAAGGACTGTGAAAATGCAGAGAAAAAGGGTCAATTTTTAATCAATAATCTGTTAATTAAGCGAGCCAGTTTAAAGGCTAGACTTTGATACTCGTGTTAAATTTTAACTGTTAGCATGGGTGAAGTCAAAAGTTATTTGATCGGATAAAGTCGTTAATTTATCAACGAAATAGAAATATTAGTAACAGAAGGTTGCATCACTTTAATCAGGTGAAACATATAAGCCCAGGATTGGAACCCAGTACATACTGAACTAATGTACTTACTGAAGAAAGAAAGCAAGACCATTTCAAATTACGGTTTTAGTTCGAATAGCCTGAGGTAATTCTATAAATGTAATAATGTGGTAATTCCAAACAAAAATTGTATCTCGAACGAACTGGACGAGTTCTGCATGGCCAAGAAAGGTCTTTATGTAAAGATTGACTGGAGGAATGGAGTCAATGGACAGATATTTTGTACGGAATGGAGTTAAAATGCAGAGTCAGTGGTCGGAGTTGCTGTTTCATATATCTGTCATCTAATCATGCTCTGAATTCTCTCTATCTTCTTAAGAGAGAGAGATAGAGAGAGCGTGAGAGAGGGAGAGAGAGAAAGTGTGAGTGTATGGCTTTATAAACCATGGATCTGGCCTAAGTGCCAGGTCCATGGTATATAAAGCCTCATTCTTTTGAATACTGTTGTTGGATCATGATTACAGCTCTTTGATTCATGTACAAGTTTTTAGAATTAACCTTATATCTCTCCAGTCAATTCCGATTCTTCTCAAGATATACAGAATCATTATCCAATCATTCCTGTCGATAGCCTTCTCAAAATCCACAACACATAAAGACCTCATTACCATACTCTAAAATTCGTTCGCATGGGACCCGCATCAACTGTATCCTTATTTGGACTGACTTTGGACTGATTTTCTGCATTTTGGAATTTTAACCTTTTTAGACCTTCTTTTTGCTCGCCGGCTTGATTTTGTCTCAATAGAGCTCGATATTGTCATTGATGACTGTAGCACACTAATTGTTGTTATGTATTGAACAAAACTATTGTGTATAATAATAGATGCGGTGAACGCAGAGTCACGTCTGGTGAACATGCTCTTTCCACTCGACCGTAACTACACTGTTCTGGGTAGACCGCTATTCAACAGCAGTAAGCCGATTGAAGTCGATCTTACCTTCGTTCTTATGTTCTTCTTTGCTCTGGTAGGTTAAGAGACCTTTATTTTTTAATTTACCTCAAAGCAACTACGTGTATAACAAAAACTTGTATACATAGTATTCAACTATTCAAACAAACGATATTAAAGTGATTGCAGTACAAGAATATGCGGTTAATCTCTATGAGATATTGCAAAAATAATTAATTAACAAAATGAAATAAAGCCTGAATTATACAATTTTATGTTATAAATACTTTTAAACCTATGGTAAATGCGCAATTTCAAGATTTGTCATACAAATATTACTGCTAAAATGAATACACTACTACTTCTAAATAGACTGCTACTAAATACTAGTAAATTTTTCGGTGTTTAATAACTTATTTAAACGAACGGAAAAATCTCAAATAGGGGATTGAGTGATGGATGATATGATGTAGGACAGAGTGGATTTGAGACAGTCTATTCGTATCCCGACCCTAGTTATACTGGTATTCAAGGAAAGACGATGATGAAGCGCACTAAACTCTAAACTATGAGAAAACTATGAAACGAGTTTCATTCTGCGGATAACAAGTATCTACTACGCAGGTTTTACAGTATACAACACTTGTTTGCTAAATTAAACTTTTAATCTGATTTAGGAGATCGCGAGTGTTATCTAGTTATATAATTAAATTTTAAAAGGTTGTATATTTAATCCGTTGCATAATTTCTATTAATTTGGGACTTTTCTTAGATTTTATAGATAGCTTATTTGATTTATTTCTAAATTTATTGATAAATTACAACTGTATTACTTCAGTACATACTAATCTAAAATCTTATTTAAAATTCGTGTAAATACATTATCCTTAATGCAAGTAGGTCTAATTGATTTATGAATAATTTTCAGTATCATGCTTTTAGTGTATTTCTACAATATTCTCTACAATGTATTGATTAGGACGAACGACAGCAAACTCTAACTACATTCGGCTGGATACAAATGGTTTGTAATTAATTATTAAAACACAATTAGGCATAGAATTGAATGCACGCAATCACTCTATCAATACGAATCAAACAGCGAATACGGGCTACAACTCATTGTTAATTAATATAAATGAAAATTTTTCGTCCGGTTCAACATTTTTTGATACTTCAAATGCCTCTAGCAATAGCCAATTAACGTTAAATAAATACTCTTTCTCTTGTATTATTTAAAATGTCAGATCTGATTTTTTTCATTCTGTATATAATCACTCGTGCAATTAAGAGCTCGAACGATCAGCACCTTGATTCCAAATTTTCCAATATAACAATATTTGTAGATATGGATAGACGAGCTACACAGATGGAATCCCCAGAAGCACGCCAGTATGCAGACTATCACGATGCCAACAGAGTTTCTCTGGGTACCTGATGTCGGAATAGCCAACAGGTAGGCGTCAGTGATAATAATAATGATAATCTATACGCAGTCTCACTAGCGTATAATTTATCTTTGAAATGTCTATGACTCATGCCCGGGAATAGGGATTTTCCATACTTATAAAAAATATTTAAAATATCTAGGTTTATCTATGTTATAACGTTGCGGCTAGAATTGCTGGCTCTCTGAAGAAACATTATCAACATTCCTACTGTAATAATTTGGAATGTCTAAATATTTCTGTATATAGATGGTCAGATAAGCTATGCAGATTTAATATCATGGAGGTCGTGGAATAAAGTAGGCCTACAGGTTGAGCTGATCAAAAAGTAAAATCTGCAACTTTGAGAGGATCAGTAAAATGACAACTATAAACTCTAAAAATTTTTAATCATTTAGTATTTTAAAATGAGATATCATCATGGATGATCGTTGACTAAGTTGATTGTTTATGATTATGTATATATTTATCACAGTATCTGTTAACGTTCATAAACTTTTCATTGACTACAGTTCCTAGTACTCATTCTGCATCCATGAAGATGAGAGAAAATAATTTCAGTAAAAGCTTTATGAAACAGCGTCTAAAGAGTATATTTTTTACCCTTGTACCGTGCTACCACTTCTTCTTCAGTGCACTGCCAAGTGGCAGGTTCAAGGTACATATTCATACTCAAAGTCTGCTATATCGCTTCTTAAGAGCACTCCTTAGATCAACAAGTTAATACCTTCACAAAATCTATGCCTTATCCATACCTTATGTAGCCTATAGCTTGGGAAAAGTATGACTTCCGAGGTTGTTTCCCGTTGCTTATCGTTGCCATTGTGACCAATTAAAAAATTTAAAGTACGTCACTATTACAGTGCGGGAGAGCTGTATGGAGAAATCCTGGATCCCACCAAACTGAAGACGATTGTCTACAGCAATGGTAAAGTGGTTTACACAACCTCAGGTAACATCATTACCACCTGCCTACTGGACGTCACTTATTTCCCTTTCGATGCTCAGGTATCTTTACATTTATCTACTCTTTTTGAACAATTATGTGGTTTAATCCTGAGCTCTCCCGTCACTGACATCGCTTTCGAGTGAGGAAACTAACGTTATCCTTAGCTTTAGCAGATATTTTTATCGATCATGTAGAGTTCAAGTACATTCATATACGATTTAGATGCTTGCAAATGGCAATCAAAAGAGTTAATCATGGAGCTTGTTAAACTGAGGGATTTAATATAATAAATAAATTTAAAATATATAAAATATACCGAATAGAAATATTTCACTATTGAAACTTGCTACATTTATTGAGAGAATCTAAATTTAAAATAAAATTTATTTTTTACTTAATTCTTTAAAGATATTTTAATGAATTTTATTATATTATTAGCAATTATTTTTTCATGTAATATTATAACAAATGGATAATAATAATGTCCATTTTTTAACTCTGGGTGTAAAGTACCCGGGACTTGAAAAAACCATTCGAGCAATACATTCTGAAACGCCGCACGACTATTCGAGGTCATCTAACTGCTTAAAAGTATTGCCGAACAAACTGCATTAAATAATCTGCTTAGTAAATATTCTATTATTATTCTTTACAAAGTCATAGAACGCCTTCTCAAAAGAAAATAGGTCTCTCGCTTATCACCGATTTTTGTCTGCAAGAAGTCTGGCTATGCCATTAATGAAGTCAACTCTATCGGGATTCATAGGGCCAATAATAATAATAATTATTATTATTATTACGGTAATTGGTATATCTTAAGATAATGCAACAAAAGAAAGATACCCAACAGGGCTATCACTTGGCTAATAGTAACTTAGTAAATATTCTATTATTAAAGGAACTCTTAAAATGAGGTAATTATTCAGGCTATCGTGATTCATCGGATTTTCTAAGTAATCACTATTAATTATTAATAAGTAATTTTAGGAATTTATTCTAAGTAGCAATTCTTCGTTGCTTAAACATGTGCATTTATATTATTTTGAGTAGTAATTCTCGTAATGCTTGCAATTTTAGAAATTTGTTTCTCGTGCTCTTTATTACCTAACATCCGATAATGCAAGCTTCCTAATGATTAGTAAAATGTTTTTGATAGTTCACTCAATCATAAAATGAATTTATAAACCTTGAAAATGTCGATACTTTAAGTCATTATCTATGGTAAATTTAAACCATGGCCTCTACTCGCTGTATTCCAGTTGCAAATTGAAATCTGTATCATTACATTAATGTAATGATACATTTTAAATTTGTACTATATTTTGTACAAATTATGAATTACTATTGTTACAGAATTTATTTTATTGAATTAGTATTGTTCAGTTAGTAAGAACTATTATTGTTTTAGCCGTGTACGAAACCGAGGAAAAAAGATAGTGATAAAACTATCCTATTAGATTATATAGCACATAAAGCACTATATAAGTTCCTAACATCAGATGTTTGTATTATGATTCATGCCCAAGGCGTGCTATATAATTCTGGAGAGTTGGTCTCTAGGAATCGATCAACTACGACTGCACAGCTCTTCTGGAGATATCGACACGAGATTCTTTCAGCCCAACAGTCAGTGGGAGCTGACTGGTTATAATATCACCGTATGTATTGCCATTTTGTTTCAATTTTAATAAAGTATCACTATGGATAACTTTACTAAACGAAGGTAATGTTGGTATTGATCTGCGATATACTCAAAGAGGATTAGAGTTCTACACCGCTCAATGTCCGAGCGGTGAATGTCAAGAATGCCTAATTACACTGAACGCGTTCACTACTGAAATTTGACCAATGTTTTACACCTAAATATGTTGAACAAGATCATACTTAATTATTTGGTACTATTTAGTAAAAGGAAGTAGCAAGGTGCAAACGATTAAATTTTGCCTATATAAAGCAACCATTCGCAAATAATCTAACCGTTATTATTTTTAAATACTGTGCAAACTTATTACGTATGCTAAAATAAATATAATAAATAGAACATTGTTACTTATTAATAAAATGAGCACAAAAAAAATTGTAATGAAATATTTTGTTAAACAGAGGCTTTAAAATTTATCGCTCACTATAGGCCTACGTACATGTATCTCTATTTCTTCTTTTCATGCTAAATCAACTCTCTTTAGTTCCATATTTGCTTAACACTGATTTAATCCACTTTAATTTTTTAAATTCTGAGTAGTCTGCATATCTTCAGCATTATCTTTATTTTGACTATGTTTTTTGATATTTTATAGTTACCTTCTATTTATGGATAGTAATTAAAATGATGGTTGCCATAGATTCTACAGTATTCTGTAGCATATTAGACAGTTAATATACAAAAATAGCAACTAAGATAGGACACTATGTAGCACATGCGGCATGTCATGTGTGTAACTATACTGAATAAAATAAAAGAAGTAGTTAACTAGTACTAGTTGCTGCTACTTATTCTATTACTTCACAGGGCTTATAATCTTTGTGGTAACTTTCTCGTCCTTGATTATTTGTTTATATGCTAGTTAAGTATTATGCGTATTTACTATTCTTGCGACGAGATAAACTTATAAAAAATGTTTTAAGGCAAAAAGGTACTATATTACAACATAGTTGTGGTCAATTTCTTGAAATAATTTTTAAAAGATTTAATATGTAAACAAAAAGTTACATCAAGTTAATTATTTAAACTGTGTCAATTTGTCAGTTTAACAAAAGGCATAAACTACTGCTTAAGAAAGCAGAGCAAAATGTTCAATATCTTAATAACTTTTATGTGCGATTCTGTCCATTACTGTCCCTGTCTTCAAGAAATTTGTAGTGGACAGAGTCATCATTACCCAACTGGCTGGAGCCATGGTGTGGCGATGTCGGTAAGATACTCGACCGCGGATCAGTATGTGCCGGGTTCAAATCCTGGGCTCGCCCGTCACTGACATCGCTTTCGAGTGAGGAAACTGACTTTAACATTAGCTTTACCAGCTTTTACATCACATTACGTCTTTATGTGTTATGTTCCAGGAGGAAACTGAGAGAGACCATGATCGCTTGCGGATGACCTTCCACTTGAAGCGTAAACCAATCTACTACATGCTGACCATAGTCATGCCTTGCGTGGTCGTCACCGTCCTCTCAGTGTTCGTCTTCATAGTACCTCAGGTCTATTTTTAACTTCAAAAGAATCATCGTAGTGTACTCTATGTCGATTTATACATCAGTGATGAACTAAATTTAATACTGGGAAAGAATTAGAATATAAAACCTCTTTAGCCTTTATCTTTAGCCAAATTATCCGTGTCTCTTTCGTGATCAAACACACTAGCGCGCGGAATAAGGCATAACACGTAATGGCAGCATTTGCTTTGCAGAAGGTCAATTGCTTGTAGTAGAGTCTATTTAAATAACTTTCGGACTCGACTCTATGTAGCCTACTTGACTATTATTACTAATTTTTATTACTCACATTTTTTATGTTTCAAGTAATTCAGTGGTTTTAAATGTAGTATATTTGAGTTTTTATTCTAACTATAAAAAGTGGCAAAAATAATCAATATTTAGAGGCATTCAAATGCTGAAAAGTTTTAACTGAACTTATTCACGACGTTTAATTATTAATTGTGAAATTTATCGTCTAGCATTGAGTTTCAGAGATTTGCAATGAATTTTATACTTTTTGCAGGCAAGCATGGAGAAAATATCACTCCAGGTAACCATTATCTTCTCCTTTTCGCTTTTCCAGTTCTCTCTGAATGCAAATCTACCGAAAACCTCCGATCATACTCCACTCGTCAGTAAGTATTGGTTAAATCATTTATCGTTTTAAATCTTTTATTTTTTCTTTGAACACAAACGAGAAACAAAAGTGGACTCGTAATATGTTGTATTCATGGAGTTAGAATCTTGAAAATAGCTCTGTCACTTCTTCATCCACGTGCTGCTCAACGTGTCAACCAGTGAAGACTACGTCATAATGAAGGTCACGAAGGACACGAGAACCAAAGAGGCTGTGCAACAGGTGCTGATCAAGTCCGGTAGGGCGGAGGAGAAGGTGGAGAACTACATGGTGGTGGTGGAGACTCAGAAGGGAAGAGAGCACAGGGACTCTGACAAGGAAGCAGTCATCCAGAGGACACGGGACATGGATGAGAAGGTGCTTCATGCTCAGAACAAGTGGAGAGGAGGTGGAAGGTTCATTCTTAAGAAAAACAGCAACATCAAGAGGGAGGGGTCACTGATGTTGGATGTGGGAGCGGACTGGGACTCTCTAACGACAATTAAATTTATGTAAATGATTGGTGCAGACTTTTTATTTAGCGTAAGGTATATTTTAATAACAATTAACTACTAAAGGTTCATTTAATAAAAATTATTTATTACTACATATTAACAAAAAGCTCTGTCACATTTTAGAAATTCCGTTATTCTTCTCTCAATGTAGCCTACTCGCAATTTGGTTTGGAGACTTCTGTAAAAAGTAAAGTAAACACGCATCATAGTGAAATGGTCAACTACCTTGATATCTATCACTTTTTTGAAGTACAAGTTTAAACAGTTTGGTATTTTTTCCAATTTCCGTGTAAACTGTGTAGTGAATATCCGAGATTTTACTCTCAGTTCAGCGCGACTGGGATTTGAACCCACGAGAGTTCCATTCTCAACAAGATCATTCATTCAAAACTTCATATCGTTACCCCTTATTGAGATATTCTATGGGTCCTATATCTCCTGGACCGCACGAATACCTGGACCGCACGAATATCCTTTGAATGTTGCTTTCTAATGTATGTTTATAATGTTTCTATGATTACTATGTACTAACGTTTACCAGGCTGTTACTCTATGTTAACGTTTAACAAGTTATTATTATGTGCTAACGTTTAACAGATGATTACTATGTGTTAAAGTTAAGCAGGTTATTACTATGTGTTAACGTTTAACAGGTGATTTCTATGTATTAACGTTTAACAGGTTGTTAATCTATGTTGAAGTTTAACATGTTATTACCATATGTTAACGTTTAACAGGAGATTATAATGTGTTAACTTTTACCAGGCGATTATTTGCTGGGAGGTATGGCGCTTGCAGCATTTGGCCTCATCGTTAGCGTTCTAATTCAATTTATCTACTACTTCCCTCAACCTCGTGCGGCTAGGTGGCTGAGATACTTTGCCTTTGACATCCTTGATCAGGCCTTCCAGCTGCGACGCCTATTCGACAGGCAAACCAACACTACGGTCCCAGTCGTCACGGCAAAGGCAAGATTTAGGAAAGCCAAGAAGGAAGCGGATAGCAAGATGTTATCTCAGAATGGAGGTACTGGCTCCAATGCAGCATTAGGAGGTTTTCAGGTGGAAAAGGCGGATGATCTGGACGATGAATGTTTGCTGGATGAGTTTCCTGCCATTGCAGAGATATGCGACAGGCTGTTCTTTATCATAAGTGTAATGATCGTGGTGGGAATGACCGGTGGAATGATCATATCCTTCGGCGCCAACGTTAGGCACAGCGTTGATCCTCTGGAGGTTTAAACGACATCCCTGCATGACGTCACTCCATGACGTCAGCGATAGCGTCATGTTAAATAACGTAACATGATGATAACGTCATCGGTTAAATTATTTAAGATCTTCTAAGACCTATACATCATTTCACTTTTTCTAAACTATAAGCACTGTATGCCTCTGTGTTTTTAGTGTGAACACTTGTAATATAAACTTATGTGTTGGACGACTGATGTATAATTAATCGATAGAGAAACCATTACAGCAACAAAGACATAATTTATACTAGCCTTGGACCATAAATTTTGTAATATATTTAGGTCAGTCTGGATAGTTTGCGTTTTAACTGAAATAACCTAAAGATGTTTTAATTTTCTGTAAGACTGAGGGGGCTAATTTCAGAGTGTTCAATCATTTTGACAGGGTTAACAGCAGAATTATTATTATTTTTGTCATCATATAATTATCTAAATTAAAGGAATCCTTATAATTATCATAACACAATCATAAATAGGTCCTATCTATATTTCTATGCTCTCTCTCTCTCTCTCTCTCTCTCTCTCTCTTAGTGCACTGCCTACTGGTAGGTCCATGGTATATAACGCCTCTACTCTTCTCTATCTACTGTCTTTCTCTTCATGTCCACATACGAGTGGATCTTTAAATCATCTATAACATTCTTTTGATATACCATTATACTTGAGGGATTCTGCTTATGATGAGGTGGGCCCCCTAAGCCTTCCTCAGCTTCGACTAACATTTACTGGGTAGGGGCGTCATTCCCTGAGGAAAAATCCTCCTTATCCTGACAATCTTGTACTTCTATACGGCATAGGCTTACTTAAATATTAATGCAAAATTTTCCTATTTGACTCAAAACGAATAACTGCTAAGATGAGGTGTTTAACTAAATATTGGTAATCTTCAACTAGTATCAATAAAGAGAGTAAAAATAGATCAATTAGTGATAATTACTTTATAAGGTTTTCATTATGTCGATCTATTATAGAAACGTAAATATTTGCGACCGTAAAGGCTACAGCTTTATATATTAACTTGATATTATATACATGTATAATAATGAATATTAGTGATGACGAATAGAACGAGCTGATATCATCACTTCATACGTCGCTTTCGATCTCTTGATGGACGTTAAAATTTTAAGTATCTTCACTTTTCTAATATCATAACACGCACCTAGATAAATAACTCGAGCCGTCCGTGATATGAACTCTACAAGGTATACAAAGGTGTGCATGCGTTTTAATTGTTTTAGATACCACTTAGACTATAAATTTACGAGCACGCTTAGATTGTTAGGTTAACGTTCAAGAAATAGAAGTAAATGATTCTATTACTGCTTCTACATTCTAATAAAATTAAAATTATCTATAGGCTCTAGAACTGAGGAATTATAATTCGCCTGCGATCTAAAATAGCAATCATAGGGTCTCCGAAATGCGAAGAACGTGTTTTGATAACCACGAAATTCAAAGTTTAGAAGTTGAAATTAACAGTATTTGACCTATTAGGATAGTACTTTTAACAATAATTCAAAGAATTAAGCCTATTGAATTACTGTTGAGCTTCTTGCAAAGCGTAGACCTAGGGAAGACATCAACAGCACATGCAGTCAAATTAAAACGGCACAGCGTAGGCCTATTTTTGTTTATTGACAATTAATTAGCCTATTGGCGGACTATGGCTATAGCCTAAAGGCATGTATAATGCCGCATATTCGAACATTGTATAAGAGCAAAACAAAACCAAAGACAAAGAGTTCCGAAAAATTGTGCATGTTATGAGTATTCGTTTAAGTCTGTGTGCGCCAAAGATATGGTGCCAGTGGCGGATCCAGGGGGGGGGCCAGGGGGCCTGGGCCCCCCCTCCTTAGGTCCGCCGATAAAAAATGTTAAACTATCTTTTCATTGTTTCTATGGCAATTTCGATGTGAAAATAGACCCTATGTTAGTCATGGAGGTGGTTGGGGGGGAGCCGGGGTGGGGGGTAAGACAGGGTATATTTTCATTGTTTCTATGGCAATTTCGAGCGTAAATATGTTAGTAATGGCAGTGGATAGGGGGCCCGGGGGGGGGGGGTAAGACAGGGTATATTTTCATTGTTTCTATGGCAATTTCGATGTGTAAATATCTTAGTAATGGCAGTGGTTAGGGGGGCCCGGGGGGGGTACTAGAGGGAACTCAGTTCCAATAGCTCGATTTTTTATAGGATAAACTAGGAGCACTGTATAATGGAAGAGGTTCCAAAACAATGTTGACCGTTTCACTAGCTCTCAATTTTTACTTGAGCCAATGCATAACCACTGCATTAGAGGAAAAAATGGTGTAAGTAAAAATTATGAACTCTCCCGGAGCAGTGGTGCAAACATCCTCGGCTGGAAGGGGGCTAAAGCTCCCCCCACCGCCAAAATTAGGTCACTTTTGCAATTTGTCGAGATCCGCAGAGTTTCTTCAGAGGTGAAAAAATTAACCTCTTTTCCAAACAAATGTAGGATTTTAGGTTTTCCCCTGACGGGTATGAGCGGGGTGGGGGGGAGGGGGGTAAGGTACGGGGATAGATTCACTCTGAGCCGAACGCAGTAGTGAACAAACTTTGAGCTCCCCCCCCCCGCACAGAAATTTGTCTGGTTGCGTCACATGTCCCAAAGAAAGCAAAAAATGTACACTCTCAAAAAAAATTTCGGGCCCCCCCTTGAAAAATTCCTAGATCCGCCCCTGGGTGTGCGGTAGCTTTGGTGTGAGCTTTTTTAATTTTATTCATTAATTGTTATATAGTTATTATTAATAAAGAATTTTACATAACATAATATAATAGTTTTGAGTCAGAAGGCAAATACACACTTGTTTTATGCTCATTAGATATAACTAGCAAGAATAGGCCTACATACTTAAATTAATCGACGGCTGAATGACATAATGAGTTTATTTCAGTATAAATTGTTACTTTTATTTCTTTCCATAATATTTATAGTAATTTTAAGTACATGAAGTAAGCAATTAGTGCCAATTAAAAAGCATGAATACTATGACTATGGTCTTAAATCTTGATGATTAATCATTACAATAAATGTTTATTAAACAGTTTCAAATAAGAATTGAAGTGACGCACTGTAAACCAAACTTTAATTTTTTATCTATGCATCTTCCGCCATCTTGTTTCATAGCGTGAAAGTTACGTCATTGTTCTGGCATATGAAAGATTTTTTAATATAGTGAAATTTTCTCGCCTAATTCCTAGAGTAATCAGTCAGTTGTACGGTAATCTATTCAACCATTGATTTCTCATCTGAAAAATCTACTAATCTGCGTGGTACGTGTGATTTGTATGAAATTTGCTTACTTCAGTAATTCGACCTTTGTTCGTTTACTTTTTATTGTAAAATTTGATTTGAAGGTAAAATGCTAAACATGAAAGCTAAATTCAAGTAGAACGCTAAAATCTTGGGAGTTTAATATTTTATTATATAATATTAAGAAGTGCTAAGTAATTTAACAATTGAATTCTAAGATTTTAGCAATTTTTTCTTTATTAGAATTTTAAGCCCTCAAAGCTAGAATTAGTTGAAATGCGTCTTTGTTGTCCATAATTTTAAAATTTCATTCAGAATAGAGGAAACAGTCCTCAGTCGTAATTAAATTCTCTACTCATTGTTATTGCTCTATCTTTAGTTTAATTTTCTTTTAATTTTGTTTGCAAAGAGGAACAAAAATATGTTAGTTAATATCGATAGTGTACTTTAAGTTGCGGGCCTAATAATTGTATTGTTCTCTTCTGAATGTAAAACCATATCTTTTGCCTATGATGCTGTACAGGTAGATTATATCGGATTATGGAATTTCTCAGCGATGAGCACTGTACGGCACAGACGCCAGAACGTTGTGTGAGAAGGAAACGATCCGCAGATTATGACGAAGATCTTGCCTCGTCGCCATGCTCCAAGAGAATTAAGACTTTGGCCAGTGTTGTTGTGACAAACAATTGGAGGAAGGATTGTAGACCTGCGTGTAGTTATGCTAGAGATAGGCGCAGATCTCCTTACAACAAGAGATGTCGACGTCTTTCTACCGAGTCCAGAGATGATGTTTCAAGCCGAGAGGTTTCTAGGTCTAACAGGTAGACGGTTCAATTTTCTGTCTTTAGGTTTGGTAAATTTAGACTTCAGATGTAACAAGTGTAAAAAAAATTATGTAGTTATTTATGATGGTTTTTTTATATTGATCAATTTTTGGCGATGATTACATTTCTAATATTGGTCTGCAGAATTATTGATGTCAAATCTGTTATTGGAATTTTCTAGCAACTTTCTGCGTTGTTTTGAAGGTGAAGTTAATTTGCTTTTTGTTACATATGGTCAAACGGCTATTTTGAAATAGACATGCTGTGTTTCATATTGTGAACAGTGTTTACTTGAAATGATATTTTTCTATGGCTATGAAATTAAAAATGTACCTATTTAATATAACATGTAAAGAAGAATGGCAATATTAGTAAATTCCAGTACTCTGAATAAAATTCTCTGATATTTAAGAAAGACGGAACTGTACTATTTTGTATATTGATTGCTACTGGATATCAGTTAATTAGTTAATTATGAGGCCACAAGTTTACTGGTTTGTCTAATAATTTATTAATTGATTGACTGCAGCGCTGACTCGGGAGACCTTGGTTACTGCAGTCACCATGGAACGACTCGGTGCAATAGCGCTAGATCGAAGTGGCGCAGCGGAGTCAACCGCACCGAAAAACGAGGCCTGTGCAAGTGTAAGAGGCATTCTGATAGCGGCCTGAAGACAAAATCTACTCTTAATAGGGTCAGTATTTATTCATTGTTCTTCTGTCAAGTGTTTATTATAAATTTGAAGTTTATACACATTTCTTTGCTCAGTTATTATTTTGAATTAGTGTCACAGATCTTGTTTTCATTGTAAATGGAAAGGCTTGTAATATGATGTTGCACTTGTGAAGTGTCTTGTGATCTATTTGGAGAGCTGTGAATCAATGCTTATGTACTGTTGTCATTCAACTAGATTTTGATTATGCTGTATTTTGATATATCTCAAAAACATTGTTCAAATGTGAATTTTATGCCGATTACCTCTATAATTTTGTTCCAGAGCTAAAATATATAAAATTCTGTTGGTAGCAGTAGTTGATTGCTATTGGTTTGGGTATGAGTCTTGTAGACTTAGCTGTGTGACTTGTTTAGTGCAATTGCACTTAATTTTTCATCACCTGGGGCCTCTGTGCATTAAAAGTTGTGATATTTTCTGCTTTAATATTGCAGAAATAGTAATAGAATGGTTTGAGACCTCATGGCCATTGAGTATATTTCTGTAGATTATATTTTTTGTAAATAATGTTTTGAATAATTGCCATGATTTAAAGTCTTACCTCAGAAAATTTCAATTTTCACCTAGATAAATTTGGTTGAATGATCATACAACCAAATTTATCTACAGACAGATTTAACTTGTTCAGCTCACTTTATATGCTTTGTATTATAAAGTAATTTGAAGATGTGTAAACAAATCCTTGAAGAATTTAAGTGTTTTCTTTATGTTATGCTCATCAAGCTTCCTGTGATGTGTACGTACATGTGAATCTATTCGAATCTCACGCTTCTGTGCTCAATTGTATTGTACCTGTTTGAACAGCCGTAGTTTATTAAAATCATTACTAAATCACTTCTCAAAGCTACTCGACCAGTGGTATGTCAAGTAGAAGGATTGACAGTTACCTAATTTTAGAGCTGATGCTTTAAGCAAAAGTTTTCTGAGTGAAGGCAATGCAAGATCTTATATATAATGTAATTGGCATTTTATGAATAATGTGTAATGCAACTAAACTCATAGAGAACGCGAGTCGTGTGTAAAGAGGTAAGTAAAATGTTTTGAACCTGTAAAAGAGTATATGAACTGATTACGTGGTAAGCTATACGTTACTAATTAACTCCCATTTGAGTGCATTATATTGCATGATAATTTTATCGCGTGATTTCATGTGTTGTCGTACAGTATATATGCTAACATTGATGTTGGTATATTGCATTGTTCTATATCGCACGTTCTGACCCCGTCGCGTCGTTACAACTACTGGTTTGTACTTCTGCTCGTTGGTTGATTCCATCTCACGTCCTGCTGCTCGCCATGTGTGTCGTGTTGTTGGTTGGCGCTCATTTTTCATCCTGATTTCTGCTGCCGCACTGTCTGATTGGTTGCCTGCTTGACCTCATTCCTGCGACACGATTAAACAATCACAGCCTGCCGCTAGAGATGGATCAGCTGAGCGTAGGAAACGGAGAGAAAGAGCGAAGCAGAGAGATGAGGAGAAGGAGAACAAGAGAGAGAAGCGGACACGTAGACGTAGAGACAGACGGACGACAGAGTGTCGTAGTAAGCGGTTGATAATTGAGGATAAAGAGGGCCAGTTGACTTACCGAGAGAGCGAGATCATACGTGAACGATGTACATATAAGTCTTTACTTCTCTATCGCGCCACGTGTGGTGCTACCAGTATCATTGTCTATTTCTAATCTCATCGAATAAGTATTTCTTAACGTCCTTAATGTATGATTATGAATTTATTAATGTCGTTAATGTAGGAGAAGATATTAGAATAGCTTTAAATTAAAGTTAGAATTAGTGTAGAAATATGTAAATATTTAACATTTATAAAATATTTTTGTTTTGCAGGTTTGAACTTTTTGTGATGTTACTATTTTCGACTATTTGTAATTTTCTGGCAATTCATACACATACCCTTCCAGTAACAATATTTTAATATAACCACTCAAACAGTGGAGCCTGTAATTGTGCGATTAGGCCCAAATGGTTTCGGCTGTACCTCTTTATGTGATTTAAACATAGGACTCTATCTAAGCTAATCTTTTTTTCTCAATGCTCATTGTTATGCAATCCTTAGTTGACCAAAAGTGTATTGTTAAAATTGCTTGAGGGATAAGAGTGATGTTAGGTTTTTTATAGTTAGAAGTCTTTACATTTCCCTAGGCAGTTCTTTCAACCATTTAGTATATTTCTTTGGCAGTAAGACTACTTGTTAACAAAGTAATGTTAATTTGTGTCAATATTCCATTTTGGTTAAATTTTTCTTTAGTTTATATTGTTGAAAAAAAATGTAATTTTTTAATCCCTCAAATGAATCATTTCTATCCGGTTATGCTTTTCCTGTTTTCTTTAGTAAATTTTGCCCCCCATTTCTGATGTATTAAATTGTAAAAATTGGGCATCTGTGCTTGTATAAATCAGCGCCGGCTGCAATTGATGCGCCATCAAAAGTCAACGATTACTAATAACCATGGAGAGTAAGAGGAAATGGGTCTTAAACAAGCATCTGTGCTACCTGACCCAGTGTGCCGTTATGTTATGTTAATGTGCATCTGCACTTGTATAGCTATTACTCAGGCTGTGTGTTGTTGACTGGATACAGTTATTTACTTTGATGTAAACGAAGTATAATGTGTTATGTTTATAGATCAGTTGGGTAGAACTCTTGGAAAAGGTACATTTGGTCAGGTAGTGGAGTGTCGAGATCTTGAGAGGTTGGTGTAAAAGTTATTTGATAGTGTGGAGTAATAAAAGATATAGTAGATTTTGTGCAACAGTGTCATCATGTCTGGAAGTAATCTTCAAAATATATTCCATCAATTTTGACGATTGCTTCTTGTTATTTTTTGTCCACTTTGTTTGACTAACTACACATTTTTTGTCCACTTAAAAAATGGGGACAAAACTTAACGTTTGTCTTTTGATAAATTGCTTCTCGACAATATACGCTCTAAGAAGACCGCGAACCAAAATTACGCTCCCGTGCGCTGTTGACCTATCTTATGCTGCGTTACTGACTTTTAAACTCGTTCAACGTCGTTACTGGCTTCGGAGGTGTTAAGTTTCAGGCATTCGATCTTTCCTTGTAGTTAACTGCCTTGTGATCAGATGTGTTAATAGATTCTTTGTATATAATAACTTGTTCACCATATTTAAACTGTAAGTTTAACAAAAATGTTATATTCAAATTTATTCATTTTGCTGTTAAACGCTATCAAATTATTTTATTTTCACACCCTATTGTAACTGTAAAGCATAATTACCCATTAATAGCAAACTCAATGAAGTACCTTTTGTGACATAGATGCGTTATTTATTACATACACTGTTTGATATTTTATTTCACAGAAAAGCAATTTATTGATTGAATGTATGGAAAGGCTTGAGGATAGCTGAATATAAGAAATAATAGAATATTAGTCTGCTGTATGATTTGATTGATCGACTGATTGATTGATTGACTGACTGCTAGGGATGAGAAGAAGGTAGCAATGAAGATAGTACGTAAGGGTTGTCAGGACTATGAGTCAGCTGTTATGGAAGTGAGGGTACTGGAGGCTATTCAGCAGAATGATCCGGACTTGACCAGGTTTCTACCTCTCTAATTACTTGTTTACTTCATTAAATGTTGTGTCATGCAAATATCTCATTTTCTGATGTCTTAAAAATTGCTGAAATGTGTTGCTTCGACGTCTGGGATTATTTGCCACTCTATTTCGAATTAGCTTATAATGTATTCTTTATGGTTTAATGCAATCTGATATAATAGTTATGTAATATAATTAATTGAAATAAGAAAGTTCAGTCATTGGAACTGATTATAGAATCTTATATAAGGATCTGTCATTACATACATTAGTTTTGATATTGAGATCTACATTCATGTTAGTGATTAAAGGGGTACCTGGTTTCAATTATAATTACATGACATCTGTTGACTGTTGTATTGTGTAGCGGTTGTATTGAGATGCTCGATTGGTTCGACTATGATGGTCACATCTGTATAGTGTTTGAGATGTTGGGTCACAGCGTCTACGAGTTCCTGGTCGGTTGTAGTCTTGTCTGTCTAACTTTTGTTCTCTTTATTACTATCTCACTGTCTAGCTTTCTCGCTCTGTCTCTCTTTCTCTTTGTTTGTCTCTGCTAATCTCTTTTATGTTTTCTTGATTGAAGATCATGAGTAGCATTTAAAATGAGAAATGTATTCTAACATGATTATTTTCTATATTATCTTGTTCTGTTTCCAAGGAGTTAGTCACTGTTTAATTTGGTATTCCATTTCAGTTGCTGTCTGTGTAATTTCCTCTCCAAGTGATTTTCATATAATACTTACAGCATATCGAAATTAAAAGTCTTCTGTTCTGGTTGAATATATATTAGTTGACGATGATATATTTACACTTTGTTGTTGTTGTTATAGAGACGTAACGGTTACAGACCATTTCCGATAGATCAGGTACAGCTGATGGTCAGGCAACTCTGTGAATCTGTGTTATGTTAGTACCTCTTATTTCTCTAGAAGTTATAGTTGTTGTTACATTTGCATACTGTAGTATCTCCATAGGCATTTTGAATGAAAGCTCATTTGAGATCATACCAGTGGATTATGGGCTTCATGGTATGCTCAATCGATAAGTCAGCTTTTTAAAAATTGCTATTATTTAATATTTAGATAAATATAACGGTGCTGGGTTGTGCTGATTCAGCTTCTTATAGAGCTCTTGAACTAAGAAATTATTTGCTGTGTCTTGTTCTTGGACTTTGAAGGTATTTGTGGAGGCAAAAGACGAAAAATATAAAATTTGATAATTACTTTAAATATAATTCAGCATATTTGCTATTTAACATTCTCAGTTAGAATTTTGTTAAGCCTCTCTAGTTAGAATTTGGGTCAGCCGCTGTAGAAAATACAGATTTGTATAAATTGATAAATGTATAATATGCCTGATCAGATAACATTTAATACTTCTGCATTATGTACATGTGAATGGTGCATGTGTGTGTGCTGCATGTGTTTAGTTATTATATAATATTATGCTTTGTATTTGTGAAACAGTCTTGCACGATCACGGAATCACACACACTGATCTAAAACCAGAGAACATTCTATTCTGTAACTCTACCTTTGATTTTGTCGAAAACTCATCAGGATGTCAGTGGGTTAGTAATCTCTTTGAATAATTTTAGTGTTGTTCTTTTTTATATTGTGGTGTAGAAAGTTAGGGTTAAAAAATAAATGGTTTATCAGCTGTCATTTCTTCATTCAAAGATGATGTAGCTGTATACAATGATTAATCAAACAGGATGGAAGCTTTCAGCAGTTGTTGATATTACTAAAGCTGTGAGCATAAAGACTGCTGCTTGTTGTTTGCAAATAGTCAAAATTCAGCTTCTTAAAGTCATAAAAATATTTTGTTGTAATATTTTAAACTAAAATACCATTGAATGAGGACTGTGTTAGATTGCTTATGCATTTAGTATTCTCTCCTTTATGCTCGAATTTTACCTACTAATGTACATTGTAGTAGTGTAGATTTGGTGTGTATACATTTGTTAAGTATCGATGGCAGTATGGTGAGAAATGCTTGCTGTCACGTGATTCTATAAGCTGATAGAATGGTATAAGATCAGGCCTTTGAACAGCAGGCAAGTCAAGAGTCACAACCCCTTTTCCTCCTCGAGCTGGACCCTTGTTGTGCGGAAGCAGAATATATTTACTGTGATTGATGCTGAGAGACTTTGTAGCAGAATAGCTACTGACTATGCTCTGATCTATATAAATCGTTTTATATATGATTACACATGTATATTATGGGGAGAGCTTGCAGCTTGTTTTCTCATAGAGTTTATATGTGTGTTACAGCGTGATGCAGAGAGACGTATTAGAAGAGCTGATATTAAGCTGATAGACTTTGGATCAGCGTTGTTTGACTACGAATCACACAGTAATGTTATCTCAACGAGACAGTACAGGGCTCCTGAAGTTATACTAGGTTGGTTGGATGGCTCCTTCGATTTGGCTTCTCAACTCTTCCAAAGTTTCCTCTAACTCACTCTTTTTCATTATATTTTCACTTTCTTGTTTTTAAATGTATCATGTTGTTTAGTACTTGACATTCTCTGTTCTATCTTCTTGATTAATTATTTTAATAATAATTATTATTATAATTATTATTACAATTGCAATTATTCTTTATTATTTTCAGACTAGTGTCTGGAACAATTCTAGACGTAATAAATAAAAAAAATTCTGCCGCCACGTTAACTATCTGTTTTTGGAAAATTCTAAATCGATGAAAACTTTGATTTTACTGCATCTATTATATTATGATATTCTTTTGTCCTGATGTAGCATTTGATGAAAATAATCTTGTCATATGCTAATACTAATTTGATATTTCTTGCACTGTTTTCAGATCTTGGCTGGTCATATAGTGCTGATGTGTGGAGTATTGGCTGCATTGTATTTGAAATGTGTGTTGGTAAAACTCTATTCCAGGTATGCATTTACACTTCTAGTCTCTCTCTCTCTTCGGTGCACTGCCAAGTGGCTTGTTCAAGGTACATATTCATACTCAAAGTCTGCTTTCTCGCTCCATAAGAGCACTCCTTAGATCAACAAGTTAATCCCTTCACAAAGTCTATGCCTTAGCCATACCTTATGTAGCCTATAGCTTGGGAAAAATATGGCTTCAGAGGTGGTTTCCCTTTGCCTTCCTCAGTTAGTTGGATTAATTACCATTTAATCCTGGGGGAAAATATTTCATGGTGAGTTGGGTACCCTCTTGCCATCCTCAGCTCCTACCTTGGTCGCCTCTTACCTACACGCGGCAGATAGTTTGCGGTTGCCCTATTCTGCAGTGGTTCAACCACACCCGAGCACAACACTTGGAATACTTCTAGTAGCCTGCGTATAATTTGACAAACATTAATACTATATTGGATTTTCATTGTGTGCGGAACAATTGCTATTTATTTGCATGATGATTATAAGTTATATGGTCTAAACATCTAAGCATACAATTTGCCTCAGCTGTCAAACTGTCGCAACTAACCTAGCACTTGACGGCGCGTTCTCTCGCTGCATACAGAACCATTGGCTAATGAGTTGTTCAATTGTTGCTAATCAAGTGGGAATTGTAGTTTTGTTAGCCCAGAGCTTCTTTAGCCCCAAACTGTAACATCTTGCTCATAAAATAATTCTTTTTAGTGTAGTTAATCAATAATAATTATTGTAGCATTTTTCATAGCTGCTAACATGGATATTGTAGACCCAATGAGATTCTTCACCAGTTACTAGAATATAGCACAAAAGTATGATGATCTGTCTTATTACCAGTTCATCATTTGGAGATGACAAACTAATCTTTGCTTTATTTTTAGGAATATTGTAAATTTTTCTTTTTTTGCTAGACGTAAGTTCAGAAACTGAGAAAAAAGCTTGATGATATGTGAAGCTTTCATTGCATTTATCTCCAACTTTTTGTCTATCTCTATGTCTTTATCCCCATTCTGGTTATGATGACTTTCGTGCTCGTGCTCTCTTCAATCAATCAGTAAAACTAGTAAATTTATTCCATTAGTTGTTGTACATAATGTGGATGCTGTTTGTGTTGTTGTAGACCCACGAGACTTTGGAACACTTGGCTATGATGGAGAGAGTGTTAGGTCGATTACCTTCACACATGATCAGCAAGAGCTCGTTAGTAATGCTTCCCTTAATTAATATTAAGTTTTGAACAGGTTAACTTCCGTTTTCTCACCTAGAATCAAGTTTGTGGCTTGCCGTCACTTCACGTAAAACTCATGGTCGCTAAAAATGTATTGATAGCGGAAATTGATCTTGTCTACTACTGTTTAACAACTTGCTTTGTACGTTGCATGACCGATATTGTTGATAGATAAGAAACGTGTAGACTAGTTTTCTAGTAATAACTTGAGTATTTGTATTACATTCATATTCAGTTTATTACTTGTACTGGACTATGATTGTGTACTATCAGGAATCTCTTATCGCTTTCCATGTACATTGAGATAAGCATCGCAGGCAGTAATTGCTCTTTGACCTGAACCTTAGAAAGTTGTACAAGCCACGTCTGTGGAGACATGGATTGCTCAGAGAGGGCATGGAAGCGGATTATAGCTGGATTAGATGCCTCTGTGTTTATTGTATTGCTGTAAGTCATTATTTGCTTTTGGCTGCAGGAGGAAGAGGTATTTCCGTGATGGTAAGCTCAAGTGGGATGTTAGGAGCAGGGACGGTCGCAGGCTGGAGAAAAGCTGTCGTCCCCTCAAGGTTTGTCTTCTTGTTAATCTTTCTTGAAAATTTCTGAAATGAAATTAAGTTTTTTCTGTTAGTGAATTGTATATAAATGTTATAAATTGTAAGATATGATATTGAAATATACGTGTGCTTTAAATACTTGCTGACTAGCTATATGATTATCTTGTTATGATTCTATTCTCTTTCTGTTGGCAATGTATGGTGACTCAAAAAAACCATTGCTCTAAATCGTCATGGAAAATTATTTCTGCAATAATGAGCTATATCTTAAAACCACTGAAACCAGTACATAAAAATGCGAGTCGTTTCAAGTGATCTATCATATAATGTATGTATGCGTAGTCTTTCAACTAGAGTTGTTTATGTACTGATCGTGAATATTTTCTCTACTCTTTGTTTAGCCATAGTAGCGACCTTTACAATGACCTTACTTGTAGTACTGATATATATGGCAATGTATTACTTATTTGGTGTGTGGTTTCGTAAGATTTTGCTGCTCTTTATTGTATATTTGATGTGTATGTGAGGTGTTGTTTAACTGTATTGTTACTAAATTGCTTGCCTCTTAGATATCGTATTATTGTATATTTTATGTGTATATGATGTGCTTATATAAAAAGAGAGAGTAGCAGTCCGAGATTAGGTATGTTAGATGATTTAAAGACCCACTCGTATGTGGGAATGAAGAGAAAGGCGGAAGACAGAGAAGAGTGGAGGCTTTGTATACCATGAACCTGCCAGTAGGCAGTGCACTACGAGAGATAATGTGCGGTTCATTTGTATTGTATTGTGTATGAGATGAGACATTTTATGTACATAATGTTAATGTGCCTTGTTGCAGCATACATGTTACATAGATCTTATATTATATATATTTTGTGTATATTATGTAGAATTTAACGCTACATACCCACAGGTCATGTATATTTTATGTATACCATGTAGAATTTAACGCTACATGCCCACAGGTCGTGTATATATTGTTTGTATACAATGTGTTGATGCAGACGTACATGCCGCACAGATCGTCAGCGATGAGAGACCTGTTTGATCTGATAAGAGACATGCTGGAGCTGGATCCCTCACGACGCATCACCCTGAGTGACGCCTTGCGTCATCCATTCTTCTCTCATCGACTCTAACTCTATCGTAGAGCACTTGTTCTGTGTTCACTTGGTCACTGGTTCAGTTCACTGTCTGTTTGTTTGTTGCCGTTGGTGAAGTGATGAAATTCAGCTCACTAGTATATCTAGACCATTCTAGACTTTTAGAAAATAAATATATAGAAAAATTGACCTCTGCACGATTTTGGACTTTTAGAAAAGAAATATATATTATATATTATTATATATTAAATATATATAGATTGACTAAGTGTCTTAAACCGCAATTTGAGGAGTTTTCTGAGATAAAAGCGGTCTTGTAATGAACTGCCTGTCTAAGTTATTATGAATTTGACGTGTGTATTGGTAAATGACTTGGCTTATGTGATGTGTTTGTCATCTCATACCTGATGGACTCGGTGATGTAAAACGCATTAAAACGTTGGGTGTGTATAAATAGATATACTAGTATAATGGATAACAGCAGGCTTCTCTATCTTGCTCAATTTAATTGTGATTTGATTGTAAAGTTATTGACAGTTCCATGTTGCTTCACTGATTACAGTTGTTGAGGTAGTGAGTGGAAATGCACGTGTTGTATTTAAATGAGAGTGAATAATTATGTAAATAATGTTGTGTTATTATTTGAAATGATCGGTTAATTTTTATTTACAAGGGTGTTCAAACGTTTATTTGCAAGGGAAGTTAAATAAATAAATGTACAGTTAAAATTGTTATTCAGAATATAACGACATGTAATTATTATCTTTTAAGTGTCCTAAGCTGAAAAAAAAAGCAGAAAGAGAAACTTCCATTTCCTTGGTATCTGCTTATGCAATTAATCTTTTGAGTTCGATGACATTGTCATGGTTCATTATGCAGATTTCTATGTAAATGAATTGCATGAATTCATTACTCTGTGAGACCTTTAAAAAAATTATACCCATATCAATGACTGCTTTATACCCATGTCGATAACTGCTAACTAAATATTTGGCTTTCTTTTGTTTTCATTGCTGAATTGTTGAGACATTTTAAATAGTTGCAAATTGCAAAGGAATAAAATGTGACTGAGTAATATATGTTGTATTTATTTTTTAACTAGGTACCATAATATGAAATATTAACGTTATCCTTATCTTCTCGTGCTCTATGCACTGAAATATGTGCAGCGATAAATCTACATTTAATGACAGCAGCTGCACATTAGCGTCCAGTCATCACCCATTGGCTGTATCTACTGCTTTAACAAGAATACATGTATGCTTATTATGCACTGCTTTATTTGATAACAGCTCAACTATTATTAGTAGTATTATTAACAACGAAACCTAATACAGCAATATCATGGCCGAAATCGGTATCGAGACTAATTTATAGAAAGAATTCAATAATAATAATAAGCTAATTAAAACGTACATTTAAATTTACCGTAGGGATTGCAAATATGGTCCTTTTGTCTATACAACACCTATAGCTTTAGATGCAGAATATTGCAAGCATCTCTCAGTGCACTGCCTGCTGGCAGGTCCATGGAATACAACGCCTGTATCTCTATCTTCTGTTTACCCCTTCATGTTCACATACGCGTGGATCTTTAAATCATCTAATACATTCCTTTTGATATACCATTATTCTTGGAAGATTCTGCTTTTGACGAGGTTGACCCCCTTTGCCTTCCTCAGCTTGAACTAACGTTTTACTGGGCAGGGGCGTCATATTGCACGCACATGACTTATTATATAAAAAGTTTAAAGTATTTCACTGTACATGTCAATATCAACTGTAGAGCTTCATTCCAATTATTGCCTACACAGCTTATTATTATTTTAATGGAACTTGACTCAATTTCTAATAATGATGTGGGCTTAACGTCAAGGTTAGAGGCCTCAAAGTCTTCTCTTCAAGACGCCGTGGATATTCAGTAGCCCATACCAGCTAGGAAGAAACCGTTTCACATCTGTTGTTATTCTCATCGTAGTTGGAGTTCGATCTCGTATGGCTAAAACTCCCACCTATGCTGCTGTATTTTGCCTCTTGTCCAGGAAGGCTTGGCTTAGGAAACGGATGTTAAATATAACATGACTTGCTACCACTGTAATGCTATATTGTTTAGACTGTTATGATCTTTATTTCTCAACTAGACAACTAACGTGCAACTATAATGCAGACAATAAATAAGAGTGCAAAATACTTACCAATATAATGCTACAGAGCTACCACAGAAATTATAGACATTTAGTTTTGGAGTGTAGACCTATACAGATATTTCGCTTGAAGATTGAAAATCTAAATCTAGATTCCTTAGATTCTATTATGATACCTTATTGCTTATTTTATTTTTTCTTATTGTTTATCTACACAATACATATACTAATTTACACATATACATACATGTAGGGCATATCTCTCTCTTAGTGCACTGCCTACTGGCATGTCCATGGTACACAACGCCTCCACTCTTCCGCCTTCCTCTTCATTTTCACATATGAGTGGGTCTTTAAATCATCTAACATACCTAATCTCGGCCTGCCCCTGCCTCGTTTTCCTTCCATTCTACCTTCTATGATTTCTTTTAATAGACCTTCCCCCCTTAGAATGTGTCCTATCCATCTCTTCTTCCTATTTCTTAATACATTTATCAACTGTCTATCTGTGCCAACTCTCTCCAGGACTTCCTCATTTGTAACCTTTTGAGTCCAGCTAATCCTCTCCATTCTTCTCCAAATCCACATTTCCAATGCCTCCAGTTTCCTAATATCTTCCTTCCTTAAGGTCCATGTTTCACATCCATACAATAGCGTGGTCCAAACCAAAGTTTTCACTATCTTTATCTTTGTGTCTTTCTTTAGACTTTTTGTTAATAGTTAATTTCTACTACCAACGGCCGCTTTTGCTTGTGCAATCCTACTGCGTATTTCTGTCTCACATTTCCCATCATCGGTTATAGTATGACCCAAATATTTGAAACTCCTTACCTGTTCCAATTTCGTACCATTTATTGTGATGTTAACTTCACCTTTGTTATTGGACACTCTCATAACCTTCGTCTTTTTATATTAATATTCATGTCATATCTCAATGCCGTATCATTCAGGCTATCCATTATCTTCTGCAATCCAATCTCGTTGCCCGCTACCATTCCTTGGTCATCTGCACTCCTGAATCATCACTGACTTGGTAAAGTCGTCTGGCCAAATACCTGTATTGTACACTTCCATAAATACCTCCATTAACTTTTTGAGTGTTTCTCCTTTCAACATTTTCAAGACTTCTGCTGGGATTTCATCTATTCCGGCTGCCTTCCCCTTCTTCATACTGTTAATTGCAGAATAAATTTCCTCCTTCATTAAATCGGGGCCCCTTTTATCGTCTTCTATGATATTCTCTTCTTTTATTTTAAAATCCTCTTGAACTGGTTTCCCAGCCTTATCATACAATTCCTCTACATAATCTCTTCATCTTTATTTTACTTTTTCCAGCTCTGTCTTTTTCTAGTTTATGGCTTTCTTAAAACAAATACAGCTAAAAAACCTTGAATCACAAGCGAGATAATAGACAAAATGAATGAAAGGAGGAAATGGAAAAGTATTGACACCAGTCATGGCCGAAGGAAATCTAGAAGCTTAAACAGTGAACTTAGAAGAATTACAGACAAAGCAAAAGATCATTGGTGGAGTGAAAAGTGTGATGATTTAGCAGAATATGATAGAAGAGGGAGGTCGGATCTATTATACCAGGAACTCAAGTTAATAACAAGAACCGATAAGAAAAAGAAAGGAGATGCAAAGAACATTAGTATATTGGGTAAAGATGGGGAATTGAAGACAGAGCTGGAAGAAGTAAAAGAAAAAATGTAGGGCATATGTACACATTTAAATATATACTACATTGGCAGTTTGATAAGCGCTGAATCCACTTTCGACAGAAAATTCCAGATTGTTGATCGAAAACGTCCCTTTTCCTGTTATTACAGGGTCAATAAGTGTGAGATCCTGTTGTCTGGAGTAGTTCACAGCTGTATGGTAATGATGAGCTAAAGTCTCCTCGTCTAGGCGTCCAGGCGCATACCTAGACCTACACGGGCCACATCTGATGCGTTACTGTCAAGGCCAGCAGTAGCCGCATCGTCCATGACTCCTCGTTAGAACTCCGGAAAATTTCCTCTGTAACTCTGCAGCATGTCCTTCAAACTAGTCTATTTTTTTGCTTTCTACAGATGAGGGTCAGCTGATTATAGTACTTGATTAACACAGTCGATCGCTGTGAAGAGCTTCAGCAATGACGACAGGCTCGCGTACTAGCGAGCCGAAAGCTTGGCCAGTGATGAGCAGTGACGACAGGCTCACGTATTAACGAGTCGATAGCTTCAGCAATGACGACAGGCTCGTGTATTAACGAGTCGATAGCTTAAGCAGTGACAACAGGCTCGCGTATTAACGAGTCGATATCTTCAGCAGTGGTAACAGGCTCGCGTATTAACGAGTCGATAGCTTGAGCAGTGACAACAGACTGACGTATTAACGAGTCGATAGCTTCATAAGTGACAACAGGTTCACGCATTAACGATTCGATAGCTCAAGCAGTGACGACAGGCTCACGTATTAACGAGCCAATAGCTCGAGCAGTGACAACAGGCTCACGTATTAATGAGCCGATAGCTTCAGCAATGACGACAGTGTGAAGGACATGTGCTCAACTTATCCATTTCACTTACAAACCCGTCTGCTTTAGCATCGTTTTCACTGCGATAATCTACCACTGGCTTCATCAAAATGTTACTGTAGATCTTTATAATTTTTCATGACAGACGCCAGTTCAAATTCGCCTAGCATTGGGGCGGGATTTAGCGCACTGGGTTTAGCGCTGCGCGTCAATTGAACAAAGTTAAGCCATGAAGCACCCGGTCAGTACATTGTGGGTGACCACTTTGGAAGACCGAGTGGACTGCCTTGAATGAAATAATCCCGAGGGTGTTGGAGGGTTATTCTCAGAGCTTCACTCCACTGAAACTGCCTTACTCAGCATCCATAATGACCTTTGCTTAGCCTTAAACTCTCAAAAGGTATCTGCCCTTGTACTAATTGATCTTTCGGCTGCCTTCGACATCATCGATCATAATATTCTTCCCAGTAGACTTAAAACGTGCTTTGGTATCTCTGATTCCGCTTTCTCTCTGATCTCTTGCCAAACTTTCTGGTCACACTCAATCTGTTATTATAGACAATGAACGCTCTCCTGAACTACCTCTTCTTCGTGGTTTGCCCCAAGGATCTGTACTGACCTTTACTTTTTTCCCTCTAAACTACCCCACTCAGTTATGTTTTAGACAATGCTTCAATAAAATTTCACTTTTATGCTGATGATACTCAGCTGTACATATCATTTTCTAGCTCAGATTCCGACTTGAAATTGCAACACCTTTCATCTGTTTTTGACAAAGTTTATTCATGGTTTTGCAGTAATCGTCTCTATGTCAACCCCTCTAAAACCGAATATATTTTAATCGGCACTCCCCAACAAAGAACCAAAATTGCCAATTCCTCCATCTATTTTCAAAATCTTGCTCTTACTCCTACTCCTAGGCTAAAAACCTTGGTGTCATATTTGATGAAAATCTTGGTTTTAAATCTCATATCTCATTTGTCGTTCATCTTTCTTCCAGATTCGTCAAATCAGACAGATACGGTCATCTCTTGATAAAAATTCATCCATAAATCTTGCTAACTCAATAGTTCATTCTAAACTTGACTACTGCAATTCATTGCTATATGATTTACCTTCTTCTCTCATGCGTTTGCAACGCGATCAAAATACTCTAGCACGTGTTGTCTGTAGTTCAAAGAATTAAGTATAAAATTTCTCTGTTGTCTTTCAAAACACTTCTTTTTTGTAAACCTTCTTACCTTTCTGATCTCCTAATCCAATATCAACCTTCTCGTAAGCTTCGTTCTTCTGATACCAAACTACTCAAAGTTCCTAATATTCTCACTTCTTTAGGTAGACGTTCATTTTCTTTCTCCGCTCCTACTGTTTGGAACTCTCTGACTCCTGATCTTCGCTCATGTTCTACTGCTTCCACTTTCCGTTGTAAGTTGAAAACACTTCTATTCCCACCATAGATTTTATTTCATCTGGCCTGACTGTTTTTTATCACCGGACCGGCACTGTTTAGGATCTTTCATTTCTCTTCAGCACGTGTTTTTTTCAGATCGTTTGAGGTGAATCGATTTGTAATGACATGTGATGGGGGGACGTCCCTGACATCAGCCTTGTATGAGGAAACGGACGTTAAACCTTTATTATTATTATTATTATTAAATCGACGCAGGCTTCACCTGATACGTCAACTAAAGGTGCATGGTAACGACTACTAATAACCATGAAAAAGAAAGGAGGAAATAACGAATAATGAAAACTGTATAAATGGCAACCAAGAAAGGAAACTCTCTAGCCATGCGGTATGTCATGTGTGTAACTAACATAAACATATGATATACGAACATATGTATGCGAACATAAAATATTGAGGACTACACTGCAGAATTGGTTTACATCAGTTAGTTGTTCACTTACAAACCAGCCAATGTGTTTTGTTGAGTCTCGAGTAAACGCTATTAAAAAGTCAAAAATATTAAAAGCATCCTGATAGGCTGATAGCCTGATACAATATAAAAACTACATATTGCCGCACTAAACTAACAGAATGAGAAGAGCAATGAACAGATACATAGTAGGCCTACTAGAGATTCAACTTCATTTAACGCACTTCTAGTCCTGGAATGTTTCTGCGTCATCGTTGCACTGTCTTCTACATTTGTCAGTGTTCAAATGAGAATGACATTTATTACTCTAAACAAAGTTGCAACGTCCTGGCGTTTAATACCATTGAACCACAATAAAACGTTAACTGAAATAATAATAATAATAATAACAATAACAACAATTAGAGTGCTACAGTCATTAATGACAACATCGAGCACTATTGAGACAAAATCAAGCCGCCGAGCAAAAAAAAGAAGGTCCAAAAACTGTGCAAATTCCAAAATCCAGAAATTCAGTCCAAAGTAACTTAGTTACAATATTACTTAGAAACAATATTAATCGTGCCACACAAAATACAAAATTATTCATCTAAGGAACCGGGGCAAAGCTATACTCTTGTCACGTTTCCTTTCATGGTACCGGTGCAAAAATCCCGTTGCCTTTGTAGAGTCAGTGCCTATGATAGCAGATACATCAGTAAAGTGATATGATAGAATATTTATTTTAAAGTGTAATTACTTAAATTATAAATTTCAAATGTCAAAGAAATATAAAGAGTTCCTACGAAATTGAAGTCTTCCTAAGAATCCTGTTTTTCGTATCCTATTAGTCCAGCCACACGTCGAGTGGTTATTTGCAGAATCTGCCATCCGTGATCCAGTATTCCACTATTCTGATAGTAGAGCAATCTTTTCTGATATTCGGTCAGATTTTTTTCTATACGCTCATAATCGCCTTTTAACTGGGAATAAGCTGCTGTCAGATTCGCCAAACCTGCCTGTAGCTCAGGCATGGCACTCTCCAATTCACCGATTCTTTTGACGAAATGAACCTTTTCCTGGCTGCAAGTACTTAAACTTACCTCGTAATGTCGCAATTCATGCACGTACTCGTTCTGTACATAACAAATAAAATTACGATATTACAAGCAATAAACATTTGTCGAGTTCTTTTTACATTTATATTTAACTACTCCGTGTTGCTGAAATCAAATACAAATTTAAGCTAATACAATATTTTTAGACCACACATACGCTGATGCAATAAAACAAAATTAACATGAACGAAGTTAGGTAGGCCTACTTCTTAAACGAAAGACAAACCTTCTGTCAGTTCTACATCACTAGAATATAGTCCTTTGAGATTTTACTGTATTGGAGGAAGAGAAGCCAACTTTTATAAATGTATCTCCAATTTTCCTTAATACCTTCCTCATAATTCCAGCCTCCGATTGATGGTCAAACAGTATAGCGTGCAAATTCAAAATCTTTGTATCTGATGCTTCACCTTCCTCCGAGAACTGTTGTTAAGTTGCTTGTATTTACTTTTATTCATATGTAAATTTAATTTAACCTTTTTATCTACTCAGTCAAGGAAAATCTTTCATAAGATATGTAATGTAGTTTATTACTAAGCTACATGTATTCTAGAGAATAGATTAGAATAGACATGTAGAATAGTGCATTACTAGACTGCATGTAGGCCTATTCTAGAGATACATGGAGACTAGTGTATTACTAGGTTGCTTGTAGGGGGCATTGTAGGCCTATTCTAGAGAATACATGTATTCTCTGGAGAAGTTTTAGCAAAGTAAAATTTATACTACACTAAATAAAGTTACAAACTATACAAACTATACAAACTATATGAGTAGCTGGTGGTGCTACAACATTGGGGCCTACTGTGGTTAGAGTAATCAAATAACGAAAATGGATGCTCAGTAGATTTGCAAATATACAGATAAAAGTCAACGACATTTTAAAAAATTTCCATAATTAGGCCTATCAAAGATTTATCTATATCCATTGCATTAGTTTACTTACTAATTGAGACGTGAAGTAGTAAATCAGGCTGAATCCTGCAAATAGAAATAAGAGCGCAGCACACATCGTCGTCATCTTCCAATGTCTAAGTGATGCATGAGTAGTATTAAGATGATGTTGAAGCTCATGAATTCTGTTCTGATAATTTGTGATCTCGTTCTCTGTTGAACAGTAATTGTTTCGCAATGAATATCTTTATTTTAAAACTGAGTAAATAAAATAACAATCAAATATAACAGGGTAAATAAAGAAGAATAAGAACAAAAATAATACTGCTCAAAATAATCAATAATTAACTTAATTAACAGTAATTCTATCAAAACGAATTGTACAGTATCCAAATTAAACTTAATTTTGTTTAGATAATATTTTAATATATTTGAATGTTTAGATCTAAGATAATGATGTACATATGGATGATGCGATCACTCGCCGCTAGCCATAGGCCTACTGCCGACTTGCGGTGAGAAGACTATGTGCGCGCTGCAGGAATCAAGACTATGGACCTTTTATAAATGTTTACTTTGAAAAATCGCCTTATGTATTATTTCATTCGTTGGAGCGGCGCCACTGTGCAAGCATTGTTTTGGTGAAGGCAACTGCAATGTAATATATCCTTAAAATGTAAGATATCCTCTCTAGATAGTCTATCTAGACATATATTAACTGTAAATTAAGACATATGTTTATCATCATTTCACAAGAAATTGAAATATAATTTGTTTGCAATTATTTAAGATACCATTCTGTTAATAAATAAATAAATCCATAATAAACATATATGAATATATAGAATATTGCCAGCCGTCAATAGAAGCACACACCCCTCCCCACTCCCCCACTAGGCTTTGCTTATTATGTGAACAGGGTTACCGCTACATATTATAAAAAGTCTATATATCGGCTAGAATTATATTACCTGAAGTTCCAATCTGAGCACGGAGTTCTTGTGCAAGATCCAGCTGCCTCGCAATGATATCGTTTCTTTCAACAAGCTCTGCACGAACATCTTCGACTTTCTGCGTCTCCTGTCCCAGTTCTCCACGAATATCTTTAACCTTCTGCTTCTCTCGTTCAAGCTCTACACGAATATCTTCGACTTTCTGCTTCTCTCGTTTAAGCTCTCCACGAACATCTTCGGCTTGTTGCTTTTCCCGTTCAAGATAAAAGCTAAGCTTTTCAATTTCTAAATTCAGAGAGTTAATCCTGATTTCTTGCTGTTTCGAGTTATCTTCTAACTGCTGAATCCGAGCATTGGTGCTATAATCTCTGGTTCGAACATTTAATCCATCTGACTCTAGACTTAGGAGTTGATCTTCTTCATTATATGGCAAATCCATTTTATGAATAAGTAATCTAACCAAACCAGAGAAAATATAACCCTTATTAAAATTGCTTTGAACGGTTCCAATACGCAAAGATATACAATATATTTAATAATATATTTAATGTAAGACCTGTAATATATATAATTTATCCTTTAGATTTGAAATTTATACTGAGAGAGATTATTTCAGAAACTGCATCATACACATGTAGAGAAACAAAGAAATAAAAAGAAATACCTATTGGAAAAGCAAACCACTCAAATGCATTTACAATCAAATCCAACAGGAAACTGGCTGCAAGATGACCGTCGCATGTCATCCGGCCTCTTGTTGCCACAACGAAACTGATTGTGAAATATTATCAACAATAACTAATAAACCAAAAACTCATCTCGATGTAATATCATCATTGCCATGTCAGTAACATTTAGCAATGTATCAAATGAATGTTGATATTTTTAAAAAACAACTAGTAAAGAATTTCAAATTAATATTTTGTATCTACTCTATCTTTGGACTAGAACAAATGCATAAGTTGTAATTCCCCAGCGTCCATATGGCGAAGAGAATGTTATAATTAGACGTCGCTACAAATTTAAACAAATTGAGTAACTATGACGATTACAAGAAATGCACATTAAAAATCTAAGATAAATTTAAGTTAAACGCCAGTTTCCTCCTCGATACCATGTCAGTGACGAGGAGAGCGGTAGTGATATATTATTACATGTAAGATATATGTATTTATTTTGTAGAATCAATCCACAGACACAAACAGAAAAATAAAAGAGGTGCATAGAAAAGAAAAGAAATAGAACAACAAAGTACAAAAGTAACAAAAATGACATAGAATTAGACATAAACCATTAGCTATCACAGAATACCTATTATAACACATTTAATCAACTATGCCGTAGCTCTGCGCTCTTCCACTGCTTTTGCAAAACTATTTACAAAATTGTACTTGATAGCTAAGAATGACCATTCAAGCTCATAGCCGTTTTGCAAACATATTCTCATACAATGTGATAAATTTGAAAAACGTAACAATATACATGTACTATACATAGGCTCATAATTCTGATTGTAATCACTTAAACAGACATAAAATCAACACATACAAGCACATAGTTAATTGTATATAGAGGATTAATTATCACTACACATAATACATGTTACAAGAGACGATTAAGCTGGAGCTGCGGAAGGAAACGGGAAACATCCTCAACGGGCATATTTCCCCAATCTCTGGGTCACAAGTAGAGAGTGTTTGACATTGCACTCGCTGAATTCAAGTCAGTGCAGATAAAACCAAGGTAGGCCTACATGTTGTAAACTGCTAAGTAGACATCATTTCAATAATGCAGTATTTTTAGGCTCATGACATACTTCTATTACGTCTTCTGTTACTTCATACGTCTAATTGTTCTTTGTAATTGTGAAATTAAACTAAATATGATTACGTATCAATAGGCTAAGCTGCAATTTTCAAAACCCCATTGGCAGAACGAGAGTGAGAAAGAGAAAGAGAGAGATAAAGAGAGAGAGAGAGAGATAGAAGGAGTGAGAGAGACAGACAGACAGACAAACAGACAGTGCAACAGACAGATAGACAGACAGACAGAGCGAGTGAGTGAGTGAGTGAATGAGTGAGTGAGTGAGTGAGTGAGTGAGTGAGTTTATCCTAATACCTATCATACGGTGATTTAGATACCAACTTTTCTACACAATCCTGTGATTACATTTCGACATTTCTACAGTAGCATCCATCAAGTCATCATCATCATCCTCCCCCCTTGAATCCCAGTTTAAACAGGGTAGGGAGGATACGAATAGACTGTCTCAAATCCTCTCTATCCTACACCACACCACCAGCCAATCCCCTATTGAGACTTCTCCGTTCGTATAAATTTTTGTAGCAATTTCTGGTGCCTTGGCGCTCACTAACCGAATTCCCGTTCTGACGTTAGTATGGATCTTAGTGCTTTAGTCGCCCTCTACGACACGTGCAGTCACCGGTTGGTCAATTCTTCAAACAACCCCGACACAACACGGGGAAGTATCATCTAACAAGTATCCACTAATAAATGTTACGGGCCCTCTGTCACCATAAAACACTATAGAAGCTATAAAATTCGTTCATGCTATAGGAGCATAAATTGCCCACTTGATTCGATGTGGACGGAACATAGTCTAGGTAACTAAATTAAATTGTCTCAATAGTGCTCGATTTTGTTATGAATGACAGTAACACTGACATTGTTGTTAAAATTATATATGTATAATTATAATTAAGGTACGAATAATTGAGGTACCGTAACAAGTTAACAACGTTTAAACGTAAATAACACTTCTTGCAATCCAATAAATTGCTTTCGCTTCTAATTCTTAGATGAGAAATTCTCAACCTGGACACGCGGTGAAATACACGTGAGTGAATAAGTGAATTTTTCTTATTTAATATAATGCTTGTGTCAGGATCACATATTTACTGTATTAAATAGAGTATGTATGATTGTAACTGAGGATGTAAAGTGTTAGTTTCTAGCCTAATACATTATATGTAAAGATAATATAATACGAGTCAGCTGTTCAGATCTCCGTCGTGGGCGGGGCTTAAATAGTTTCAGAGCTCCTGATTGGTGGGCCAGCCTGGTCAGATGAGAATTTGAGAGGTGGAGGTTTGTTTACAAGGACACGTGAAAAGGATTGAGAGGAGAGAACACGTGTTAGGAATGATATTAGGAAAGATACAGATCTTTCTCGTCTAGACGTTATAGACGATAGTGGCTTATCTGTGAGCAGATAAGACCGTTGAGGAGACCTTAAGTGTGATAAAAGGAAAGCGTAAGAAAACAGAGATAGGTTTGTTAAAGGTGCAAACGTAGAATACCAAGGTTCTTACGGTAGAATTTCTAAAGTAGTTTTGTGATCGTTATTTAAATTGTTTAAATTGTTATTGTAGTTTGCGCGTTAGAACTATCGGATTTTTTCGTTTCATTGTACACTGTCTGTAAGTACGATTTAATTCGTGTTTTATTTAATTAATTTAATTTAATTTTTAAACATGTTTTCGTGATTGAAACCTTTAGTATAAATTCAGAGAGTTAATCGAGGCCGGGACCAATGTTTTAAGATTATAATAATTTAATGAACATTAGAGACCGTTGACAGCTTGTTAAATATACGGTGTACAATGATACACTGATTTTGTTATTTGTATTAGATGGCCGAAAGGATAGAACGATTGAATGAGTAGCAGAAGGTCGTAGACTAGAATACCCGCCGGAAAAGTGTCCGTATTCCCTGCTATACGGAAAAATACGTAAAAATGAGCTTTATTGTTATTTTATAGCTTTAAAACTTTTACTATCCATGTTTCCAAAATCTACTCTGAGGCTTTCTATGTTATTTAGGCTATCTATATTATTTTTATAATTAAATGGTTATTAATGAAATCTACAAATTCGACCAAAGTCCAATGGTAGAGATAGTCTAATAATTATAATTTAACGGGAACGGAAAGTTGTAAACGGTTGAGAACTATGCTGCACAGTGCAATGTTGCTCGTTTTGCTTATTTTAGCACACGTCAAGAAATACACGTATTGCGCGAAACTGGCCAAACGTTGCTTGCATTGTGCATTTAGCAGGTGAAGAAGCTCGGCCTATTTTTAGAAATTGCTGAGTCAATGAAAATCCCTGTATCTTTCGGAAGTGTAGTGAATTAAATGTAACTCAAGCAGCTTCAGTAAATAGAATTTTTTAATTTTACAAACCAGTTCACGTGACGAAGCTACAGCTGACAGTCGTTTGTTTCCAAATAATGCATTGATCATAAGATTAAATACAAGAAAAATTAAAAAATTAATGAATTAAGAAAATTAAAATGTCCTTAAATTGACTTTTATATCGACATTTACCCCGTAAAAGCTGATGATTACATCCCGCTGCAAGGCATTTTACCATTTCCTTTGGAGAGATTATACTATACAAGGAGAGTCTCTCCTTGTACATTTGTTCACTAGCTCGACTATATATTCACAATACAATAAACCCAGAGTAAGTTAGCAATTACTTAATTATTCTGAGATAATTGTATTTTGAATATATAGTAATTCTTATTATTATTTCAAAAACAATAGTTCTAATTCTTCTCCTTGATTTGAATCTGTGTAACTATCTGTGCTTTTCAAACAGCCTTGCCTGCATTTCGGTCTTGCTTTTGGTATAGAACACAAAACGCAAAAAATGCGAAAATAAAGTAGAAGATGCAGAATATTAGATACAAATTCAAGACTACTAACGCTAATGTTAAAGCTAATGTTAACATCAGTTTCCTCACTCGAAAGCGACGTCAGTGACGGGAGAGCTCAAGATTTTAACCCCGCACATGCTGATCCGCAGTCGAATATCTTATCGACAACGCCACTGGTTCCAACAAGTGGCTCCAGCCAGTGGCTCTTCTGTCATTGCAGTCCTTTTAGATATGAAAATAACTTGAGACTAGGTTTTGTCGTTAAATTTTAGCTTTCGAGATGTCGTCAACAGCGTGAAAAGAATCAGGTAGGCCCTAATCATAATAACATAAAAATTATAGCAATAACAATAATTTCTGCATTTTATTTATTCCGTGATAATTCTGTGAAAATTAAGATAAGTGTGGGTCTCAAACAAGCAGATGTGCTTTCTGGCCCAGTGTTGTTATGTTGAGGTAATTTTGTTGAAAGCGAAACTTTGGTATTAAGAATTGGAATTTCCAACTTACAAGTGGTTATTCTGGCTAAACCCGGCAACAGGAGATTCGCTACAGTAAATACATTATACACAAATGCCAAATAGCCTGCTGTCGAGGCCCTAGATGGTTTTAAGCGGTTTGATACTGATGAATAATGAACAGCGTTGCCGGGTTTGCGAATTTATCTCGGAATTGGGCTAGTTTTGAAGTCTTGTTGCGGAAAATAATGCTGTTACTACTTTGCGAATTTTTGGCTCTTTTAGAAATGTTGCGACTTTTCAGCGAATTTTTCTGTGTACAAATTGTAGAGAATTTAGTGTATAATTTACACTCTTTGGATATTTCTTGCCACTTTTTATGATCAGCATTTGGCAATGCTATGTTATAGTTTTTCGCGCTTAATAAGCCATCTATAATAGCTCGATATAAATTTCGTGTAACATGATTTAATACATATATATTTAGGCCTATTATGATAAATTCATATTGTTCAGTGGAGGAAGGGTGATGAAGGATATGGAGGCCTTTTGGTTAGAAGTTTATGATGAACACTGGTTCAGTCTCAGAGAACTGGCAGAGTTTTCATTGAATATTCTTTCACTCACAAGCTGAAAAGCTTCTTTCGAAAGGTTTTTCGAACAAAGGAATTAAATCAATAGCATCAACTAGCGAAATTAAATGAAGCAAGATAATCTTTCCAACATACTTCAAGCGCGTTATGGACTTATAAACACCTGCATAACTATCTCTCTTAGTGCACTGCCTACTGGCAGGTCCATGGTATATAACGCCTCCATTCTTCTCTGTCTTCCGCTTTCCTCTTAAAGGTCTTAAAGCTTCCCTCTTCTTAGATCTGGATATATTATGTTCCCACAATTTTTGGACTTTAACGGAGATGCTCAGTTGATTTAATTCAAATATGTATGAATTACCTATCCTGGAGATAATAATTTCTTGTAATTAACATATTAGCTGTGGGGAGAATTCCCCTCCCCCAAGTAAAACGCGATTTGTTCCAGTGATTTTCCCAAGCTGCAAAACAATTCATTCAATAAGTTAATTGTTACTTTGTGTCTGAGGGAATGGTTAGGAGAAATATGAGCAAATGTTGTTTCGGTGAAAGATTTTCTGGGCCCCATTTAAGAACCTATAGCGCCCTTGTTATAAACTTTTGTGCCCTTTTAAATAAATGTAAATTATGTGACTTTTTAAAATTTTCATTCCCCCAGAAAAATGCGGCTTTGCTAGAGATGACTATTTGACTAAAGCAATAATGATGCTAATACAAAGGCTATCGGAGATATCCCGAATAATGGAGATGCTTAAGTTAGACTGTGTATGACGTGCAATAAGGTTAGCTAATATACGTTATTTCATCATCATCATAATCCTCCCTTGAATCCTAGTTTAACTAGGGTCAGGATACAAATAGACTGTCTCAAATGCTGTCTTTCCTACACCACACCACCAGCCAATCACCTATTTGAGACATTTCCATTCGTTTAAATTATTGTAGCAATTTCTGAAGCCAACCGAATGCCCTTTCTGACGTTTGTACGGATCTTAGTGCTTTAGTCGCCTTCTACAACACGTGCAGTCACCGGTTGGTCAATTCTTCAAACAACCCGGACACAACACGGGGAAGCTAATATAAGTTATTTAAAGTTGTTTTACTATTAACCATAGATCCGGGAAAACAAATTGGCCTATAGTTTCAGCTTTCTTGCGACTTTTTGCACTGTTTCTTGTTACTTTTTATGAAAACCATCTGACAAACCTGATAATGAAAGTAGGAAGAAAAACACAAAACTACAAAGAATATGCTTTCGCAAAACTACCAGGAATATGCTTTCAAAGCATGTTTGAAATCCATGCTAAGTTCATGCTAAATATTTGTATATCAAACAGAGTTTTTTGAATTTTTGACATGTGAATTGATATTCAACCAAAATGTTACAACTAGGAGAGTCATCTGTCAGCTGAGCCATTAATTTGTTAAAATAAATCTCAGAAAATTATTTTTAAAATATGCTATATACACTTCCCTATGCGTATTACAGTATAAGTTTATACTAAACTGTAAAACAGTTTTAATTGCATTCCAATTTGCATTCATGTGATAAATATGCCGATTGGCTCACATTTTGTATGCTTTCATCCAATTTCCAACTTTCCACGTCGAAAAGTAAAATTTTTTGTGATGTGTTTCCGCTGCATTGTATGAGACGTGCCTGACATGGTTCGGAGCACTATGCTGATCTATGGTTGATATGTCGTTACACCTGAGGTACTATTCCACTGCCTTCACATTTTAGACCATCTGCAACAAGTAAGTCTACAAAGTGTAAGTCTACGAAGTTCCAATACGAGTCCAGCCACAAAAATTTTGTTAAAATATCAACTTTTTGCAACATTAGAAATAGAAAGTATAAATATGTTCATATTAATATGATAATGGATATTACAATGAATTTATCTATATTTTCCTAATCCAGATCTGCACAGTGTACAGTTTAATATACTGCATTGTATGAATATTTCAGCTTGATGACTAGTTGAAATATGAACATACTGAAAATATGCGACTTTTAATTATATTCATTATGCAATATAATATTGCAATATTATAATATTATAATATTGTATAATATATATAACTTTTTATTATATTGCATCACGAATATAATTAAAAGTAATATAATTTCTAAGTGATAATTGTCATAATAGACATTCAACGCGAACTACGTAATATGTTTATTCTTTCCAATGTCACGAAACGTGAATGCAGCTATTGCCCTTTAAATGTTAAGAAATTAACCTCTTAGGATTATTGTGCTTCTACGATGCTGCATACATTATGGTCATCGTTCACTGTAGGTTAATGAACAAGTTTGGGTCATACTACAATAAATGTATAAAATTATTGTTTGGTTACAGAAGATTGTATAGTTTGTTTAATGAGTTTGTTTAATGAGTTTGTTTAATGAGTTTGTTTAATGAGTTTGTTTAATGAGCTTGTTTAATGAGTTTGTTTAATGAGTTTGTTTAATGAGCTTGTTTAATGAGCTTGTTTAATGAGTTTGTTTAATGAGTTTGTTTAATGAGCTTGTTTAATGAGCTTGTTTAATGAGTTTGTTTAATGAGCTTGTTTGTTTAATGAGCTTGTTTAATGAGCTTGTTTAATGAGTTTGTTTAATGAGTTTGTTTAATGAGTTTGTTTAATGAGTTTGTTTAATGAGCTTGTTTAATGAGTTTAATTTGTTTAATGAGCTTGTTTAATGAGTGAGCTTGTTTAATGAGCTTGTTTAATGAGTTTGTTTAATGAGTTTGTTTAATGAGTTTGTTTAATGAGTTTGTTTAATGAGCTTGTTTAATGAGCTTGTTTAATGAGCTTGTTTAATGAGCTTGTTTAATGAGTTTGTTTAATGAGCTTGTTTAATGAGTTTGTTTAATGAGTTTGTCTTGCGCAATAAAATCACACGTATAGGGCCTACATTAATGAGACATGAAATAGCTGAGACAGGGTAAACCTCAGGCACCAAGGCACGTATAAAGTACAAGGACCCTTAGAAGAAATTCTATAACTTAAGAAGCGTTATTATAAAGTACGCCATAACTGGAAACTTGATTACTTAGCTTCGATACTATGATTATTAATTTCAGAGTTAGATTTGGTTTTTGTAATACTAAAAATATTAACGTGTTCCGAAAGTGCGTATAGTGGGTATAGTGTCATCTAGACGGCTTAACCTAAATTACCAATTTTCTCAGTTCTGCTGTTTGTTTGTTTGTGTGTGTTTGTGTGTGTGTGTTTATTGTATGGGCTGTCATGCTTGAGTTAAACGAACAAATAAAGTATATAATATGATAAACATAATATTACGTAAAATTTATGTAGTCTATTTATTGTATAATATACTGAGCAAAATTATTGGTATATTCATATTATTTCCAATTCGTTTTGGTAGAGGCCTTGTAGAATATGCAGGGTTGCTCTGCTCACATAATAAACAAAGCCTAGTGGGGTAGTGTTGGTAGAGTGGGGAGGGGTGTGTATTTATATTGACGGCTGGCAATGCTCCATATATTCGCATATATTTATTATGTATTTCTTCATTTATAAACAGTATGTTATTTAAAAAATACAACAAATTTTATTTCAATTATTTTTAAAAGTATTATAAATGTGTCTTAATTTACATTTAATATATGTCTAGATAGAATACATAGAGATGATACGTTACATTTTGAATATATACATGTATATAGATAGGGTGTATATATATATATATATATATATATATATATATATATTACCGTAGTGTTGCCTTCCGCAACACAATCTAGTTTTTGATTGCACGGTGGCGCCTCCAAGGAATGAAAAAAATATAAGGTGATTTTTCAAAGTAAACACCTTCTATAAAAGGTCTATAAGAAATAGCAAGAAGAATTAAATAGGACATATTCAAATCGGAGTCAGTGTACTAAAGGAGGTCAAAGAAGACAGAATTGAAGGAAAGAGAAACAGAGACAGTCCGACATTAGGAACATAAAGAGGAAAACGGAAGACAGATGAGAATGGAGGCGTTATATACCATGGACTTGCCAGTAGACAGTGCACTAAGGGATAGAGAGAGAGAGAGAGATTATTCCCAATAACATAGGAATTATTAAGGAATCAAGAGACATTCATACCAGTACTTCCATAAACGACCACTCTGCTGACGAGATTTTTCTGTGAACTCCTCTGAACAACCACCGCGGACTTTGAGGGAAAACCTATCTCGATGACAAAGGTTACTTTATCATTTTCCCCAAGATCACCTACATCAACTCCATGTTTCTTGAGCTCGGAGCGATGCTCCGATAGCAGCATGTTGCTCACATCTTCAGTTGTAACACCAATTACAATTGTTTCATCGTGTAGTCCGGCGAGATAGGACACGAACCTGTTTGAATTAAAGTTAAGCATATGTCTTTAGTGAATTGATCCTTAAAATGACATCTATAAATTTAAATTGTAAAATTATACATGTGGACTATTTACATATTTATTAAAGTTAATCTAATATACACATATCAGCTAGTGAATGTAATTGGTTTTTTCTGTTCATCGAAGAATGGAAAGAACCGGAAAGCAGTGGGCCTATACTTCAGGATCAGGCATCTGAAATATTATTACATTACCGAACACTTTCATAGGCCCTACTCACCTAAGCAATCAGTTATATTTGATATTAAAGAATAAATATACACTCGTATTGTAGTAACATGTTCATTCATGATATCCATCGTTTATAATACCGATTGCTAATATACATGTAGTTTAATTACCCCTAAATAATCCATTATCCACGTTACTGGTCCTGTAAGTGTTTTATATTTTATTCTCTGGTTAGCTCTTTCGGTAATAGAACCAACATCAGACATCTCAGGATCAGCCAATTAAAATACAATGATGCTACCACACGCTCACTACTCACTGAGCTAATTATACATCCATTATAAATTTAGTATATCACCTCTGAGATTCATCGGCACTTCCGGCAGTATCGAATATTTGTTCTTGGGATCCGATGCAGCTGAGAGGGTCCAGAAGGATTATGGTGAATCCTCTGATGTGAACCTCAGGATCGACGGCGTCCTTGTTGTTGATCCTAATCCTACGGAACAGGACGGGATTGTCGTCCATGTAGTTATCATACCAGGACATGAGGTCCAGGCTGCAGGCCGAGCTACTGCGTGCTGCGCCATAGCATAGCGTTTAAAAAGTCTACTTGCAATAATAATCATAGTAATAAGGGTTTAACGTCCGTAAAATGGCAAAAAATGGCATATTGTTTGTAGGATGTTCTTTCTCTTCTCTATCTCCCTCCCCCCCCCCCCCTCTCTCTCTCTCTTCTGCATGCGTCTTTCTCTCAGTCTTCAATACACCGAGTAATAGTAAATTACTATCTAATAAATTAATTACACATGAGATGTCCAGGCCCATGCGGTTAGGAACGTGCGCTTCAAGCTACCACAGGAATCATGCTTATCGAGATTTGGTATTAAGTACTCCCTTTAATCGTAGAGCTGTATACATAACTTTACAGGAAAATAAAGGCAAATCCTTAGAGAGAGAGAGAGAGAGATAGAGAGAGAGAGAGAGAGGGAGGGGAGGGAGATAGATAGAGAGAGAGAGAGAGAATTTAGCAATCTATTATTTGTTGATTCTATATTTGCTAAATTTATTAATGGATGTTTATTCAAATGTTTCTTTCAATCCTGTATTTGTACAAACATAGTTGTATCTTATGTATTGCATTTTATATTTAAAAATATACTCGTACATAGAAACTTTGATTGAAGAGTATTTAAAGCTACACAAGATTATTAATAAATGTTGATTCTAATATCAAATGTAGGCCAATGTAAATACTACTCAAGTGAAAAGGCTATAGCAACAATATTTACTTACCTCTGTCGAGAGCGACCTGAAATTTTTCCTATTGAGTACAAAACAGATTCAAAGATTCATATAATATTTATTCAACCAGAAAAGCACATTGTAGTTTGCAACCAATAGGCTTGTAAGTTATAATACCATCGGCTCTTTCTCTTTCTCCTCGCTATCTCCTCTCTCTCTCTCTTTCTCTCTCTCTCTCTCTTAGTGCACTGACAATTGGTAGGTCCAAGGAGTATTACTCGTAAACATATTTCTATTTTCTGCTTTTCTCTTCATATCAACATACGAATTGATTATATTATCACATCATCCAATATTCTATGTATCGATTTTCCTCTAACCTTTCCAATGTTCCTTCAATTGCCTCTTTAGTAAACCATATCCTCTAAAGACATTGCCCATCCAGTTTTTCCTTCTATTCCTTAGGATCCTTATCAATTGCCAATTTATGCCAATTGTCAATTGTGACAACCTATGTAGCGCTTCGAGCCTTCGACGTTCATAATTTTGTCAAACCGTTTGATCTTCTCTATTCTTCTCTGTAGACACATTTCGAATGCTTCCAGTTTCTTAATATCCTCCTTTCCTAAAACGGGCATGTTTCATAATCGTACAGGAGCCTGGTCCACACTATGGTCTTTATAAACTTTATCTTCGTGGGTTTCTTCAAAATTTTTGTTGGTAGTTCTTTCCTCCTACTGAAGGCATATTGTGATTTGAGCAATTCAACTTTTATTTCTGCTCCACATTTCACATCTTCTGTTAATGTTTGTCCGAAATATACGAAATTCTTTACCTGTTTTAACTTCATACCGTCTACTTCTATATTGCCTCATCCTCTTTTTCTATACACTCTTATCACTCTGTCTATGCCTTTCTTTATGTTAATTTTCAATTCACAATTTAGTGCAATAATGTTCAGGCCATCCACAATTCTCTACAACCTCGTTTGGCTACTGGCAATAATAGCTTGATCATCGATAAATCTTACAACTTTCATTAGTTTTCTTAAATTATATACCGTATCGCTTTCGAGTGAGGAAACTGGCGTTAGCATTAGCTATACCATCTTTTGATAATCTAATTCTTATAATTATAGTACTAGTTGAATATTTATGGTGCTTTGCTTTAAAATTAACAAAAACACGAACCCTTTTAAACACAAAAAAGTCTGTGATGAAGAAATTCTATAATTAATATTTGAACTGTAAAATTACAAAATTATAAGTCTATTTAACTTGAGAGAAAAAGAGGAAGAGAGATAGATAGACAGAGAGAGAGAGAGCGAGTTAGAGAATGAGAGAGAAAGATTCGTGTATTTGGCTATGTAAAATGGAAACTATCGAAGGTTTATTAGCTAAATACTCACCCCGAACAGGTGACAGTTGGAAACTGATTTGCAGCGCTTGGGTGTAGATAGGAAAAGATCGCATTTTCCATCTTCTTTCCAAAAGTTGAAATACTTACATCCGCCCTCGAATTTAGCACATTCTGCAGCACATTGCACTTCGCCAGGAGTGCAGTTTGATACATCATATGCTGACATCACAGTCGCCTTGGTAACTGTTCTATTCGCATCCGGATTGGCGCAGAGGTTTAAACCCTGAAATGACGTCACTTTTTGATAAGATGATGTAGATAGTAACTTCACAAATGTTATGCCCACAAATGAAATTATGAAGGTGCGCATCTCTGTAGAAATGTTGTTAATTACTACAACGTGAAATATTACAACCCATAGACATCATGCATTTACTTTAATTTTAAGACAAAGTAGTTTTAGTTTTTTAATTTTTGGAGTGTCTTCATAGCGCACTAACTAAGGGCGTCAGGTGACGTGATTAAGTTTTAAATGTCATATCCTAGGGCTAATTGAACTCTCGTTGATTCTATTCTCGGTCGTGCTGATTTGACAGTAAAATCTCGAACATTCACAGAACTGGTTACAAGGAAAATGGACTGAATTGCCTAACGGTATAAACATATGGTATTTAAAGTGATATATATATATATATATATATATATATATATATATATATATATCAATATGGTTGATCATTTCATTATAATACGCATTCTTAGTTTTTTAATATCCGGGGATCTATAAGGCCCTGGGCTAAAAATAAGCTAAAGAGATAAGAGACTTTATTTAATTAAAAGTTAAAAAATGAAGCAATTAAAATAAATTCACGACGCTCAGGGAAGCCGCATTAGCAAAAGTGCCACGGAAACCGGAAATGATTGAATCATGTAAAACGCCATTAACATTGATGATGCCCCAGAGGGACTTTCGCATGATAGAATTTAAAGCTTGCAATGCTGGATGACCCGCAAATGGAGAGGTACGCAAGATGTATATAAGCTTAGAAGAACATACACAACAACGTTAGAGCGTCGCAACAACGTTGGAGCGTCGTGCGCGGAGATGTTCTTTAACCGGCTAACAGCTCTCTCTAGGTTCGAGCACTGGGTGTTGAGAGCTAAATCCTTAGCCTGACCTGTCAGCAGTGGAGTTCCAAGAAGATTGGCTTCGTTATGCTTCACATGAATGAAGGAATTAATGACAGGAAAGTTACTGTTAGAGCAAGTGCATAGCAGCTCACATTTATGTATATTCAGACTTAGCCCCAAAGCCTATCCCGCAACTATCAACCTTGAGATACCATCCACCACGGTAATCTCATCCCCGACCACAGTAATGTCGTCCATGTAGACTATTTTCAGAGCAGAGGATAGTGACGGAAGTAACGGGGTTATGGTTAAACTGAACAGTAGAGGGCCCAACGGGTCACCCAGCTGTACCCCCTCGCTACACATGATCACCCGTTGACCGAAACGTAGAACACTTGGTTCTTCATAGGACAGAAGGCAGAAGAGCCCATCTCAGGTAGTGAAGAGTCTACAGCTTCTAGCATGGAAGTCCCGCTCAGGGAGTTGAAAGAGTCGCAGAAGTCCAGTTTCGCCACCACCCAATCATCTGGTATGCTGCTAATGAATCGGCGGGTAGCATGTACAACAGCTTCACAACCGTCTTTCACCCCCACCCCCACCTGAAGAGGGTGAAGGGAGTTTAAGATCCTGTCTAGGGAGAAGGAAATAGCACATTTGGCAGCGATCCTGCTTCAAGCGTAGCCCACAACAATCGCCGCCAGTTTTTTTTTCAGAGCAATCAGGTTGGCCCTAAAAAGGATCGATTTGACGTCCTGGTGACATTTACTCAGCAGAAGGAGATTTAGAAGTCAATAATAGATGTAAAAGTCTCATTGCCCATTATGAGGCACGTCACCAGCTGCAGGATGTGCTGTGGCCTCACACCGTCCGGGCCCCTGAAGAACCGGCGGGGAGACTTCTCACGGCTTTCATTACCACCACTTCAGTGACTTGGAGAGTGTTCACTTGAGGCGAGGCTGAGCTAAGAATAGATCAGGGTGAACAGTCCGCTGATGGATGTTTAAAAATTATTATTATTATTGCCATTATTATTATTATTATTCTTGTTGTTTTTATGTTCTTTTAAAATACAAATTTCTAATAATGATTTTCTTAGTAAGTACCATTGAACTTCATGGATATCAATATTAAGTAAATTTAGGAAGTGAACCAATATAGAACTTTAGGTAGGCCTATATTTATATTAGTATTGCTTTTATTAATTTTGCTTCTATTAGTATTGCCTCTATTGATATTTCTTCTATTAGTATTACTTCTTATTGGACTATTTGTATTAGTATGTTGAGTTTCTTATTTCGAAGGTCGACTACAAGCTCTAATATTACACTTTAGTAGTATAATTTATTGATATAATTCGATGACTAATTTTTAACATTTAGTTTTATTATATCGTCAGCAAAAGCCCTAAGATCATCACAAGATAATTGCAACTATACAAAACTCTGTTCTAGTCGTCATCATTACCGATGACGACTAGAATACAGTTTTGTATAGTTGCAATTATATGTTCTTATTTATTATTTAAAACAAAGATCCTGAATCAAACAGTGGATTGATAAGTATTATAAAGTCTGTAGATTAGACAAAAGCTTCGATTTCTTTAATTTTGATAATTTCTTTTGGAAAAGTGCAGTAGATTTAATAAAAGTCGCTCATTGTTGACACAATGTATTATAGTTTTAAACCGTTAATCTTGAAGAATGCACTTGAACATATCATGCTGTGTACTATCAACAGACAGCACTGGAGCTCTTTTCCAATTGAACTTAAGCTGCTTCGAATTCAAACTGTTGAATATCTTAACTGAAATGTTTTTATATTGTGAAAAAAGTAATAAAGTAGTAAGCTAATGAATGACCATTACCCATCATGAAAGGAAAAAAGTTTTCTATTACAGATTAGTATTTTGATTTAGAGATTTGCAAAATGCATTCCACATCTATAGATAAAATTGTTTTAAATTGTGAAAATTCAGCTGTAGATTAACAATTTTCAATCTTACGACAATTTGCGGTAAATTCGTGCTGCATACCAATATTATAAAATTTCTATATAAGCCTTTGCACGTAATATTTTTGATAAAAAGTAAAATATGGAGAAATAAACCAATCGAAATTTAGTAAACCCATGTCAGCCTGACCAATTAGCTATATATTAATTGTATTTAAACGAAAGGCAAGCATAATGTTAGATTAATCTGTCTTTTCACCGATAAACCTTTTTAAGTTTACCCATCGCTCTCCTTTAATTTGCCAGATGTTTGTACCCTAATTTATTATTTAGAATTATCTTTTTGCTGGAAATGTTCCATAATAAATATATTATATAGCGTCTAATGTTATTTAAATGGTAATAATATTTTAGAATTTGTCTCTGACTTATGTATTCCTTGAATCATCATAATCATAGTCATCATCATCATCATCATCATCATCATCATCATCATCATCACAATCATCATCATCATCATCAACATCGTCATCATCTTTCCTTGGATCCCAGTTTAATTTAGGGTCGGGATACGAATAGACCTCCTCCAATCCTCTTTGTCTCACACCATATCATCAGTCAATCCTCTATTTTTCATGTCTCTCTTAATCATCGCATCCCACGTCAGTTGTGGTCTACCTCTCTCTCTAGCTTAACATCCATCTCATCCCTCCAAACTCTCTTCGCTACATCCCCCTCTGCATCTCTCACTATATGACCATATCATCTCAATTTAGACTGAGCCAAAATATTCCAAATATCCTCAACATTCAAATTCATTCTCACATATTCACTTGATGTCGATCTGGGAGGTCCTTCAGATATTCGCCAACCCTACCGGGAGAGATTCCTCTAACCTTGAGATCAGAGGTCATGTACGCCGTGCCTGTTTTCTTTTTGAGAATTTTCCATTCGTACTAGGGTTCTGTAGCAATTTATAAATCCTAGTTGTTTACCAACAGAATGCCCTCTCTGACGTTGGTTTGGGTCTTAATAAAAATTTTATGGCGAGGTGGGTCCGTCTGCCTTTTTCATGTCTTGCCTAAGTCGCTTCTTACATACACGATGCAGTTTTTTGCCATTGCCCTATTCTGCAGTAGTCCCGAAATAAGGGCTCAACACGGGAAAGATGTATTCCTTTTATATTATATATTTGAGCTAGTTATGTTATTTAATATGTACATAACACTATATACATCTACTTTGCACTAAACATCTTTTGCACTAAACAACATTTGCACTTTACATCTACTTTCACTAAATCCTTCCTGAACATTATTGACAAACTTTTAATTAAGACAGTTCTGTTTCAATCATATATCTGTATGTTATTTTTTAAAGTCAGTTCTTGTTCAGTTCTTGTATTCTTGGGAGCATGGATTCTCTCTGTCCGTCCGGCACAGGAACTCATTACACACGATTTCAAATCAACTCCTGAATAAGAGAGAGAGAGAGAGATATGGAGAGAGAGAGGAATATGTTAAATTTCACAATTTCACAAAGGTAATAAAATTAATGAATATGTGACGAACACGTGAAATAATCATTAACAGAAACTAAATAATAATGGCAATTAAGTACCATGATTGCTACTAAAAGGAAACAAATACTAGGCAATTTTGTTGCAATTTGGTCGTAAACAGTACTATATAGTTGAACACTTAGTTTTCTTTCCTACAAAGAAATTAAACTTTCAAAAAGCTACATGATTATCCACACACTTGACGTCCCTTACATTGCCTTATGGCGAGGAACCGGACGTCAAATTGGTTGATTGACTAATCTATTGAAACTTAGCAAAATTAATCTGTTCATTTGTAAAACGGTAGCCTACTTGAACAATCTATTTGTTTCAATGAATGGATGTACAAGTGATGCTATACATAAACACATATAATTACAAGTAATTTAGTAATTAAATTTACAATTACTTTTAATTAAGTGCTTCGCATTCAAAGCCTAATAAGCAAGCAACGCGTCTTCCGGCTGCTTTCACAATCTCCCACGAATTATCCAGTATTCCTCTGTTCTGGCAAGAGTTTAGCATTTTTAACAATTTCCGTGAAAGAATCCCAATCTGCTGCTTTTCTTCATCACACGATTGAAGACTTGTTTTACATTGTTGAAGATTTCTTTCACACTGCTCGATATTAATCCACTGAATAGTGATGAACGTCAGAACGGGAATCCCTAACGGTATCAGTATTGCCCATATTCCACAGCAGCATGTCCTGAAACACCTGGAAGACTTTCTCGTCCTTTCCTCTGTCCAACAAGACAAATGTAATTTTTAGATATCGTTGACATGCTATTATCTATAACAAAGCTTTAGAAATGCTAAGCTTATTCCTATTTCTATTGAAGGCTTCCATCTACATTTATTGGAAATTAAATTCATTGAAGTGTATATCGATTTTCACACTATTTGCATTTATTTGTCAATATTGCTATGTATTAATGTTTAATATTTAATGTAGTATATATATGTATATATATATATATATATAATATATATATATGCATAGTGCTCTGCCAAGCGGCAGGTCCAAGGTACATATTCCTACTCACACGCTGCTGTTCACGCTCCATAAAGAGCAGACCATCGATAACGAGTTAATCCCATTAATCCCAATTCACAAATGTGTCTGTATTATCCACACCTTAATCTCGCCCATAGCTTGGGAATAATATGGCTTATATCATGCCTATATTATGTATATATATATATATATATATTTATGGCTTATATCTTATATGGAGTATATCATACAAAGGCATCTCCATATTTTAGAACAATTTCATAAAGAAACCTATAAGTAATATACAATGAAATACACATAAAAAGCATCGTACAGAATCATATATATACATAAATATAGCTCCTACTAATTTCTATGGTTTTAAAAAGTGGCATGGCCAAGGTACATATTCCAAATCATATATTGCCTTTAACGCTTAGTTAGCGACACTCCATCGATCAACGAATTAATCCCTTTATAAAAGCTTATGCCTTAACCACACCTTAATATAGTTTACCACTTAGGAATAATATGGCTTCTAAGGTGATTTCTTGTCGCTTTCATCAGTTCTAGCTTAGTCGCCTCTTACGACACTTACAGTTTACGGTTGGTCTACCCTTTAGCTTCCCATACACAACATAGTAATATTGCCAGTTTGAAAACCTGGGTGATAGTTAAAGCTGCGATAGAGATATTTAAAGTCAGATCTAAACCCTTTAGGCTCTAAGGGTCATCATCATCATTATCATCATCTTCCCTTGAATCCCATTGAACTAGGGTCAGGATACGAATAGACCTTCTCCACTCCTCTCTGTCCCATACCAAATTATCTGTCAATCTCCTATGATCTCTTCTATTCGTTTTATAAAATTTTGTAGCAATTTCTGGAGTCTCGGCGCTCACCCGCCCTTTCTGCCGCTGGTTTGGATCTTAGTGCTTTTGTCGCCTTTTACGACACGTGCAGTCACCGTTTGGTCCATTCTTCAAACAACCCGAACACAATACGGGAACATACGTAGACTCTAAGTGTAATACTGTAAATAAGCTTTTGCAATTTTTTAAATATTCTTTTCTTGATCATTCATTTCTCGTGATTTTTCGATCGGCACAATATAGTAGGGCACACCTCATCAAGTGCAGAGTAGCGAATAATCTACAAGCGCACTCTAGTAATTAGTATCTGAATGAACTGAGATTTGAGCCGATGTTGATAGATTCACTCATGAACTGAACACTATTCGATGTGAATATATATATACATGTATATATATATATATATATATATATATATATATATATATATATATATATATATATATATATAACAGAATAGAAAATATTATATATAATGTATATTATATGTTAAAAATATTTTATATATACTCTATCTATACAGCCTTAACTAGTTTTAAATTAGCTAATATTAGCCACCTGATTGATTTTGTTTAACGGTAACACGGCGAAGTTTACGAGATTTCTTCTTTAGCTTTCGGGCCAGAGTGTGGATCTTCACTAGTAGCTCTCTTCTAGACAGCCTCTGAAATTCTCCTGTAACCGGGACGTCAACAATATCGCAGAAATCTTCTGACTCGGATGATGCATCCGAGCTGGAACTTGAGTCCGACATCACCTGAACGATTGGGCCAAATGTAGAGGAGTGGAACTGCAACTGCAGTTAGTGATTAAGTATCTTCCTTGGATTTGATTTTAATCTGAGCCAACACAAAATAGATACAATCAGTAATAATTGATCTGAATAGCAGAATAACTAGTACAGTTAATTTCATCGTCAAAATAGCTCAGCGAGTGTAGAGTCAGGTGACGTCATGAAATATTTAATAATCGATCTTAATTGCTTTCTCGAGGGTTCTATAACCTGTGGAGAGATATCTAGAACATTCACAAGACCGGTTAAAGTATAATATTACACGTATAATATAATGTCCATTCGTTTAAACATGCAGCACTAAAAGGGGTAGACATCATTACTGATGATCATAGCAGTATAGTGTATATTTAGTTACAGTAGTACAGATAAATAAAAATCTCCATTTGTTTCTAAATTATAACGAAAAATGGCGACTGAATTATAGCAGGCATCCCTTGGCTGTCATGGTAGCTTAAGTACTTCTTAGAAAGTATAGTGTGATAAGCTTAAATGCATTTAATTTCATGGTTTTGTTACTCTCCTTATCCGATCCTCACACATATAGTAGCAAATATTATTCACTAAACTATATCTGAATTATTTAGTAATGCATCGACATTGCATTGAAAATCTTCAACATGATTTAATTAAATTTTATTGCCCTTATATATACACCCTTAAGTAAAAATTAAAAACAGTACGCTTATAAAAAAAAGAAACATGCCGCTTCAAATATTTCATTAAGCATTTAAGTAAGCATTTCAGATTTTTTGAAAGCGCTTTTAATTCAATGTTATTTAATTTAACGCGCATTCTTTCTGTTGTGCTTTGCAGTCCATATCTTACTTTAATTGAAGTGGATTCGAACAGAGGTTTCATACTATTCAGCACATTTATTTTGTAGATTGGTCTGGGTGAAGTAATCTGAAGTGATATGTGCTGTTGGGGACGTCCCTGACATCATCCCTGGACGAGGAAACGGACGTTAAATCTTTATTATTATTATTAGTATATGTGGTAACGGGAATGAGATTGTCAAACATGAAGCTGATATACAGTCTCTTTACGCTAAAGAGTAAATCATACAGAGTAATTCATATTTTGGCCTAGTTTTTCTCCACTTATGCCGGTGGGCTTTAAATTGCCACTTCAAAAAGCCAGCCTAAGCGTATTAAAGCGTCTTGGAACTCCAAGTCCTAAAAATGATTTTATAGTTCAGAAATAGGCCAAATAGGCCTATGGCTAAATCTGAAGATATTCCTCTCCAATCTGATCTAAACTGGAAGAAACATATTAGAAATACATCTCTTTGCGTAATTAGTGACAGGAGAGCCATTAAATTCCTCCATGCGAAACTGCGGAACCTAGGGGCTGTTAAAGCATTGCTGAAATCAGCCGCTCAGTCATCTGCTGCCCTTATGTACTTCGCTATGCTGGTTATTGGTAAAATGTAACTGGTGAAAAAGTAAATTGTTACTCAATTTAGTTACTTTGACAAAAAGTAACAAGCTACGTTAGTAGTTATTCCAAACAGTAGCTAGTTATAATGCTGATTAATTGCAAAAATTTATTCTATATGAAAATTGAAAATTTACCACCTATACATGTACATAGATAATTAATACATACATGGGATAAGTAGGCCTAATGGTAGCTTTAAATTAGATTTAATTTAAAATTTTCAGAACTGAAATACTGATATTAAAGTAATGATGTGTCAAGAGTACGTCTTCTTGTGTTTGGACCCTTTTCAAACTGTTAGTGTCTAAAGTGCTATTCACCAATTTCTTTATAAATAAGTTTAAAACATAAAACAACTTAAATAATCGCATCTGGTAGTATTCTTGTCAGCTCTATAATTCTTTTGGAAAAAAATTAAATCAAAATGGATTACTTTGTACGTCATACGCAACTTACCTGAAGATGCTCACTGAGATTAGCTGTAAAATTGATAGATTTATGTAGGACTAGGTCTTATTGGAAGCATGATGACACAGTTTTCAATAAACATAGATTGGTGTCTGTTTCAAGTAGCGAAAAAGTTAACGCTGAACGCACAAATGAGCTGACATCATTGATACCACTGCTTGCCATAGGTTTACTCAAATTTTCACAGTCGCTCTTTCTCTCTTTCTCTCTCTCTCTCTCTCTATCTCTCTTAGTGCACTGCCTACCGGCAGGTCCATGACATAACTCTTCACTCTTCTCTGTCTTTCGCTTTCCTCTTCATGCCCACATATGAGTAAAACTTTAAATTATCTAACATTCATATATCGGACTGCCTCTGCCTCTCTTTCCTTCCATTCCACCTTCTATGACCTCTTTTAGTAGATTTTGCCCTCTTAGAATGTGTCCTATCCAACTATTCTTCATATTTCTTAATACTTATATCAGCTTAATATACAACATCCATTAACTGAATATCTGTACAAACTTTTTACAGACCTTCTTCATTTTTAACCTTTTGAGTCCAGCTAATCTTGTCTATTCTTCTCCATAACCAAGTTTCCAATGCCTGTAGTTTCCTGTTCTCTTCCTTCCTTAAGGTCCATGTTTAAAATCTAAATAATAGTGTGGTCCAAATCAAGGTTTTCACTTCTTTATCTTTGAGTCTTTCGTTAGACCTTTTGTTACACGTTTTTTCCTATTTCCGAAGACCTCTTTTTTCTTGTACAATCCTACCGCATACTTCTCACATTTTCCATCGCCTGTTATATTATGACCTAAATGTTTGAAACGCCTTATCTGTTTCAAATTCGTACCATATATTATAATATTGGCTTAACCTCTAATCTGGGACACTCACATCACTTTTTTATGTTAATCTTCATTCCATATTTCAATGGTGTATAACGCAGACTATCCATTATCTTCTGTAGTTCAATCTCGCTTCCCGCTAGAATTCCTTGTTCATCTGCAAATTTTACATCTTGTAACAATTTTCCTCCTACTTTTATTCCTTCGTCCACGTCTTCCATGGCTTCCTCCATCACTGCCTCAGCGTAAATGTTAAACAGCAACGGCGAATTGCTACACACAGTCACTATATTGCACATTATGCATAGTAGAAAATGAAACAATTATTTAATTCCATAAGATATTAATTTTTATCCTATTTTCGCAATTCGCTTCAAATGAAACAAAGAGCTTCCTACTTGAAATTCTTATGGTTTTTTATCGGACTACAGATTAAAATGATATCAGACTCCGTAGCACTTTAATCACACATAGAGAATCATATATGTATGTTGACATAATAGACAATATAGTCTAGACAGCGCATTACAAAATTATAAGACTAGTTCACATGTTAGGTCAAGCTGCTCATCTAAAAATGCGTCGCCTGTACGCACTATAATGACCGATTTTAGATCAGATTTCACCGGACAGCTTCTTCATGGATTAATTACTTTTAAAGTCTTTTATCCACAAATGTCGAAATTTAGGCGCGTGAAATTCCCAGATTGAGCTGGTTTTGGTAAACAGCATGTTGGTTTGATAAGCCTGCAATTAAACGGAATAATTAATAATAATTAATTAGCGTGCACTAGCTACTATAAGTAACGCAAAAGTAACTAGTAATTTTCATTATTAGCAACTTAAAAATAATTAGTTACTCCTTGTAGTTACTCTTGACCAACAGGAACTAGTTACTGCACTAGTTACGTGAAAAATTAGTTACAGTAAAGCTACTGTAACTAATTACTACCTAGCACTAGCTATATATACACATAAAACTGCTGCAGTGTTTAGTCTAGCTGCTACTTTCTACAGTTCTATCGATCTGTTGCTCTATTCCTCATTTGTTATGTTGATGCATTTTCTATTGTTCGGTACAGGATCCTTATCTAACGTTCTGTATATGGTCTGCATTATTGATGAATAAAATCAATCTTATTGTCATCTGGGCACCACACTTTGCTAAGGATAGGTTGCCTAAGAATTGCGCGAGAGGCTGTGTTTTTGCGTTGCTATGATGCAGGCCTACGTCATGCTATAGACGTTAGGGATAAATTCATATCTAGGAATAAGAAACCAGAAGTGGGAATTTTCATCTCGCAGTGTTTCCCCGAAATCCATTTGGCTCGCTTAATGCAGGAACTTGTGGAGAAGAATGAGAAAATAAACAAAAGTGAAGCCGACATGACTAATTGCTACAGAAAATGTAGAAATCATTGATGCTTCAGATGTCAATTATAATTGTAAATGTTTTGTAATTAAATGCTTGGGTGCATCTAAGAAATGAACGCATTTTACCTCTTTATTTTAAAAGTTAAAATACATCCGTCTTCGAATTTTACACATTCTGAAACACCTCGTCATGGATGCAGTTTTAGGCATTATATGCCGCTATCGTAGTCAGGGCAATAATTTAGTGAAGTTGGTTAAGCTGCGCGTCCATAAACAGAAATTTAAGCTACGCCGAACCCGTTGGTACGTGGATGGGTGACCACCTTGAAAAGGACTGATTGTTGATAGCTTTGAATTAAAAAATTTCCTAAGTGGCACAGAGGTAATGACGTCACTTTTTGATAAGATGATGTATGTTGTAAGTTCTTGATGCAGACAGGTTAACAGTGTAGATGAACACTGACAGGTTAACAGTGTAAATGAACACTGACAGGTTAACAGTGTAAATGAACACTGACAGGTTAACAGTGTAAATGAACACTGACAGGTTAACAGTGTAAATGAACACTGACAGGTTAACAGTGTAAATGAACACTGACAGGTTAACAGTGTAGATGAACACTGACAGGTTAACAGTGTAAATGAACACTGACAGGTTAACAGTGTAAATGAACACTGACAGGTTAACAGTGTAAATCAACACTGACAGGTTAACAGTGTAAATGAACACTGACAGGTTAACAGTGTAAATGAACACTGACAGGTTAACAGTGTAAATGAACACTGACAGGTTAACAGTGTAAATGAACACTGACAGGTTAACAGTGTAAATGAACACTGACAGGTTAACAGTGTAGATGAACACTGACAGGTTAACAGTGTAGATGAACACTGACAGGTTAACAGTGTAGATGAACACTGACAGGTTAACAGTGTAAATGAACACTGACAGGTTAACAGTGTAGATGAACAATGACAGATTAACAGTGTAGATGAACACTGACAGGTTAACAGTGTAGATGAACACTGACAGGTTAACAGTGTAGATGAACACTGACAGGTTAACAGTGTAGATGAACACTGACAGGTTAACAGTGTAAATGAACACTGACAGGTTAACAGTGTAAATGAACACTGACAGGTTAACAGTGTAAATGAACACTGACAGGTTAACAGTGTAAATGAACACTGACAGGTTAACAGTGTAAATGAATACTGACAGGTTAATAGTGTAAATGAACACTGACAGGTTAACAGTGTAGATGATAGGGTAACAGTGTAGATGATAGGGTAACAGTGTAGATGATAGGGTAACAGTGTATATGATAGGGTAACAGTGTAGATGATAGGGTAACAGTGTAGATGATAGGGTAACATTATATATGATAGGGTAACAGTGTAGATGATATGGTAACAGTGTAGATGATAGGGTAACAGTGTAGATGATAGGGTAACAGTGTAGATGATAGGGTAACAGTGTAGAGAGGTAAGCAATGAGAACAATTTATACCTTCTTCATATGCAACTTTTTGTATCTAGCTAACCTTTTCCATTTCTTTCCATATCCATAATTTAAACGCTTATAGTTTCCCCGTGTTGTGCTTGGGTGTGATTGGACCACTGCAGAATAGGACATCCGCAAACAATCTGCCGCGTATACGTAAGAGACGACTAAAGGCAGGAGCTGAGGATGGCAAGAGGGGGACCCACCTCACCATGAAATATTTTCCTCCAGGATTAAATGGTATTAATCCATCTAACTGAAGAAGGCAACTGGAAACCACCTCAGAAGCCATATTTTTCCCACGCTATAGGCTACATAAGGTATGGATAAGGCACAGACTTTGTGAAGGGATCATAATTCATCCCATAATTCATTGTCGTATTGTTTGGACTATATATTATAACTATCTTCTGCAGTCCAGACTCGCTTCCCACTACCATCCCTTGATCAGTTGCAAATCTCATATCTTGAAACAATTTAACTCCTACTTTTATTCCTTCTTCCACGTCTTCCATGGCTTCCTCCATCACTGCCTCAGCGTAAATGTTAAACAGCAACGGCGAATTGCTACAACCTTGTCTTACTCCACTTCCTATTTCATCTCTTTCTGAGTATTCTTTTTGGATCTTAATTACAGCTCTTTGATTTATGTAGAAGGTTAGAATTAATCTTACATATCTCCAGTCAATTCCTATTTCTTTCATGATAATCAGCATCGTTATAAAATAAATCCTGTCAAAGACATTCTCAAAATCCAAAAAACAAAAAAACCCCTATTCCCATGCTCAAAGCTTCGTCTTCAAAAGACGCGCATTATCCCTACTACTTTTTTGCTCCGCAGCCTTTCATAAAACCAAACGTGTTCTTGCTTAATAGCATTTCACAAATCGAATAAAAGCAAATATTTATTAATTATTTTTAATACGTACTTCGATACGTGAGATATTAAACGGCTATTTCTGTAATCGGAACACTATACATGTTGTTTGTTTTTGGGACTTTGATCACCACTGACTTGGTAAAGTCGTCTGGCCTAATACCTACGATGTTAGCCAAGATAAATTGTCTCCGAGCTGGTCAACTTGTCCCAATCAGTTATATAGAGGTTATTATTTATTTTTATTTATTCAATTAGTTTGGGTCGCACATCAATATTACCGATGTGCGATATAGACATAAAAATGCGACGTCAGGTTAAACCTAAAGTTCAAGACACTTATAAAAATAAAAAGTAAAGTAAAAGTAAACATGCATTATAGTGAAATGATCAGCTACGTTGATATTACATTTAATACCAGGTGTTTAAACCGTTAGCCAATTTAGTCCATTTTCCGTGTAACCAGTCTTGTGAATATCGGAGAATTTATTCTCTGATCAGCGCGGCTGGGAATGGAACCCACGAGAGATCAATTCAAATTAGGATCTGTCATTTAAAATTCATGACGTTAACCATTGCGAGATTGCGACAGTCCATAAGGAGTGTTAAAAACAACCTACAAATACTATTCAGTCTACAACGCTGGTTAAATGTAAAATGCCGAAATACCGCCAATACGAAAAATATCAGCATGCATTAAACATTATGCAAGTAACAATACCACAATGCCTTAAAATAACTTAAAAACCTACTTATTTACACTTTTGTAAATAATAATGTCTAAATTTAACATGTCAAGAGGAAGTAATGCTATAGCGCCGTTTATCTGAAACACCAAGAAATCAGACAAGTCAACTCGTTTTATGCCGGAATTTGTAAGTAACACTAGCTCAATGCGTTGAGTATCATTTAACTACGTAAAATTGTAATAGATTATTCAGGAGAAGAATTGAAATGCCGTGTGAGGAGTTTTTATGCCGGACAGGCTGAACAGTAAATGAAATATCGGGCAAACACTAAACTAGAATCTGAATAATTGACTAAACTTGATGCAGAGATGCTGCATCATCTCTGATTAACATTGGCATCCACGGTGTAATTATGGATGATCATTTCTCGATCGAAACTGTCTAATATTTTTATCTTAAATCACAAGGTTTTGATGGCATTGAAGATAAAAAGAGCTAGTAAAATCTGAGTTTTAGGTAAGCTGCTCATTTTTCTCATTTAGTTCAGATAAAGTAAACTTTTACAACATTTCCTCCACACACACACACACACACACACACACACACACACACACACACACACACACACACACACATACACACACACACACGCACATACATAAGAGCACGAGACAATGAAGCTAATTCAAGCTAAACGATTCAGATCATCGATAATTTAAGTTAAGTTACCGACATCAAATCTCTCATGAAAAACATTGTATAATATAATAGTTTTCGTGTTGAACATAGTATTCTCATGTTGCAGTCACATACAGAGCAATAATTACTCTAGATCACTGATCCATGGAAACTGTTAGAAATTAGTCGGCTCCTTTAAAAAGTTACTTCCACATTATAGTTGTTTTATAAATGGAATATTATAAATGATTTGTAAAGAGCACTTACTATCGAATCCTACCCTCGCTGACCTGAGAGTAAAATCTCGGACATTCACTGGACTGGTTATATGGAAAATGGACTAAATTGCCTAACGATTAAACATGTGGTATTAAAAGTGATAGATATCGACATAGTTGATCATTTCACTATAATCGTGTTTACTTTTTTTATTTTACTTTTATTACAAATTTGGAGCTAATGGCGATGTCGATAAGATATCTAACCGCGTATCATTTTGCTTGGGTTCAAATCATGTGCTCTCCCGTCACTGATATCGCTTTCGAGTGAAGAGGCTGACATTGTCAATCGCCTTTATGGATTTATGTAGTCAATTTGATTTAGAAGTACTTTAATTAAGAGCTTTGATTTGAAATCCAAATAAGCCAGCAGCTCGCCTTCCGGCTATTTTCACAATCTGCCACAAATGATCCAGTATTCCACTGTTCTGATGATATTTAAGTATTTCGTGCAGTTTCCGCGCCCAAATCTCAATTTGTTGCTTTTCTTCATAGCAAGCCTGAAGATTTCGGTTGCTATCATTCCACACGACAACGAGAAAACATAACAATGCCATCAGAGAAAGTATTCCAAAAAATTTCAGTGTTTGCCATATTCCAGCTCCCTTAATTTGTAGTTTGAGCGCTCTCTTCGTTTCTCTCAGATGATTCTCTAAAATTATACAAATGTATTCAAGACGGTATTGATTTATAAAAATCTCTATGCGCATTACATATGATTAAATTTAGCCAAATTTGTATTATTATTTACTATCTCTATTCTAAGTTTTCTATCTGGAAGCAAATAGACTCACTGAAATTGTTATTGATTTGAATACGGTATTAAAAATTCTAAGAATTTTTGAACAAATTAGATTCAAACCATGTACATGCATTTGTAAAAGCTGGTAAAGCTAATGTTAACGTTAATTTCCTCACTCAAAAGCAATGTCAGTGACGGGTAAGCCCTGGATTTGAATCCCGCACATACTGATCCGCGGTCGAATATCTCACCGACAACGCCACTGGCTCCAACAAGTGGCTCCAGCCAGTGGCTCTTCTGCCACTGCAGTCCTTTTAGATATGAAAATAACTTGATACTAGGTTTTGTCGTTAAATTTTAGCTTTCGAGATGTCTTCAACAGCGTGAAAAGAATCAGCTAGGCCCTAATCATAATAACATAAAAATTATAGCAATAACAATAATTTCTGCATTTTATTTATTCCGTGATAATTCTGTGAAAATAAAGGTAAGTGTGGGTCTCAAACAAGCAGATGTGCTTTCTGGCCCAGTGTTGGTATGTTGAGGCAATTTTGTTGAAAGCGAAACTTTGGTATTAAGAATTGGAATTTCCAACTTACAAGTGGTTATTCTGGCTAACCTGGCAACAGGAGATTCGCTACAGTAAATACGTTATACACAAATGCCAAATAGCCTGCTGTCGAGGCCCTAGATGGTTTTCAGCGGTTTTATACTGATGAATAATGAACAGCATTGCCAGGTTTGCGAATTTATCTCGGAATTGGGCTAGTTTTGAAGTCTTGTTGCGGAAAATAATGCTGTTACTACTTTGCGAATTTTTGGCTCTTTTAGAAATGTTGCGACTTTTCAGCGAATTTTTCTGTGTACAAATTGTAGAGAATTTAGTGTATAATTTACACTCTTTAGATATTTCTTGCCACTTTTTATGATCAGCATTTGGCAATGCTATGTTATAGTTTTTTATATCGCCACTGGTTCCAGATAGTGGCGATTTGAAGTAGGCTATATACATGTACATGTATTTTAAACACATGAATTTCAGTAAACTTTTTATACATGTATGTTATTATATAGTTTTTATCACTCTTTTCGTGATCATGCATTCTGTTGTGTTTTCGATCGCCACAGAATCGCAGAGCACAATCAATCAAGTGCAAACATGCGAATAATCTACCATATAACCCGGGCTCATTGATGAATGATTTTGAATGAGATTTGAGCTTATGTCTCATGATTCTCTTATGCATATATTATACTGTATTAACTATTTTGCAATTACAAACAATACGATACCTGCTTGGTTTAGCTTAATGGTGACATCGTGAAGCTCTCGAGATTTCCTCTTTAGCTGTCTGGCCTGAGTTTGAACCACAACTAGTAGCTCTCGTTTAGATAACGTCATATACTCGCCGGTAACGAGGACTTTAACAACATCGAAAATATTTTCTGATTCCTCATCCGTACCCAAGCTCGTGTTAGATGACATCTGAAGATTGAGTCAAATGTAGAGGGGTTGAAATATAACTAGTGATTAATTAAAATAGAATTAGGTTTTATTTTAATCTAAGTCCTTATAAAATAGATACAATCAGTAATAATTATAATTTATAATAATTTGAAAGGCGATTTTGAAGCTAATAGCTTAAATTGTGAATTTATTTTGACCGATCAGTAAACTCATTAAAATATTATTTCCTAAGTTACTTATAAAATTATTATTAGCATAACTAGTGAAGATAAATATTAATAAGTTAAAACATAGTAGCAGTTTCTAACTTGTGATTTATAAATTATTAGCTAATCAGGCCTATGTAAAGATAGGAGTACAATAGAAACGCTGTAAATTAATATTTTCCCTAAAATTTATTGGCCATTTCATCCTTGCTTAGTAAAGAAGTCGTTTTTGCATAAAATATCAGTCTATAATATGCATTTTCTCAATAATTGAGAAACTGCTTTCAATACCGGCTGTCCAAATCAAATCATCATTTAACATCTAGCGGTTTTTTCAGACGGCCACCCCTCTTATATACATATATATAGGCCTATATATATATATATATATATATATATATATATATATATATATATATATATATATATATACAGGGTGTGTAAAGAAAAGATTACACCCGTAAAAAGTTTTAATATATCAGGCTACTGTTAATATTTTCCAATATAACTTTTACCAATTACTAAAGGACTCAATTCTGACGAGGTGGCCAATTTTCATCCATTTTGGTACAAAGGTTGGCCAGTTATGCAAATTTCAGCAGAGCAACCCCCCATTTTTACCTCAAAATGGCGTTTGCTACAACGGTTAGGGCAAATTGCACTTCATGACGAGAAGGCAAAGGTTTACTCTCAGTATTACGTCAATACTTTGCTTCCAGAGTGTTGGATGATTGCTATGCTCTTCTACCAAATGGTTTCATCTTTCAGCAGGATGGTTCTCCGGCTTATGCAACTCGTCATGCACAGGAATGGATCAGCGAGAGAAACCGGATTTCATTAAGAAGAATGAATGGCCTCCAAACTCTCCCGATCTAATCCTCTGGATTACTATGTCTGGGGAACCATGCTGCATCTCTATCAGAAATACCTGCCGAAACCTAAAAACAAGACAAAACTGCTGGAAGTGCTACAATCAATCTGAAAGAGAGTGCCCAAGCTGGAATCAACAAGGCTGTCCTAGCGCTCCGAAAGCGACTGCAGTCCTGCGTAGCAGCTGGGGGAAAGCATATCGAATAGTCAGCATGCTAGCAGATACAATAGTTCTTTCTGTACCACTAAAACGGCCCTTTTCAGGGTCAAAATAAAAATTAAATTAAATATAACTTATATTTACAGTACATTAAAGATGGGGGGTTGCTCTGCTGAAACTTGCATAACTGGCCAATTTATGTACCACAATGGGTGAAAATTGGCCACCCCGTCAGAAATTGGTCCTTTAGTAACTGGAAAAAGTTTTATTGGAAAATATTAACAATAGCCTGAGATATGCAAACTTTTTGCAGGTGTAATCTTCTTTTTTACTCACCGTATATATATATATATATATATATAATAATATATATATATATGTATATATATATATATATATATATATATATATATATATATATATGCATGTATATATATATATATATATATATATATACACTGTGTTTTTTATCTGATACCCCACATTATTTTTACAATAAAGTCGTAAGGAGTTTTCCGATATTCTTGAAATTTACTGCACTTGACCAGCAGCCAATTCTACTTTGTCAATTAAGAACGTATCAGCACGTGCTTTATGTCGTTTTGAAAAGATATGATTACGCTTCAAATTATCATTAGCATAAATGTTAAGTGACGTCTTTGCTATTATTTTATAGAGATAATTTTCGCTGCGTGTAACACGCCCGTACTCCTGTAATGGAAAATTCTTATCTGACCCCACTCTTATTCGAATAACTATAACTTTCATGTTTTTAAAGATATTAAAACAAAATTTCTCTATATTTGGTAGAATTGGCTTCTAGTCAAGTACTGTGAATTTCAAGTTCATCAGTCAAATCCTGACGACTTGACGACTTTTTTGTAAAAATAATGCGGGGTATCAGTTATAAAAAACACAGTATATACATACGTTTATATAAAATATATATATATATATATATATATATATATATAATATATATATATATATGCATGGACATGTACATAATGTATATACGCATGTAGGCCTACATATACATATATATACATGTATATATATACACATGTATATATATATCGATAGGCCTAATGTTTGAACAGTATGATAGTATTTGATGGAGTTCCAGCATATTCAACTATATTTTGACTTGCAAAAGTCACTTGACCATATCTTGACATGAAAAAGCTAATTTTGATTTTATTGCTAATTTTTATTTTATTGAACAGTTTTATCCTTAAGTTTACTTTAAAGCCTGCCGAAGGGCAGTCATAGAACATTTTTATTGAATTTCTTCACGTTTAAGACCATGATCGTCATTATGTTCCTTTTTACTTTGCTAACTTTTAAACGCTCTAATAATTAGTAATTTTAAAAAAAATTAATCTTAACGTCCAAAACAGCTCAGAGCGTATAAGGTTTGGTGATTTCATGAAATATTTAATAATTGATTTTGATATGCATTCTGGAGGATTCCATTTCAGAATAACTCCTATTACCACGTAGTCTGGATTGTAAACCTCAAAATTATCTGGCAATTTTTTGGCATTTACTAATTTATTTTAAAAGATTCTATCTAAAAAATTATTTAACAATTCAAAGAGCCAAAAGTCACAATAATATTGTCATCAGAAAATTTTACTTTTATGAACTGAGTGAAAAAGTTTACTGAAAATATTATTGTAAGCATTACAAATGCTCTATAAATCAATATTAATTCAGTTATTATCTAATATTTAGTTATTATCTTATATTTAGTAATTATCTTTTATTTAATAATCTTATATTTAGTTATTATCTATTGGTGCTGTGCCGTGAATATCCTACCTTATTGAAGTGGCTTCTCACAGAGTCATGTACTTGTAAAACTTCAAATATACATGCCTCTACGTAAAGCCCATGCTAGCCTCCAAGTAAAGCCCATGATAGCCTCCTAAGTAAAGCCCATGACAGGCTCCTAAGTAAAGCTCATGACAGGCTCTTAAGTAAAGCTCATGACAGGCTCTTAAGTAAAGCTCCAGACATGCTCCTAAGTAGAGCTCATGATATGCTCCTAAGTAGAGCTCGTGATAGCTTCTTAATTAAGTAAAACCAATGACAGTCTCCTAAGTAAAGCCAATGACAAGCTCTCAAAGTCTCAAGAATATATTGTACACTAAAATATTAGTAAAATTTGACAAAGTTTGGCTTCACTTTTGACGACTCATTGCCTACATAAAAGACAGATTAGTAGTCCCTAAGAATCATGTAACTCAAAATCAGAAATATTTGACAATAATAGAAATTGAAGTTCACAAATTCTGCTAAATATGAAATTGTACTACTCCGATCCGATTTAGACTGTGTCAAATATAAAGTGAATAAACCTTCGACACCAGACACTGCTGAACTTATAAAGTATCCTACCTGCCGTACAGCATTGCTTAAATCACCTGCTTTATATCTAATGCTACCTTTCTGCTGCTATATATCAAATTGATGCATTGTTATCACGATCTTTCTGCTGTTCTATTAATCTGTATACATATATACGTGTATTTATACATATATGTACATTATATATATATATGTACATTATATATATATACATGTATATATATATACATACATATATATATATACATACATATATATATATATATATATATATATATATATATATATATATATATATATACTGTATGTAGATAAAATTCGTTATATATATATATATATATATATATATATATATATATATTATACGTAATTTATTGTTTTATACATGTACAGTACACGCTGATCTATCTATCGTTCTGTACGTAAGTCAGTATGTTTAACTAATAAATCTACCTTGCGGCAGTCCGCACACAATATCGCTGATGTTAGGCAAGTTGCCTAACATCTCAAGTGGCTGAGAGACAGACAAGTGATCTTAGCATTGCTGAGGGTCTATTACATACTATAGGCATAGTGCATACCATACAGGCTCATTGCTTCACAAGCATATTGCCTAAAGCGCTATGAAGTTATGGACAGGTGAATTTCAGAAAGCGAGAAACCATAAGCGAAACTAGCGGGGATTTTCTTTACGAGGTGTTTCCCGCTATCCATTTGAACTTGATTTATGCATGATAAAGTGGAAGAATAAGAAAGAATGGGAGCCGGTGCTAGCGTGTCTAGACGCTACAATAGTCAATTTTTTGGAGGTTTAGACTATAGCGCAGAGTTGACTTAACGACTTCATCCGAACATAATTCTTGATTAAATCAGACTAGAGTGTCTAAGTAGTTCCAGACGATTTTATTGAAATTTATCATTAAGATCTATTGTATTGATCTATCTATAACTTATTCGCTTGCCCAATAGACGCAGATTCACAAATTAGTGCTCATCAATTCAGTGTATCGTACAACAAATGACGATGATTCTGCAATTAATTGTTTACGAATAAAGTATCAATTAAGATCTCAATTTAAATTGCTCACTTTCATAAAATATATAATTTGTTATCGAGTAATCTGCAATAAGCTTAGAATTTAGAAGTGCGATATTTCGCGAAAATCGAACCAGAGGACAAAAATAGAATGTTTGTATTATAATTAAGTCCACAACTGAAGACAATGAATCTCGAGAAAGTTGGAATTACTATTGCAACACCACGAACGTTTCCATAAATCAGATTTAAATTTAAATTAATCTTACTCATCTTAACTATAACACTGTCGAAAATTGCTTTAGAGATCTATATCATTAGAATTTCTAAACTTCTTAGCCCCTTTGTACATTAGGAGTTAGAACATTCTTGTACGTTCAAATAGAAGCAAATTTAAATAGAAGCTGCATAGTTAATTTCCTTAAACACAGGAGCTCAATATTAAACCTAATGATTAATAATTAATTGCAGCTAGGCTTATTAAATATACTAGATATTTGACGTTTTTTAAACAGAATAGTAACACTGGCTATAAAATTCTATAATCAAATCTTATTGCACTGACTGTATGAACGTTATGAGCCAATATTAAGCACAACATCTAATCAATTCCGGAAAGTACACGCTCATCAATACAAGAAAGTTATTACAAAATAGTTTTTGCATATCGAGGATGCGCATACGTTTGAATAAGATACCGACGATGAAATTGCGTGCAAATAAAAGCAAACGTGTAATGCGGTCCATCGGAAATGAAATGGAAAGTAGACGTACAGATCCAGTATCACAGACAGAGTAAAGAGATCACACAGTTGTTTAATTCATAAGCAGAATATCAAACACGAACGAATAAATAATTTTACTTTAGCAGAGAGGCTCCATCTGGCGAATATAACTTAGCCTACCTGAAATAAACAAATTGGATATTTTTGTTTTGGCCTACCTGAAATGACCAATTGGATATTTTTGTTTTGCAGTGTTGCTAATATACTTTGTAATAATATCTTCATATCAAGTCGACTTCAACTAGAGTTCTAAAAAACGACCGTCTCAAATAAATTCATTTCAAATTAGTTCTTTATTTGCCAGACAGAACTTCTCAATACCAAAGAAAATTTTTCTATATGCATAAGATTCGTTATTAAAAGGTGGAGGTATCAATTAACTAATATCAGCAATATAGCAGCATTCTAAACGCTTAAAAGTAAATTAATCAAATGGGAAATTGACACGATATGTTATCTCTTAATTTCTCGTAGTCATTCTGTAATATGAAATATCACTATCGAGTTGTATCAGTTTCTGTACAATTTATATTTAGTAATAAAACTATATATTAGAACTCCAACAGGATGATAGTTGATCTTAATTTACACTTATTTCAAAATGTAAACTCAACAAGTGTAAAATATCATATTCATACAGAGCCATTAACCAAATTCATGTGAAGCGTAAGTTATTTTCATTCCTAGTGAATAACATTAGTTAACTGCTACCCTCTAAAACAGTACCGGCCATGTCACAAGCACACTTGCCATGTGAGCAAGAGATCACAGATAGAATTTCAAATGGTGCGCACACAAGAGTAGTTCACCGAGAATAAGGATTATCATTTTTAGGCTCAATTCTATCAATATTGAATATCAAGACATTAATGCATCACAACTCAACTATAAACCGTTGTTTCATAAAAGTCATTTAGATTCGTATTACAGTAAATGCATTCCTACAGCAATTTCTCTATAAGTATGATTCCTGTTTAGAAACCTTCGTTAAACTTGTATCGCTTTTATTTTCCTTCAATCGTCGTGGTCTGATAATAGAAGAAGATGATGACGATGAAGATGACGATCTCTGTACGGCAGTCACTGAGGTAGTTTTCCTATGATCAGTTGACTGAGCGATACGATCAAGATTATTGCTGTCGCGAATGGAAGAATTAACTATATTAAACTGTAAGTGATCTTTAGAGTTAGCAAAAGCCGAACCTGCGGCGACTGCAGAAGCATCTGCTGTGGTAACAGTTCCAGTAGCCACAGCAGCTGCGCTAGAATGACACACTGCTGGCGCAGCTGACTTAGCTGCAACAGCTGGATTCACTTCCGTATGCAATGTAGAGGAACTGATGGCACAATTAGATGATTCGTGCATTATCTTTGCATTGCTATTTAAGTTATATTCTTCGGCATTAGTTTCAATTCCATCTATAATTTCATTCCCGGCAGCTTCAGCGGCTGAATCAGCTGGATGGTCGGTGAAGAGGATGTAGAGGTGGGTGGAGATGACGTCTGGGACGTAGTGCAGATGCTCTAGTGAGCGGTCCACTCGGAAAAACCTCTCCGCGGTTGTGGCTGCGCGAATAATGTGCAATATGAAATATATATCGAAAGAAAAATAAGCTCAAAAAATTTAAATACTTTGATAAATGTATCACCTATCACACTGTGCAATGAATGTGTGTTGTTTGCCCATGTGGCGAAATAAAGAAATATATAGAGCAAGGCAAACAGTCAGAGTATGCAATTAGAATATAAATCGCTAAATATTCCCGTACCGCGTCCGGGCTACTGAAGAATAGACCAACCGCCCCGTTCATTTGCACGTGTCGTAAGAGACAACTAGCAGAAACTGACGATGGCAAAGGAAACGACTTCAGAGACATAATCTTTCCAGGGCTGCATACTATAAGCTATTGTATTGTTTTAATTTCGGTTTCTAATCTAAGGACATATATGAAGATTGGTTCAATGAAATTTAAAATTACAATGATCACCTAAGAAGTTAAACTCCTTGAGTTAAACTCTTTAAAAATGCGATATTAATTCAGCCTTACAGTGGACCCACCGCTTACAATATAGTGAGCAAACCATTGACTTTATAGGTGGACACACCACTGACTTTATAGTGGATATACCAATATATCAAATGACTACGCTTTTTACAACAATATGTAGTTAGTGTAACACGCAAAAATTAACTTTTACAAGCTACACAACAAGTCAAATATATTTTGCAAATTTACAAATTGTATAGAAAGTCAAATTTAACTACAATATTACGAAAATTACGAAAAGCAAGATAGTAAAAGCAAGCAATTTTATAAAAGCATTTTACAACACATAGTAAATGTAAATATCAAAATGAACAATTATGAAATATATTAAAAGTAGAATCAAACTAAATTTGACTTCGACATTAAATTACGGATATTCACACGGAAATCCGCAACTACCAACTTGAATGACTGCTTACAATTTTACAGCCCTCTTTATTAGTTGAACCTTTCATTTACTATATAATCACAGAATCAACAAAACGAGATTTAGTGAATCAGTCCGTTAATAACAGAATTTTGATAGTATTATGAAAGATAATTAGTGTAGATAATACTTACAGTCCACATAACACCAATCCCTTGTCTGGTTGATAGGGTATGATTTAGAGTCAAATGATTTGTTCTCCTATAAAAAGACAACAGCTAAATAGCTTATTCGCCAATATGACAATTAATTATAAATAAAATACTAATAATAACACAAATAGTAGTAACGTCAATAAGAATTTATCGTTGCTAAAAAAACGATTCAAGCTATACGAGCTAAACCGTAGCCCAGCTACCTGGTATCTTCTAGCTGTTTAAAAGAATTGCCTAAGCAGACTTCATTAAATATTTGCAAAGTCATAGAAAGACTTTATCAGAGAAAAGAGTATTTCGCTTATCGCCGGTTAGTTCTGCAATTAGCCTGCCTAAGCCATTAATGAAGTCAACTCCATATAGAGACTTAGACTTCGTGATAAAATCAAAAGACGTACACTATTAAAATTGTTATAGTAATAATAATAGTAATATTGGTTATTTAAATAAAAATAATATTAAAATGATAGTAATAATATTATCATTCATAATATTAATTATTATTATTATTTAATAATAATAATAATAATAATAGTCATAATCGTAATCACAATAAAATAATAATAATAATAATAATTATTATTATTATTATTTTATTGTGATTACGATTATGACTATTATTATTATTCTAATTTTTAACCCGGGTGTATTGAACCCGAGGTTGATAAAAAAACGATTCAAGCTATACGTGCTAAACCGTAGCCCAGCTACCTGGTATCTTCTAGCTGCTTAAAAGAATTGCCTAAGCAGACTGCATTAAATATTTGCAAAGTCATAGAAAGACTTTATCAGAGAAAAGAGGTATTTCGCTTATCGCTGGTTAGTTCTGCAATTAGCCTGCCTAAGCCATTAATGAAGTCAACTCCATCGGGATTCATGGGGCCAATGGTTTCAATGGCAACCGGAACAATTTTATACCTTAAGGACATATAGCGGTACTTATCCGTTTTCTTAGAGGCAGCAAGTTCAACAGTTTCACCGGCAGTGACTGAAGTTGTATTCAGTTAGGAGATTGCCATAGTGTCAATGACCGTGACATCCCATACAGCACATTTACCATTGTACCAAGGCACTAAAGTTATGCCGTCCGGGCGCTTGTCATTATTATTATTTCTATTTGTTATCCCGGGTGTAAAGAACCCGAGTTAATAATAATTAACCCGTAAGTGTAATTAACCCGTAAAGTGTAAGATAATTAACAACTAACCCGTTACAAGATAATTAATATAACACGATAACAAGATAATTAATAATTAACCCTTAATGTGTAAGAACCCGAATTAATAATAATAATAATTATTATTAATTATTATTATTATTAGCAATATTATTATTATAACTATAATTATAATTATGATTATTATTGTTTTCTATACATATTTCTTACATAATTTTATTACGTATCAATATTTGTAGGAATAAGCTAAGTCAGTGATACCATGCTGAGAGAAAGCTGGTTGATGCGTGGCCTCAGCATCTGTAGATCAGCGTCGCTTTCTACTTCAATACAGCCCAATCGAAGAGCTGATGACACAAATAACAAAATAACAAATAATAGAAAATGCCAATGTACAGATAATTAAGAACAGAATATCGAAATAGCAGACGAAAAATGTATACTAGCGTATTGTCATAATATAAATAACAGACGCAGATGAAGAGCAACTAACACGGGCATGACAAAATTACCGGCGAAATTGCAAATGTAGAGAAAAGCAACAGAGCAATAAGCTCACAGATAATATATCAACATAGATCGACAAGTTAATCACTTTATGAACAGAACACTATGCCTTATCCTCAGACTATGCAGCCTATAGCTCAGGAAAAATATAGCTTCTGATGTAGTTTCTTGTTGCCTTCCTCAGTTTATGCCTTCTTGCCTTTTACGACACGTACGGTTAACGGTTCTTCGGTGTCCGGATTGATTATAAAGAATGGACACAATTAATATTGTAGTCATATTTAAATATTCGCTCTCAAAGAAATTTACCAGAAATTATTGTATTGAAATATCTGCAATATAGTATGAGTTTGATAAATTATCAGGCAATTAATAAGCTGAAAGGGTTTAATAGGTAGATTTCGCATACCAGATTGTTGGAGAAGTTCTCGATCGTGATGGTAACTCTCATAGTCCGCCATGTTGATACCATGGACCTCCACAGATATCAACTCAACCTGATACTGAGATCTGCAGAAGAACATCAAGTAATCAATGAATCAAAAATCCAATCATTCAATAAATCAATCGATCACTCAATCAATTAGTCATGCAGTCAGTCATTCAGCGAATCATTTACTGATTCAGTCAGAAATGTCTCAAGCAATCAGTCAATCTGTCGGTCAGTGAAAAAGTTAGTCATTCATTCAGTCCACCAGTAAATCAGACAGTGAATTATTCAGTCAGTCAATCAACTAGTCAGTCAATTAGTCTGTCAGTCACTCAGTCCGACTATCTGTCAGTCGGTCTGTCAAAGAACAGCCAATTATTCACGTAATCACATTATCAGAATATAATATTAGTTCATTTATTAACTCATCTATTAATAATATTAGTTCATTTATTAACTCATCTATTAATAATATTAGTTCATTTATTAGCTCATCTATTAATAATATTAGTTCATTTATTAACTCATCTATTAATAATATTAGTTCATTTATTTAACTTATATAGTGAAAATATAATGAGGAATATCAATGAAATAAAAGGCTTAGTAATTGGAGGATACAATGCTAATAATATCCGTTATGCTGATGACATAGTTCTTATTGCCGACTCGCGAGACGAACTTCAAGAAATGTTGGATATTATAATATATCATAGTGAGGCTAGTGGATTATCTATAAATATGAAGAAACAGAATGCATGACAGTTAGCAAACTAAAAATGCCACAGCCATGCTTAATCAATGTAATAGGTCAAAATGTCAAACAAGTCGAATCAGTTATATATTTAGGGTCACTTATTCATAAAAATGGGAAATGTGACAAGGAAATAAACAGAAGAATAGCCATGGCTAAGGAGGCATATAACAGAATGTCAAAGATTTTTAAAAGCCATAAATTATCAATTGATACCAAAAAAAGACTTCTTCAAAGCTATATTCAACCAATATTGTTATATGGAAGTGAAGTTTGGACAATCTCTTCTGTAATGGAATCGAAACTTGAGGCAACAGAGATGTGGTTCTATGGAAGAATGCTCCGTATATCTTATAAAGACCACGTTAAAAATCAAGATGTTTTACAAAGAATGTCACCTTGTCGTGACCTTTTGAATCGAATACGACGACAACAGATGAAATTTTTCGGACACATTATGCGGAACAAAATAGTTGAAAATACCGTAGCGACAGGAATAATAGAAGGAAAAAGATGCAAGGGTCGACAACGAATGACGTTTATTAAGAGTCTTAGCAAATGGATGCAGTTAACTGAAACAGAGATGATCAGAGCAACAATGAACAGAGACATATGGAGGAATTTGACCATGACCGCCTAGGCTTGGAACAGGCACGGCACTTAGAGAAGAAGAATATTAGTTCAGACGAAAAAGCTAGTAAAGATAATGTCACTGCCATCATTTCAACGTATGCATTGTAATGATGTTTCTATGTGCCGTGTGTAACCTATATACATATATATATATATATATATATATATATATATATATATATATACAGTATATATAAAGTACATATATACAGTATATATATATATATACAGTATAAGTATATATATATATATACAGTATATATATATACGTTTATATAATATATATATATATAAATATATATATATATATATATATATATATATATATATATATATATATATAATATATTCTAGATATATTATTCTGTATATATAAGTTACGGTATAATCAGTTGCTATAGAATATATTAACCCATTAACAGGAATGCCGGGAGCTCTGCGCTGTTTTGGTTTCTGGATCATGTTAGCCTGATTCCTGCGGAAGACATGAACGATGGAGGGCAGGAGACGACAAGGCTCCCCGTCCACCTGGACAGGTATGGACTTGTAGGTGACCAGTCGAGCTTCTCTACACTGGGTCAGTCTAACTCCACCGTGAGCGCCTATCTGAAGACTTGCCTGATCAAGTAATCCATCAATCAATAGGAGAGTCAATCAATCAAAATATAGGTCAATCAATAATTTAATCATTCATTCAATCATTCGATCAACCAATAAACAAATAAGTAAATGACTAAGTTATTCAATAAATCAATCGATCAATCAATTAATCAATCAATCAATATATCTATCACTAAATCAATTAATCAAGCAAAACAAACAAACAAGCAATTAATCAATTAAATAGCCAATTAATCCAGATATCAACTAATCAGTAACTCTATCATATAATATCTTAGATATTCAAAAATCATTCAACTAATAAATAAATTACTAAGTTAAAAAATATTTGAAACAGTTCAGTTATCAATTAAGCAACAATTTTCTGACTGAAACATTCAATCTGTCATCCAGTAATTCAAACAAACATTCTACCGATTAGAAATTAGTCTGAAAATCATTCAGACTAGTTATCATTTTATCTAATTTTTATATGGGAAAAAATAAAAAGTTTACGTTTCCAGTTACAGTCTCATATAGCTTATCAACAGACGAAATATGTTACCCTATAAACTTTCACAATACAAAATATTCATGTAAATGGAGATGAACACCTAACATTAAAAATTTAGATAATAGGGTAAGGTGAAAATGACTTGAATAATTGATATTCATGATATTATAATAAATATTAACATATTGCATAACTTATTAACCGACTGAAGGCTTGTGTTCCCAAGTGTACAACCTGTAATTATCAGATTGATTCATTGCATAGTTAGCGTAGTGATTAATTAAGTGCTAGTTGCTGCGTGGTAGACTTAGACTTACCAATGAAGCAGTAGTGAAGCCGATAATTTCTATATAACCATCATCATGGCGCTGTGGCTCAAAATTCCCCACTGTTGCGCTGGGATTTCCCCAGGGAGTTGTCCCTGCTGCATACCTTTAAATGTCAGAGAATCACATTAACAGAACTACTTGTTAACCAGTTTAAATTTAATACGACGCATTTAATTATTTTCAGCACAACATTTAAAAAGGAATATATAAATAATTAGTGCTAGCCTAAGTTAAACTGATTTCCTTGTGGGTTACTGAATATTCAACATCAAATCTGAATGTTTCACAAGGATCGCGGTTCTATGAACATAAAAGTTAATAAGGTTAATTTTTCAAAACACCAAATAGTTAATAAATATTTGAAAAACATGGCTCAACGATTGGACATTAATTACATCGTACATTTACAGTGGAAGTTTGACTGCACATCCTAGATGTGCAATCAAACTTCTGATCAATGAGGCAGTAAAAAGAGTCATAATCGGACATCTAAATATGACATTACATTTACATTAAACATGGACTATGACAGTGTCCGTTTGTGATAAGAATGCACTAGTATATTATAGATTTATCATATGCTAAATACACATATAGATTAGCGTTTGTGATAAGAATGCACTAGTATATTATAGATTTATCATATGCTAAATACACATATAGATTAGCGTTTGTGATAAGAATGCACTAGTATATTATAGATTTATCATATGCTAAATACACATATAGATTACCTGATAGGCACTTTTCAACCGCCAAAATAGATACATGAATAAGTGGACAGGTTATTTTATTGAAATTATAACACCGATGGAGATTAGTAAAATTAATTAATTGAATTTTGATGATGGATTGATAGACTGCGCAACAGTCCAACACTAACCTTGGAATGTTGAGAAAGAGAAGACAGTGAAACTTCAGTTCTCGGACCTTTGGTGTAAAATCTTGACCATCGCACTGCATGTGTTTACGAATGTGATTTTGTGAGTTAATGTGATTTGTTTCGTTCAATCAATAAAGCATAACAGTTCATGATTACAGTGTGTAGAATTCAAAAGCAGGCCACAGGACTTAGTAAGATAATGAGCGAGACGAGCACTATCTTACGCATACACTCAAACATACATAAACATGTAAGCACAAAATACATTATACTATGCATACACAAATTCACATAAGATGAAGTCAATTAACTAACAACATTATGGGTATATAGTCTAAAAGGTTAATTAAGAAAACTGAAGAACAGCTAGAACTATCAAAATACTCAAAACATAAATTATAATTATAATGTTAAGTCCCGTAAAATAAGGAACACAAGTAATGATTGAATCCTGCTGAATGTCGTCTCGAAACAAATAGGCTTCGTCAAACACAAAAAGAAAGAGTGAAAAGCGAATTGCAGTAATCTAACCTCTAGTCGAATATGCTCGGCTAAGTCCTTCCAACTTCTTCTAAGTAGATCCTTCCCCCCAACCTATGATAGAGATAGAACTAACGACTCAGCAATAGATATTTTTTGCAATTGAAGCATCAAAAGGCAACAATGACTAATAATCATGTAGAGAAAAGAAGGATAAAAACTACAAAAACAGCAACTAAGAAAGGAAACTCTATAGTACATGCGGTTGCAATGTGTGTAACTATTCGACCAAAACAATTGCTGCTTCTTAACCTCCTGTAAAGCTTAACATATAGTATTACAGATCCGTTCTAGAATACGTAAGGCTATTGCAGTAACAATATAGCAGGAAGATCATATTCGACCTTCTGCAGGATCTATGACAGTATACTTGTGGTACTGCGCAGATGTTAAATCAATACTATGTGTTTCAACTTATAAATTTACGAAGAATATACATTGTATAATTTTATAAATCTCATCTTGTTTCTGGGTCAAGAAAATGATTGAGCCTACATTATATACATGTATATTTCCCAGTAACGACTACACCAGCTATTGACGAAGGCAATACAAACTACCAGATAGGTCATATTGTAGTCTTTAAGATGGAGTCATTTGATTGAGTCACTACATTAATTTAAACAATGATGTCTGAGCCTGTGGTATACTGTACGTTCATTTCTATATTATTTCAAACCACAATATACATTTATATGCATAATACTGATGTGCAATGAACAGCAGTTGGTATAATACTAGAGAAAGTAATTAACCACGCAATGATAAGTTAAAAGCAATAGCAGATTGCATTAACAATACGTGGTGGTTTCTGTTCAGCCGTTCAGGTATTGAGCAGGACACCTACATCTTAAGGTATAATCAAATGAAACTTTTTATACAAAAAAGGCTGAAGCCAGTGGCGAAGTCGGTATGACACTCGACCGCGGATTAATGTGTGCGGGGTTCAAATCCTGAGCTGGCCCGTCACTGACATCGCTTTCGAGTGAGGAAACTGACGTTAACCTTTTGCTTTACAAGCTTTTAAAATATTGAAACCATGAAGATTTGAGCAATTCTTAATGTGGATAGAGAAAGCGTTCCACAACATACACATATTGTATAAAATATTCATTGGCTGTCAGCTACTCCACAAATTTATATGATTAATAATTATAATACAAGTAACAGATTATACAAACAGTACATTGTTGGTCAAAATCAAGGGATACCTACCCCTGCATAGAACATTTTGTTTCTGAAGCGACTGTTGAATTTTTCAGGATTTGCCTCTACAACAAATATTTCAACATGCAAACCAGTAAAAATATAGTTTGATTAATTACCGATTCTTGTATATATTTACTTAGTATCTTATAGTCGAAGACAGAAATTCAAATCATTTACAGAATTGAACCAAATCACAATTTATGCTGAGTACAGTAGAACTATTGCAATCTGTTGAGAATTTCTGCAAGAATTCCTGCTGCTGCAGGCTCGCGCAGCCATACGAACTGAGCCGCATAGTCAGATGATCTCAGAAAATAAGAGAATAAACTTAAGATGAGTAGTAGGAGATATAAGAGTACCATGGGTACCATGTTCAATCATCATCGTTCAATGCATATTATCCAATTCTCAATCGCCACGATTGAGAATTGGATAATAGAAATAGGACGCCACTTGGACATCATGCAGGTATAAGTTATCATATAGTTGTAGGATACCAGCAGAATAGGTCAGCCGCTTGCAGCGCTTGTCATAGCAGGAGACTAAGCAATAAACAGGAGGCTAAGCTGCGGCTGAGGACACTGAGGAAGTCTATGAGATGATAACAATTCATATCTTCTCTTGTGACGGAATACAGTTTGATTTGCAAGAGCAGAGCTACATGTAGTATTAAGAGTTGTGCTACAATAAATTTGTTGATCGATGTTTTCCTGAAGGTACTGAGGAGAGATAGTGATTAGGAATAAGATCATCATACCTGAATACTAGTATCGGAGAAAAATTGTGATTTGTAACGCTTTTGGTCTTCTTTTTGGTGCAAAATCTGAGAGCAAAATAAAGATAAGCTCCCTGGTCACGCCTCAAATAACAGAAAATTGTTCTGATACATAGAGAGCTTCCTTTCACTTACCACGTGACTCGTGAAACTCAAGCGTAACGTGAGCATCGGCTCCCAGACTGAAGTAATTGTTCATGACGCTGAGAGGCAGAGTTACGACACTCGGCGAATTCTCCTGTCTCTCGCACTCAGGTAGAGCTTCCACCTTCAAGTTCCACCTGTTCTCATGCAGTAATATACATACTGAATTTATCTGATAGCAGAGTTAGTTATTCTATTGATGAGCTTATTGTTAATAATTACAGAGAAATACATGAGTAAGCCTAGCGTAATACAAATGTCTAATTGGTAGTTTCTTTTATGAACGTTGAAACTTAAAACAATCGTTAAATAAGTTCTACGAAGTTACTTAATGCTGATGCTACCGACAATCAACCTTATATAATCAATACTTAATGCTCTACATTTTAATGTACTGAACAGTATTACCACGTTGGTATTTTAAGTAGTATTGCTTTTGAAATTTGTATGTATTTATTTTATTTGTCTCTCTTACCTATCAACTTGCACCACAGGCCCGTCCTCTACACACGAGAGAATCTTGCTGATTGGTTCGTCAGTGTAGCCTCCGCCCCAGTTGAGCGTCCTAGCCAGGTCATTGCCCGTGCCCAGGGGCAATATGGCTACCGGCGGGGCTGGCGTGATGCCAAGTAGGTCAATGACCGAGAGAATCCAGCCCACCGTTCCGTCCCCACCGCAAGCCAGAACTCTCAGGTTAGGCACTTTACGATACATCTCTAACCTACGCATTAAGATAAAATGTACGTTAAATGCAATCAGGCGCAAGTCACTTCATCCCGTCAAGTCACTTGAATCCTGCCAGTAGACAGTACAAATATACATAGAAGTGTTAACATGTTATGCCGAACTTATTCGATATCAGATCAGTAGGTGCAGGGTTCAAATCTAGTGCTCTCCCAGTCACTGACATGTTATCAAGCAGGAAACTGACGTTACATTTGGCTTCGATTTCGGCTTTTATTTTTCAATGCGCCATAGAAAAATATTGACTTTAACTACACTCTAGCTTTCTGTTCAGTATCTCATAATTTCCCAATTTCTCACACTCATCGAATCTCCTGAATTATCAATTATTACTTTCTTTTTCTTCAGTTTCATTTTTTTTCTTTTCTTTTCTTCAATATCTAACTACATTCTCAATAGTGTCTCGCTTTAAAAAGATATGTCGCGTCCTAATGAAAGACAAAACAATTAAGTTCCTCAGAATACTCATATACAGAGGAAGGAGTTAATAATGAAATACAGCTGAAGAAGGCTAAGAACAATAAATTTTCTAAATTCCTAGAAGTAACTATCATCAGCACAAGACATATTAGCATCAGAAGATAATAAAGCTAGGTAGAAGAAGCTGGTAGAACATTACATTTTTAGCTAAAGTTCCCAAAAGTTACAGCCAACGCTTTAAAGTTCGATATCAATCCAGCTAACTGCAAAAGAGACTTTATTGAATCCTTTAAGTTGTAACATCGGAAGATATCTACGAACTTGAATAATCTTTCTAATAAAGTTCTAGAAGTACAACTAACTGAAATGCAAATCGTGCGCTATAATTTCGAATGAGAGCTCTTGATGTCCAGAGTGATCACTCATTAAATGTTCCAATAATCTAACTGAGTTGGCAAGACTGCAAGTATAACGTTATCATTTTCCCTGATTAAAAATTGCATCTCAATATAATCCCCTAATAATTTTAGAGAAATAGATGTATCGCCAATTACCGTCAGTTTCATCTCGTTTCGGTATCAGTGACTGGTGAGCACAGCATTTGAATACCTTACCGATATCCGCTGCGATATTTTACCGCAGTGATATCTTGCCGACATCGCCACTGGCAAGATATCGCCACTAGATGAAACATAATGAAATGCACATACCCCATATGTGGCGATGTCTTGGATAGATCAAACACTTGGCGAGGATTCAGCAGCCATCTAAACTTGTAGAGTAGCTTTGCACCCTGATTTCCTCCACTGCGGGGGTTAATAAAGACAAGCACAGGCTTGCTGGCGGGAGAAGGAATAGGCTTGATGACAAAAGGCTTGGAATCTTCTTTACTGTCGCGTCTCTTTAGCGACACCTTTTTCTTGTGACGTATCGACGATTTAAAAGCTCCCTGCAAATCAGATAACCAATTCATTATACTCTTCAAAATAACATTATCTCTATCATAGTTGAGAATGAAGTGGAAGCCTTTACAGAAAAATAATTATAATTTTAGGCCTACCCAACGTGTTGCTACAAAGTCTATGAACTTGGGCATATATAAATTTTTGAATTACAAAGGAACATTTCTCGCTTTACATTTAAACTTTAGCATAATTGCTTTATTATTTACTACATTATTTTTTCGATAGTTTCTCCTTCAGAATGTTAATCCCTTCACAATATGCTATGCCTTGCCCATACTTTATGTGGCCTATAGCTCGGGTAAAAAAGATGGTTTCTTAGTTGGTTTCCTGTTGCCTTCATCAGTTTATGCTTTATCACTTCTTACGACACGTGCAGTTAATGCAAATAGCTGCGGGTCAATTCATCAATATCCCGGAACACTTCACGGTATCATCAAGTTGAAATAATCGTATTGAAATAAATAAACACTAAACGACTACAGTTCTACATCAAATTAAAAAATCATATTGGAATAGATGAACCTAGACGTTAGGCTCCAAACACTGGCCAAAGCTTCAGTAAAATTTATTTTTAATGAAGAAGCACGTTAATGAATCCGAAGGAATCATAGTAAGTTCATTGATTTTAATCATTGCAATAACATTAAATCGTAAGTAACAGATTTTGAGGAATCGAAATCTTATGTTGCTGAGAGACAATTTTAAATGAAATAATGTCAAACAGTACTATGTGTGTAGAAAAATTAATACAGTATAGCAAACGATCAATATCGAACAAGTCATAACGCTATAATTATATTTAACAATAAAGAGAAAAATAAAAAATCAATAATTTTTGCAGAAATTATTTGGAACCTTTCGTGGTAGCTTGATTATCCAAGATGGAGACATAATGATATTAGCATGAACACCCATAGTACAAGGCTCTTCCAGGAGGTGTATCATGAAACACGTGACTTTGTTGTGATAGGCAGCCTTACACCACGAACAGCTTATTGCTATGATCTCCTATACATCAATCAGTTAAATAATCAATTAATCAACAAATTGATCATCAAATTAATCAATCAATCTTTAAGTTAATCAATCAGTCAATCAACGGTTCATGAAACTTAAAAATCAATGAATTGATCAATTAATTAATTAAATAATCAATCAGTCAAAATCATTCAATTAATCAGCCTGCTAGTGAAGCGTTATCGGTCCACAAATAATTCACTCATTCAGTTCTAATTGAATAATTTAAACATTCTCTATGCTAGTTATCATATCTCAGGTTCGACTCTCAGCCGTGTCATCTCCCCATCTCCCGCAGCTATCACTGTGATACGGAACACAAATTGAACTAAGATATTTACTTTTATCTGCTGCATTATTTTACAGCCACTCGACATGTCGGATACTCTATGTGTGAATGTTGTCGTTCATGCGCAGATACGCGAACTACGGCGCAGAGAGAAAACTGGTGAGTAGTGTGCCTTGAACCTGTAGTGTACCGAGCTAGAGTGACACTGTATTAGATCTTGATAAAGGACTCATCAGCTGGAGTGACGTAAAGCTGCAGTGTGGGGGAGGATGGGCTATCTAGGCTGGAAAAGCCTTCAGCTGTGCAGTGGATCTAGAAAATCGATTGATTGACGCAGAAATTATTTCGGATATTGTCAGAGTAAAACAGATAACGCGCTGCTATAATAGTATCGATATCTAAATATAGAGAGATGAATATATGGATAACCGAGAGGCCCCCTACAGGAATAGAATGAAAGAAAGAGAGAGAGCGAGGAGAGAGAGAGAGAGAGTGAGAACGAAGAGAGATAGAGAGAGAGAGAGAGTGAGAGAGCGAAGAAAGAGAGAGAAAAGAAAGCGAAGAGAGAGATAGATGGAGAGGAAGGACGGATGTCGATATATACATGTATGTAAAGTGAACAGAGAGAGAGAGAGAGAGAGAGAGAGAGAGAGAGAGAGAGAGAGAAGAGAGAGCAAATAGAAACTTCGCCGACGTAGACATAATTTTTTATGTAAGAAATTCATGTATTCATCTACGATTAATATTACTTTCGATTAGTATTTCCGACATAAAAGCAAACACTGAAATTTTTAGTCCTAGAAAGAAAGAAAATACAGGATGGAGTTACGTCAGCCGTATAAAAATTACTGATATTTTCAAAACACATTGGCGTCTAGGGGTACTTGTAAGTACTATGTACAGATACTTGTCATCAATTAAGGAGGTGATAAAAGTGCCAGCTGAATGTGTTAAGCTTCAAGTGTAAACAATTTCAGACACATCGTTAAGCGCAAATTATGCTGAGTAGCATTGAAAAATGTAAACTGTGTGAATTATTAGCTGGCATGTTTATACAGTATCTATAGCAACCAGCGTCTCGAGTCGGTAGATTCGTAATTTCAATTTATACACTGTCACGCATCTGATATCAGAAAGTATATCAGGATTGCCTGTTGTCACTTCCATACCCCAATACTTACGTGCGACCACATTTTCTGGTAATATAATTGTATTATTTAGAGGATAGATTTTATTTTTTTTAAAATTATTTTAACTCTATATAATATTATCCTTATATGATGTTCGATTTTGTTATGGACTACGGTAGCTTAGTGATTTATGTTGCAAATAGTAA
>CAJHZI010000767.1:202500-355000 GCA_905160935.1 Enchytraeus crypticus
AAACTGAACGAAGTCGAAACTAAGCTAAACTGAACTGATACATGTGAGCTCTCTAGGTATATATATAGCTCACAAGGCGTTTCCAATGCCAAAGAAAATAAAATAATTTTAGATCAAATTTTCAGTGCCGTCTGATAAGGGGATTAGATATAATAATTTGCTATTTTTTCCCACATAAGCACGATTACAAGAAAACTGAAATTCAGACTTATACAATGAAACTAAAAACAACTGAACTAGTGCAAATCTAGAGAAATGTTACCAAACCACAAAATGAAAAATGAGAATAATTATACTTCGGAATTCACCCAAAAAGCGATAATTGAAGACAGATAAGAAAGTTCTAATCTACAAGTGGACAGGGCCCTGGTTATACGAGAACAACGCACCAAATTGTACTCGAATACCGAATAACCTGAAAAAGACTGATTTAATAAAAAAGAACAAAATAATCCCATTCTAATCTATAATACTAGCTGTACTAAATTAATTTACAATAAAGATTATTGTAGAAAAAATCAGTGCAACAATGACCAACGGGAGGTCCATCGTGGACCCCACGCCTTTGGGGATCTCCCCTACTTTAATTAAGAAATATGCAATATATTTCAAAACATGGTTTTGTAGGTAATTTCTCTAGGAACAACTACAATTTTTTGAAGAATTTTATTCTGTTGTTTTAAAAAGTTTTAGAAGAAAAATCTGAAGTGGGGTCCGCTTTGGACCCCCGTTGGTCGTTGGAGGGTTAAGTAAAAGGCATTTAAGTTACAAATATACGCTGCCACAACTGCTAAACACCAAAAGAAGAATATGTAGGATATGTGTCATTAAACAAATAGCGCATGTTTAATAGTTAGAACACGTTTAGTATATTTAAATTTGTTTAATGACTGCAAGTTGGATGCAACAAGTCGGGACTCGAGAGGTTAATATTGAGAGTTATATCTATTGTGTGTCTACCTATTGGCGCTACATATCATGGACCTGCCAGCAGACAGTAAAGAGAGAGAGAGAGCGATCTATTGGATGAATTGGAGCCATGTATAGAGATCTATTGTGTGAATTGGAGCCATGAGCCACTATACTGGTCAACAACCGAAAGCTCAAATTACACTCTAATTTATCGTTTTCTCAATCATCTCAGTGTGGATGATATAAATTTGTATCATATGCCCGATGATGGAGCAAGTTGTAGCATACTTGTCTCATTACAAGTATGCTGGTAGCATAGTGGTAGCATATATGCCTCATACTTGCCATCGTCTCATGCGATTCATAGTCAAAAATATTTTATTACATTAAATATGACTTCTAAAAAGTTAAAATTAGAATACGTTTAAATATAGGACTAACATAGCGAAAAAGTCATTTTAAACACACACACGCTCTCTCTCTCTCTTTCACTTTCTTTCACTCTCTCTAATTCTCTCTCTCTGTCTTCCTCTCTCTCTCTCTCTCTCTCTCTCTCTCTCTCTCTCTCTCTCTAGTGTTGTAGCCTACATAGTAGCAAGCTCACATGTAATTATTCTTACTTGCCATTTTCTTCTAAAAAAATACAAGAATGCCCTTCAACGACGGACTAACAGATCCAATCGCAAAATAAACGCTATCATTAGCGAGACTATTAGTTCGTAAGAACAGCTAGTGTAGTTTCCTAATGCTTTCATTGGCATGTGCCTACTTGTCAGGGCAGCAAGTAATCAGCTAGGGCAGCAAGCAGGCAGCCAGGGCAGCAAATATTTAATTTCTGAGGTGCTTGCAAAGAACGACAGCAATATATTTAGCGCCATCTTAATAAGAAGCGTCTGGCCGACAAAAATGAAAATCTTGATCTGGCCGCGTTAAAAAGTTTGCAAAAACAAACACAGTTAAAATCTTGCAGTGCAATAAATACATTAATTCTGGGCTCATACCTAAGTGATAATTACTTGATAGAATTACTTGACAAGTTGATACAATTTTGACTAAACCTGCCATGTCTTTGTTCACTTATTTGCAGAAAATAAAGTTTTCAGGCACTTTCGCCCTCCTACATGAACTGCTTGCACTATTGTGAAGCCATGGCATCAAATTTTCGACATGAAAACAACAATTGTTGATTGCAATTATGACTAATATATTTTATTTATTTTTCCAATTAATTATTATTATTACTTAACATCATTACATTGGCATAAAAACATACAAAATGAGCAAGTACACAATGTGCAGTGTATGAATAAGTACTCAATATGTAGTGTATGAATAAGTACTCAATGTGTAGTGTATGAATGAGAACACAATGCGAAGTGTATGAATAAGTACACAATGTATATTGTATGAATAAGTACACAATGTATATTGTATGAATAAGTACACAATGTATAGTGTATGAATAAGTACACAATGTATATTGTATGAATAAGTACACAATGTATATTGTATGAATAAGTACACAATGTATATTGTATGAATAAGTACACAATGTATATTGTATGAATAAGTACACAATGTATATTGTATGAATAAGTACACAATGTATAGTGTATGAATAAGTACACAATGTATATTGTATGAATAAGTACACAATGTATATTGTATGAATAAGTACACAATGTATATTGTATGAATAAGTACACAATGTATATTGTATGAATAAGTACACAATGTATATTGTATGAATAAGTACACAATGTATATTGTATGAATAAGTACACAATGTGTAGTGTATGAATAAGTACACAATGTATATTGTATGAATAAGTACACAATGTGTAGTGTATGAATAAGTGCACATTGTGTAGCGTATCGGCAAGTACATACATGTAATGAGCAATGTATCAGCAAGTATGCAAAGTGCATTGTACTAGTAAGTGTTCAACGTATAACCTGATATTGATGCATGTCTTCAGACATTACCTACCATACGTTGACTATAAATATCACAAAACTGTAAAATCTTATTTAGACACATGCGCCATTGCGCCACATACCTATTACATCACACAGCCTACACGGCATTTCAAACTGTCTCAGAAGTCATCCTACGAGCGTGCTATTGTTTTACGATGCTAATAACGAATTCTTCAGCCTTTCAAGCAAGCCCACTCAACGCATTAAATATAAGTGCACTGCTCTTCAGAGACATCGTCAGTATAAGGCAGGCGGTAGGTTGAGGGCTATGAGAGGGAATGGCAAATACGTAGTCAGTTTGTCTACACAAAATACTCAAGAATCTACGTATAATCGGTATGGTAATTTTATCGTGAAAATCGGCAAAAATATACTTCGTATGAGTTTAAAGACAGTCGACATTCCAGTGATAAAATACACTTTAATAAGATGATGGCTATTGGAAAACTGCCGCTCAGGTGATAGAAATGTTGATATAAAGTTGCAGCTTTCATATCTAGGGAATCTCTGCTGCCATCAAGTTTTGGTAATTACTAAACAAGTCAGGACTGTTAATGAAATGCGGCATTTGAGACGTAATATTTATTAACTACTGTGGCTAAATTAAAACTTAAGAAAAGTAGGATACTATAAAGCCAGGCTAAACCCGAAAAGAAAGGCAATCTAACTGACCTCTAATGGTTAAACCCAGTATAGTTAGATACAAAGCTGATTAGTTTTAGATTTGCTCAATATTGATATAATTTACTTCAATTTTTAATCGTAATCAGTATATATATATCTTTTGCATTAACTTTGTTTTGACTATATTTTTGATTTTTAAGGCTACCTTTTATATGTGCAGTTATTAAAATTTATTGTTACCAGAGGTTCTACAGTATTAAGTAGCGCAGTAAACAATCTGTAAATGAATTTGATTGCTAGTTGCTACATGTACATTACCCCAAAATTGACTGTATTACCAAACTGGCTTAGACGCTTTTGTGGTAACTTTCGTTTTGTGTAGTATTGGTTTATTTTCTAGTTCTGCACGTTTTAATTTATTATTATTGTGACAACATAAGAAAACAAAGTGAAGGTAACAATGCGAACCTAGGGAATATAACAGTAGTAACAACAAGAGATAATAGGATAAAATAATTGCAGAAAACATTTAAGATTAAATAAACATTAAATTGGTCGCACATACTCGAGATTTGCAAAGTTCTAGTCGCTACACCGATTGTGGCATTCTACCTCCAGGCTACTTGGCCTTCACTGCTCATTTAGCTCTACCGTGGCATTTATCATAGAGCGGCGCTTTTTTAAATATACTTATTACTATAATACAGGGTGGCTAGTAATTTTTGCTAGGCATGACAGCAGGAACAACAAAAGGCGTAATAACTTAGCATAACCACTTGAAAGGGTATGCAAAGTTGAGTGCAGTGATGCAGATTAAATGTTTGTATAACTGGGCACCTTGAATATTACATTATCATTCAACAGCTGGAGAGAGATATGTGTTTATTTCAGCATCAACACCAAATCACTGACAAATGCAAATAGAAATAAACATTTAAAAGAAATAAGATAAAAAATTCCCAGAAACACAGGGTATCGAATAGTCTGTAGAAACTAGAACAACGGCCGTCAGGGAAGATGATACACATCTCATCTAGCTGACCACCGTCTACAACTATATTAATGTCATGTATAATGCAAAATTAACTGAAATAGATGTCACCAACTGTCGAATGTAAATACAATATAGTTCATTTTCTTTTGTTGGCTCCTACTTTTTGTTAGCGTGAGCCAGTGGCGATGTCGGTAAGATGTTCGACGGCGGAGTAGTATGTGCGGGTTTCAAATCCTGGGCTCGCCAGTCACTGACATCGCTTTCGAGTGAGGAAACTGACGTTAAGATTAGCTTTACCAGCTTTTAATCCTAATTCACACCATTAGAAGCACATTTAGCTGTCTAATTTTGTAAGAACAATAGTGACAGTGAAATAATCGACTAATAAGCCAAGACTTAATCTTCTCTTAAAACTGAAATGATTAGAATCTTATTGCTGCTGAATATAGCACCTGAGCACAATGTAACCAGGGTTACGCGACCGAGATAAGCTACTTATCGGAAATGTTAACTTTTTCTTCTCAAATTATACACCGCCTTAATCGTATTACTTGGCGTATAAACTCATATAAAATTTAGTCTAGAATCTTCTTAATTTAGTTTTTTAAATAAATAAGTCAAGGTGACTTCATTATTTGCAATATTATATAAATACTATATATATAAATTATATTTATTATCTACAACACGCGAAGCTTCGAAATATTTAAATCTGTATTGCATTAAAACTGTAATGCAATACAGATTTAAATGTACAAAAACTGTATTTATCATCTCTGCTTTGCGAGTGTTACAGTATTTTCAAAAATGTATTCAAAATAATGTTTATTTGAGTGCGTCCTAAGAGATGACGAAGCAAGAAGCTCAGAAAGTTTGGAGCTTTCACGAGTTTAATCATTAAATTTCTTCATTGATGGAGGCAAGTTGTTAGGCGACGAAGTGTTTTTCTGAAATGAGCATGATAGTAGAACATGAGTAGGCATATTTTGAGTGCGATCGTCATGGACCAGCCAACAATAGAACCAGAGGAGCGAGAGAAAGAAAGAGAGAGAGAGAGAGAGTGAGAGAGAGAGAGAGAGAGAGAAGGTGATAGAAAGTTATTACTAGAACTATAAAAGTAAAGTAAACACGCATTATAGTGAAATGATCAACTGTGTTGATATCTATCACTTTTTATCACCACATGTTTATACCGTTAGGCAATTTGTTCCATTTTCCGTGTAACCAGTCCAGTGAATGTCCGAGATTTTACTCTCAGATCAGCGCGGCTGGGATTCGAACCCACGAGGGTTCAATTCACCTCAGGATCTGTCATTTAAAACTTCATGACATTACCCCTACGCTATTAAGACATTCTAATATAAAATACTAGAAAATACCAGAATACATCTGCTTTAGTGTACAAGATTCAGACGACAAAACAAACCTGGATTTGTAGGTAAGGGGAGTGGGGACTTCACTTAATTAAACTTTAATTTATCTCAATTAGAGAAGAGAAAATTGTAGAAGAAAAGTTTATCGGCTAACAGAGTTTCCTTCGACAGAATGGTATTATGTGACGTGCTGCGCCATTAGACTAACTATCAGTCGAACTGTCTGCTGTAGTCTTGAGTCTGCTGGAGCTTTTAAAATTGTTTAACATTTATGTTTCTCCATTCTACTGGTTTAGAGGTATTGCGAAATAAATTTGATGTAGAAAAATACTGATCAAAATAGAAGGATATATTAAAATTGAAATCATTTTAAACATCTGTTGGATGGCTGAGTGAATAGCACGGTTTCCTGATAAGCTTAAGGATATCAGTTCGAAACCCAGTCGGAGAGTCATTGTAAGCATCCATAGTGGAGCTAAGCGAACATAATTATTAATTAATAAGAATCCACCAAACAATTAACCAATTAATCAAATAATTACTGACTGGATTGAATATATAAAAATAGAATAGATAAAATAGAATGAATTATGTCTTTGAACATCATACTTAACAACAGGAACAAAACAGGAACACGTAAAATTTAAGTTGATCAATTAAAGAATTTTCATTTGCATGAAGACTTTAGCGAGTAAGAATAGACTATGCACCTTGGACACAACAATTGGTATGACACTATAATGTGAGATTCAGTCAATTACTTCATAAAACAAACTCCAGACTTTTCAGAATCTTACCCAGCAGGGTGCAAAATTTACGTAAAGATTGAGAGACAGTTCTTACGATTAAAACAATTGGTGTTGTTAAGTTTTAAGCAAAACAATATATCGACGAAAGAAACGGGGAGAGGGGAAATATTAACTATAGAAACTGAAATAATCAGAAGAACCGAGAGTAAAATTTAAATGGAGGCGTACTCACATTGCATGGTTCGCTACAAAAGAAATGATGATGAAAATTTACTCATCGTACTCCAGGAGCCAATCGATTAAGATAGGAGTTTTCAAGCTTTGTTCGTAAATAACTATCAGCTCAGTAGAATGCAATGTTAAAAAGAGTAAAACTAATTTTCTGACTATCTAGAATAAATCATTCAAATTTAACTAACAAAATAGACAATTGCAAACATGACTAGCTAATATGACTATTATTTACAATAATTCATTTTAGTATGTGCGGGATTCAAATCCTGGGCTCGCCCGTCACTAGAATCGATTGAGTTTTTTCATTTCCTAGGCTCGCCCGTCACTGATATCGAGTGAGTTTGAAGGTTTTCAAGTGAGGAAACTGACGTTAACATTAGCTTCACCAGCTTTGCTCTTTTAGTGGTTCGATTTGCTAATTGTACAAAAAAATTTGACGTGAAAAGAGTTTCCGTCTGTCAGACATTTTGAAGCTAACATAAAATTTTATAATAAGTAGCGTAGCACGCCAATGACTTTGAACTTCAAGGATTTTTTTCAATCGTTACCAGGGGAAGATTTTACAAATTGCAAATAATTGATAATAAAAAAATATTAGCTTGGTATGAGTATGACTGCATGGTATCACTGTCAACAGTAATACAAGCGATCAACCTACAATACACGACATTTAACAATTATAGTAGAATGTTTTAGAGAGAGAAAATTCAATATTGTGCGATTTTCGACACCAGGCTATAATGAAAAAAGAAGCAAGTCAGGAAAAATTAAATAGGCTTATATTATTTCCAAACAAATGGCATGTTAATCATAGCCATCTTTAGGTACTTGAATAATACAATCCAACATCACGACCAATGCTTTGCTAATTTATGAAATTTTATTTCGTTATTCGTTGCCAGATATTAATATATACTATTAAATAATCAAACTTACTAATTAGGTCTAATATTTAATATACTTGACTATACATGTAATCTTTTAAATATATCATAAATAGTTACAATTGTAATTATCTGAATACAACAATGAAGTATGTATATATAATTATTTAACATATAATTAGAATATATAATGATACTATAATATATGAAATTTAAATTTAAAATATTCCAATAACAATAATTAAATTGCTCTTTTCCCATAATTATTAAGGGCGTATGAAGCCAACATGAGAATAATAATATTACACGTTTATACAATTTCTCTTGAAATGAAACACCATTAACTCAGAACATGCTCAAAATTACTTCAAACTACTATCTCTCTCTCTCTCTCTCTCTCTCTCTCTCTCTCTCTCTCTGAACGCTCACCTGTCATCTATCGAAGAAATTACAGTTAGCACAGAAACATCAGCAATCTTTCTGGCACTGCTTATACATTGGCTGGAACCAGTGGCGAAGTCGGTAAGATACTCGACTGCGGATCAGTATTTGCGGAGTTCAAATCCTGGGCTCGCCCGTCACTGACATCGCTTTCGAGTGAGGAAACTGACGTTAACCTTTAGCTTTTACCAGCAACACAGGGGAAATAAAATAAATTTCTAGAATATACTGTCACATGTAAAGAATCCATAGATCTTAAATCTAGAATAGAGTTAGAATTCTGCCCATTAGAATACAATCCCAACTACAATTTAAATTGAAAATTTCGACTGATCTTCGGATGAGAATCCTGTTCTAAGGGAGTTGACTTCGTTCAGGAGGAATCAAATGAACCCACTCATCCCAAACAAATCAATATCTACTTCATTTCCGCTCTAAACTTCTTCCTATCACTGTACCGGTATTCTGTAGTACAATGACTGCAATTCCACTCTGACACTAATGTAATTAAACCCACTGAAGGAGTTCAAAATTCATTGTATACCTGGTTGATAAATAAGCAGTAAAACTGACTAATAAACAAATGTTCTGCAGCTTTGTTTGGGTCGAATCCCTGAAATCCCATAACGGAATACTTACATACATGTATCCTATTACAAAGCGCTCTTATATCATATATTACAGAGAACTCGTATATTATATATCATAGAGTACTCTAATATAATACATAATAGAGCACTCATATATCATATATCATAAACACTCATATATCATAGAGCACTCTTATATCATATATCATAGAGCACTCATATATAATATATCATAGAGCACTCATATATCATATATCATAGAGCACTCATATATCATAGAACACTAATATATCTGACAATTCCATCCGAATCAGATTTAAGATCAAAAGTAGATTTAAGTCCTCGTTACATTCTTGCTCCGAAAAAACACTACAATTCATTCACACGAACAACGAAAATCTGTTTCTTTTACAAATTTATAAATATCAGTGTATCAGTGGCGGTGTTTAAACCAAAAACAAACGAAACACATACTGGCTCGAACGTCGCCCAGCATAAACATGGAGGAAATGGCAAAGAATAAAGTTTTGTGGAGGAACATCATAGAGAAATCTTTAGCTGGAACCAGCCCAAGGATGATCACATGGCATGATTGTCGGTATTTATTTACTGAATATTGAATATTTATATTTTTAATATTTACACTCACCTAAACAATTCAAATAAAATCACAGCATTTCACCTCGCCATTGGCTGGAGCCAGATTAGTATGTGCGGGATTCAAATTCTGCGCTCGCCCGTCACTGACATCGCTTTTGAGTGAGGAAAATGACGTTAATAATCTATTTTTATTTCTTTAAAATTGCAATTATTTAGAAGTAGAGATAAGCAAAGTCAGAGTCGTAGGAACTCTTAAATTTGGTTTAAAAAAGTCCATTGATAGTAACCAAGTAGAAATTGCGTCCCAATTAATAGAAATCTTAATGCAAAGCAGTCAAAGTCTTATTCAGGAATTGTGCGTTCAATACAACTAGTGGTGAAAATATAATTCTTGTAATTATTTAAACTATGCACCCAATTGACCTATCTGTCTGCAAAATAAGCGTAGAACCGGTCGAAGTAATGTACATTGAGTTTTGAGTTTTGGTCAACTTAAAAGGTAGAGATAAGAGTTAAAATAAGATTGATCAGGTGTGGGACCAACAGTACGTATGACAGGAAATATCCCCCGTGGACCCGTACATCATTTAGAGCTGGACATTCAAGGGCGTGCAATAAACGGAAATAAAGTACGAAATATGAGGCATCGAATTAGAAAGAGAGAGAGAGAGAGAACGAGAGAGAGAGAGGTGCTAAGTGTACGACATGAGAGATCTAATATAATTAGAAAGAGAGAATGAGAAATAGAAAGAGAGAGAAAAAGATAAAGGGGCGGTAATAGTATTTAATAAAAATTACAAATTACAGACTTACAAAAGAACGTAAGTTAAGAGATTAAGTTAACCTTTGACATTAACACAAATTATTCTAGAAAATAGGGTAGAGTGCATTGCCATTAGAAATTCTTTATATATGAATCTTTATTACACCATCAAAACGTAGAAGCAAGTTCAATATCATATTGCATTGCAAGTCACAATAACAAAAAATACCAACAGTGCACTAAAACAACTGCAATGAAAATAAACACAAATTTAGAAAAATAAAATATATATAATATAGATATCCTAATTATCTATTTAAACATTTATATTCGTTTAAATAAAAGTATAAACCTAAATTAGGAATTGTAACAGGAACATGATTCCACAAGGAGTAATGTTCTAAGGCATTAATCGATTAAATTGGCGTTATTCAAAATTGCATCACCTTGCATAGTATAGTATAGTATAGTGTATAGTATAGTATATAGTGTATACATAGTATATAGTATAGTGTATAGTGTATAGTATAGTATAGTATAGTGTATAGTATAGTATAGTATAGTATAGTATAGTATAGTATAGTATAGTATAGTATAGTATAGTATAGTATAGTATAGCATAGTATAGTATAGCATAGCATAGCATAGTATAGTATAGTATAGTATAGTATAGTATAGTATAGTATAGTATAGTATGGTATAGTATAGTATAGTAGTGTATAGTATAGTGTATAGTATAGTATAGTGTATAGTATAGTTTAGTGTATAGTATAGTACAACAGTGCACACATAGTATTGTATAGTGCAGAGTCCTATTGCACAGTAAGGCATCGCTGATATCGCGCCCTACTGTATCGCAGTGCATGATATTATATTGCACTTTATCGCACTGCACCATATCATATCGCATCGCACCGTATTTTATCTCTGCAAATCAACAATGAGCTACTCTAAACAAAGAGATAGAGCTTGCAACATCAGCTGCATCTGTTATATTCTAGAACACTCAGTTTTAGGTACACATGTGACGCTTGGAATATTTCAGCGCAATTGCTCCACTTGTTCAAATATTTATCGAAGACAGACCGCCGCTACCCCTCCCAGTTCTACACCCCCTCCCCTCCCGTTGAGCTTCCCACCTCTCAGCCTTACTTATGCACCTCTTCCATAAAGTGCTAGAAGCATTGATTACTGGCGGAATTCCAGGGAATCCGTTCCAGTTAGCTATAGTGGACCTACTCGTCTCAATGTCTTCTTGCGTAACTTTGGTGGGATGTGACGTTTGCAAGAGCTGAATAAAAGTACTGCTGAAATTCGGTTGTCTGCAGTACTTAGGCAGATACAGATCAGTTTATTGTCTATCAACAACGTAGCTTTCTAGTGAATGGAATATCCTTAAAGCAACCAAGCTATGATTTAGACAAACCTACTAACCACTATGGCAAAGATATGCTCCAAATAACCAACAGATTTTCTTTACGTTAGCTCAGAAAAACTAGGAACTCCTCTACAAGATGAACTGATGCTGTCTGCAAGGTCCATGGAGTCTTCAATATACTGTACATCTTGCAGCACTGAGCTTTTCTTGCAACTTGCAACTTGCAGCTTTTCAACAGCACTGAGTCTCATCTCGTCAAAGCTCGCAAGTACATAGCAGGCAGCCGATATTGAGAGATCACAATGTGGCATGCATTGAATCAATCAATCAATCAACAAGAATTTAACATCCGGTTCCTTGCCAAAAGGCAATGTTAGGGACGTCAATATGACTTATTATGTTTGAATCTGACCGTTCAGATAAGTTTTTGAGAAAAATTATTATATTAATAGATTTCGTACTATTTCTGAGCCATGCAACTTCATTAGCTCCGTTTACATCAAGTTTTGTAATGTGGCCATAATTTCTCACGATTTACCGTTTTCACGTACAATTTCTCCTGTGGTCTGCTAGATATAGCAGGCGTAATGTATAGGCCCATTTGCGACTCATATTTTACCTTCATGATCTTTAATTGCACTCCAATTTTCAGAGAATTCTTAAGTGCATCGTTTTAGTTACTTCTGTAATCGCCTTCCGCGATATGCCAACTTACGGTAGGTCTATTCTGACTCGATTTCAACATTTTCATACTCGTACTGTCATCAAAAGGAACCTGAAAGATACTACTAGTAAATTATTTTCAAATGCTTTTATTTCTTTGCTATAATCTTAAATATGCTTCAAATATTTTAAGATGGCCATACATCCCCTAAACGCCAACCCACAACTCACTCTCGCCTCTTTCCATCCGCCTATCTTCTATCTTCTCTTTCCGTTCACTACTTCATCACTCGCCGATAAAAACTTAACGTTGATAGATGATGGTCCATAATTTCTCTAATAAAACACGTTCTCCTGTTCTTAGTCCCTCCACCCACTCTCCCCCCCCCCAGCGACCTTCAGCCCGCTGTTAGGAATCTTCAACTCCCCTGTCAATCTCAGCACTCGAATTCAAGGATTCAACACCGGACAGCTAATACCCTATGGGTTGTCTAAATAAAAAGTCTGAAATCACCCAAGGGTACGATTTTTCAATCGATCTGTTATTGGAGTAGAGCTTGGATTTTCGGCCCAGTCACTTTATTGGACTTTTATTTTGGCTTTTCACATGACCTCGATAAAAATCAATCGAGTATTGAAGATGTTAAAACAAACGACTAGACATCTATAGCACGAGGGTCACGTCATTAAATTCTGCTGCTTGCATTATCTAATCAAGACTACCTCGTCATCAGTGTCAGCAATATTTATTTTGCTATTTACTTTTCTTGTGGATAAAGTTGATACTTTGAATCATATATAAAACGTGTTTTACACCATGTTTTACACAATAAAATAAAATATTAACGTCGGATTACGCGTGTGATGGCTCTATTAGGAACATTTATGAGCAATATACACAAACAAGCAACTCTACACCACCAGAGCGAAGGCCCTCTTGTAATTATGAATAAGTAAACACGCAATATAGTGAAATGATTAACTATGTCGATATTTATCACTTTCAATATCACATGTTTAAACAGACAATGTAGACCATTTTCCGTGTAACCAGTCCAGTGTGCGAGATTTTACTCTCAGTTCGGCGGGGCTGGGATTAGAATCCACGAGAGTTCAATTCACCTCAGGATCTGTCATTTAAAACTTCATAACGTTACCCTTCCGCTATTAAGACATTCGAAGATAACCTAGTAAATGTACCGAGACCAATCCTCACTTTGTCAGAGAGTTCAATATAGTACATTACAACAAGATCAAGAGAAATGTATTGAGAATACTGTTTATCACGACAACAGCGTGAACTATATGAAATTGTTTATAGATAAAAATAAAGCAATAAACATATATTTAGGAATGGTGTAAATCCAAATTCAGTATCAGAAGTCCAAAGTGTAGGCCTAGGTGAAATAATCGATAAGATTTACCGGACAATAGATAAATAACATAAAAGAGGATGATCATAGACTTGCGTAGAAGGGCTTTTATAAATGAAAATATTGCTTCCAGAATACAGTATTTATAAAAATAATATCAGCAATATGCTTCAGATAAATTTATTTAAACCTAATCACAAACACAATGATATAAGCCTCTGCCTCGATGGCCCCATACTTCAATAACCCGCAATGTCATCATCACAGCAATTATTGACACATTTGCTAAATATAACCACCTAAACTAGAGCAGCACTAAATATAGCGCAGTACCTTTAACCAAGAGATAAAACATTCGACGAATACTATACTAGGAACAAACAACTGAGCACGATACGTTTCAATCGATGGAATAACAAGAAGCTAAATTTTCCAAATCCATTGTTATCCGACAAACCAACGCTTAAATTGTTAAAAACAGCCAGAGAGTTCTGTGATGAGCTTGCTAAATATAGACATAACCTCGGGCTCTGACGTCGTCGGGCTTAGTTCACGATGAGATAAGCTCATGAAACGAGTTTAGTATTACCACTGTGATTTTCAGAGGCGGGTAGGAAACTGGGAAGAAATATATGGAGCTGTGTGAAAACGAAACAGAATATGGGGTTGCATTCTAAATGGTAATTTATAAAGAAAAAACATTAGAAGCGATAAATAGAGGTGTGTCAATTTTAATTTTTTAATGTAATGTTTAAAGTGAAGGAGTATACATGTAGAAGGACTGAAAAAAGAATCAGAAGATCGAGAGAGAGAGAGAGAGAGAGAGATGTGTTTATTTCAGCATCAAAACCAAATCACTGACAAATGCAAACAGAAATAAACATTTAAATGAAATAAAGTTTAAAAAATTCCCAGGAACACAGTGTGTCAAACAGTCTATAAACATCAGAACGAAGGAAGTCAGGGAAGATGATACACATCTTATCTAGCTGACCACCGTCTATAACTCATTAATGACATATACATGTATAATGCAAAATCAACATAAATAAAAATCTATCTCAGATTTAATGAACAAACTAAAAGAAAGGAAAATAAATTACAAATTAATCTTATTAGAAAGCAGTTAGCTAAGTCACAATTCTACCTGAACATTTACACAAAAAACGAAAATATAGACATTTACAAGCCATCAAACAATATACATTTGTAACGTTTGGTGAATTCAGCTAGAGACCTCGAACTGCGGATATCAGGAGGTATTTGGTTCCAAGAATTGACATAAGATTAAAAAAATTCGGAGGTTGTTCTAGCACACAAATAATTGGTCTCGGAGAGCCTGGTAGTATATACAAACGAAATCTGATTGTCAATCAAAATATATCTCATGGATTCTGACATAGTCAGATCGGGAAAATTAATACATTTAAAAACCAGTTTACTAGCATGTAATTGGAATAACTGAAAAATTGGTAATACATTATAATTCATCTAAAGATGTTTAACATTATGAAATTTGTTTATTCTGTAAAGTTTTTAGAATACGGTTACAGGCAACATGTAAGGGTTGAAGCAACTGTTTGGTTGTATTTGCATAAACTTCAATTCCATATTGATTCCTTGATTGCACCAATGAAAGGTATAAATTTCTACGACAATTCATAGGAATAAAATCTCTACGATTGTATAACATACTATTAAAATTATTAATTTTAAAAATTAATGATTTAATATGATGAACAAAAGTCAAATTGTCATCTAATGTTAAGCCTAAGACTGTGGCAACATAAGTTCTATTAATGCAGTTATTATCAAGGGATACACTTAAATTGTTAGATCGAATAGTAGCTTCATCGTCTTTAGTGGAGTAGAATAAAATATACGAAGACTTCGAGCAATTTACAGTTAGCTTGTTACTTATAAACCATTTACTTATTTCAGAGCAAGCTAAATTCGCAGAGATAAACAATTCATGAATGGACTTATGTTAACAAACAAATTACAATCATCAGCATACAGTTTAATGGTAGTTCAGTGGTAGAATGGCCGGATCAAAAACCAAATTGATTTTCATTAAGGATTTCGAACTTATTTAGAAATGTAGTAATGCGTTTATGCATGATTTTTTGAAATATTTTACTTAAATTATTAAGGAGGGAAATTGGTCTATAATTTTCCATTAAATCATGTTTACCTTTTTATTAACAGGGATGCTTTTGGCTAATTTGAAATTCTCAGGAAAGTAGCCTAATTCTAACGATTTATTAATTATAAAGGTAAGTGGGTTAACAATGTAGTTACAATGTTGATCGATAAATTGGACGATAAAAAATTTATATTGCATAATAACAATAATAATAATAATAATAAAGGTTTAACGTCCGTTTCCTCATCCAGGGATGATGTCAGGGACGTCCCCAACAGCACACATCACTACAGATCAATTCACCCAGACCAATCTGCGAAATAAATGTGCTGAGGAGAAATAAGGTCCTAAACGAAAGCCATACCATTAAAAAAGTGAACGAGGAGAGTGACAGGTGTAGGAGTAAGCAACGGACCGGCTAATGAACAGTATTAAAAAAGCTGGTAAAACTAATGTTAACGTCAGTTTCCTCACTCGACAGCGATGTCAGTGACGGGCGAGCCAACAACGTGTATATGCCAACAGAGAGTGTGAGAGACTCGATATGTCGCCCTTTCGGAGTGGTACATGTTTGTTCTTATTGTTACGCACATGACATGCCGCAAGTGTTCCACAGTTTCCTTGATTAGTTTTTGATTTTGTAGTTTTCGTTATTTACTCCTTTCTCTCCAAGGTTAATCGTAGTCGTTGTCATTTTATAGCGCATTAATTGCAGCCGAAGAGAATTCAAGAATAACCTTCCAACGCTCTGGGGATTTCTTTTTTCATTCCAAGCTGTCGACAATCGATCTTCCCAAGTTGACACCCAGCCAAGTACTAACCGCAGCAAAAGGGCCCGGTGTAGCTTAACTTTGTTCATTGACACGCAGCTAAACTAAGTGCGCTAAATCCAGCCATTACGGGACAAGACTGCAGTCTATTAATTATTGTTTATGACACTCTTTGTGCGTGAGGTAAACTCATTAGTGCGATGTATTATTTTATGCTTTTCAGCTCCAACTAACAAGACTCAGAGTCGTGCTAAAATAGAATAATATTAGCACTTGTGAGCGTTCCAAATAATAATTCTCTTATGCCGTCTATAAAGTTTCACCGGGTTTAGAAACGGTTATATACATGGTTAAATCGTTAATATTTCATATTATTTCAATTATCCATTGGTGAATTAAGCAACAATCTGTAACTTTAATAATGTTTTTAAAGCTAGCTCCAATGAAGAGCCAGAGGCGTAGTGGAATAACGTAGTCATCCATGTCGGTCTGTGTTTTTTCAATACCCAAAATATACATTAAAATGTAAAGCAATTCAGCTATAAGTATCAATATCAAATAAAAACAATGAACCATAAATACTCTCAGATTACCCAAAATCATGTACAGTTTAAATTCTTCAATTAAATTGATGAGGCACTTGAGAATTCCTTTACCTACTCAACTTCCTATATCAGCATTCCCAATTGGAATCCGCTTCATTTAAAAATCACAAATTCTTCTCAAGCCATAGCTATTTCTTCTACCACTCAGCCCCTCATTACCAAAATCAATTATTTTTGAAAACCATTATATATCATAATATCAAACAAGTTAACAAATATTCTTGTACTATCCATATACTATCCATATATAAATTTAATCGCCTTTCTCACCAAACTAGCATTAATCTCTTTCACCTCAGCATGTCCCTTCCACAACTATATCACCCAATACACATTCTTTACTCTAACTCTATCATCCACTACATGTCTCTTACCACAACTCTATCATCCACTACATGTCTCTCACCACAACTCTATCATCCACTACATGTCTCCCAACCCAACAATACCCAGCTATACCACACTCAAATCTTCCTCATCCCAAACGACTGACTTTTCCATTTCATCCAGCCGTAGCTCGGACTGATGATCTTGAATGAGATAGTCCGAAGTGAAAATTCCTCAGGAGCCGATTAGCATGTTTCATGATGTCCATGATCAGCAGAGACTCTTCTCATCATTAGAAGCATTCGTACCACTGCCTACATGGTCAGCAGAGACTTTTCTCATCATTAGAAGCATTCGTACCACTGCTACATGGTCAGCAGAGACTTTTCTCATCATTAGAAGCATTCGTACCACTGTTACATACATTGACATTATGACAAGTGTGTAGTGAACTTTTTGAGGGTTTAACGTAATGGTCCGATGCTCGAAATGCCTCTCTCTGCGAGACGGGTAGCTATTTTGATGTGTTATGTGAAAGTCCAAACAATTCTTTGTGGAGCCTCATACGCGCTGTAAACCTGATAGACTGGTGTACAATACAATTCTGAAAGTAGACAATGTACATGTAGTTCACAATGAACAAAGCTTGAAGTTATCCATTTACCAAGTTTGGGCAGAGCTTCATACCTAAGCAAGTTTTTATGGATTAAAGAACTTGATCGAGTTTAATATACCTAACGATGTATGCAAATTAAGCTTAAATAACATTAAGTATTAGTTTGTTATTAGTTCTTCTCTGTTAATTATGTGTAACCAAAGCTTAGAATGTAAAGGTTCCATAAATTTGTATATTTTATTCTACAAGTAAAATTAATTGTTAACAAATTTCTATAGTTTTTGATAGCTTTAACATTAGAACGTTCAAAAAAGAAATGGAATTTTAAATAATTGAATTTAATACTTATTGCAATGTGTCTTAAGGAACTGGACGCCCACAATGGCACATAAATGAATAAAAGCATCAGCGGAGTAGCGGGAAGGAAAAATGGCCTACCCTCATCCCCAGTATTTGTCGCTTTTTTACAAAAATTATTTAAAATATATTAAGCCTACAAGATATAACTTAAAAACGATGCAATATTTTTCATTACAAAATGCCTCCATTAATGCAACATCCTAGTTTAGTCCGCGCGCATCTCTACCACTTGTTTGATCAGTGTCCAAGGTCAACGTTGCTCTGTTTTGTCCGGAAGGGAAGGCCGTAAGGTGGCGGTTCAATGGCGATTTACAGTATTGCGTCTAACCGGAATCACCGGAACCTTTAGATTGACTGTTTACGACCGGAGTGGTGTACTATAGTTACTTGGATGATCACGTCTTTCGTCTCCACCACCCACACCCCCTCTCTCTGCCTACCTAAGCACCCACCCCTCCATTGACCTGTAGATTTCACAGTCATCATTCAGTTGCAAGCCACTTATTGACTAACGAATTGTGAGAGTTTTGATTTTCCTAATAAATTTTTAATAAATGTAACTTGATAAACTTTAAATTGTTTATATCTTTCAGTTAATTTATCTAGTTAATATGTTAATTTCTAACTTTTATATAACTTTTCTAATCACGCTTCCACAGTATCATGACTTATGGATGGTTCAATAGGTATGACCCATTTTAACCAGTAATAACCAGAATCTTGGAAAAATTGATCCAGTTTAAAATTCAAATATTTACCAATATAGCTTATAATGTCTGACCTCTAACAGCATATCGTCCATATAACAAAATCTAACAATACATTGAAATATTCCGAGCCTCGACCTCTTTAAAACGTGAAAATTCCTAATAGATTAAGACGTCGTAAAATAGTGTCTCATTAATACCTCCCCTACGTTTGTCACTGGGAGAGGAAGACGAACAAAACATCCATAAGGAAGTGGCCGATAATGGAGAGAGAGGGATGAGAGAAAAACGGTATCCAGGAGCGACGTAATGTGGAGTAAAACGCGGTTGAGCCCTTTGGAAGGACGCTCAGCAGACCGGCCCACGGCTAAAGTTACTTATAGAGCAATTCGGGCTGGAAAAGAATTACGGTGCACTCGTGCGGATTAACCGGCACGAAAAAGAATCGACCACAAAGAGTTTACAGCAGGAAATTTTACGGGAAAGAATTTTCATTTCGGCGGAAAAAAGAATTGCATTAGTAGCAGTTACTGCTTCTTTTATGTCGGTGGAAAACGGTAAGAGGATTGAGGCAAGACTAGGTCGTCTCGCACCTGATTGAACCGCAGAACGCATTTAATTTGTATTTTGTAGATGTGATTAGTTGGTATGAAGAATATAACATGTGAATAGGCCGAATTGGAATAAAATGAATAGGCTTTCTTTGAATATGGAAATCAATGCTACACGCATGGAGCAGCTACGGGCTACTATCTACATGTAGACGTTCTAATTAGATCTAACTGCAGATCTGGTTAGAACGTCTTAAATATTAGTCTAGAAATTACTACGTTACACAGCGTGAGAGAGAAAGAGAGAGAGAGAGAGAGAGAGAGAGAGAGAGAAAACTAAAGAAAGGAGACCGAGAGTTAGACAGAACAGAGAGGAGAAATGTGAAATTAATTTGCTTCGGTGATTTCAAACAAGCTTACTCGTGTTGTGTCCGGGTTATTGGAGAAGAGACCACCGTTGACTGCACGTATAGTAAAAGGTGACAAAGATCCAAACCATGGGCAGAAATGACATTCGGTTGGCGAGCGCCTTGGCTCCAGAAATTTCTACAAAACTTTCTAAAACGAAAGGATAAATTTAACGTTGGATTATGAGTGATATAAAAATAAGGGATTGACTGATGATAAGGTGTGGGACAGAGATTAATCGAAAACGTCTATTCAACACCAGTTAACTGGAATTGAAGTCAGGTCGTGATAATGGTGAAGATTGGGAATTTCAAACAACAGAATAACTACGTCTAAGGAGGCACTGTTACGTAGCAGATGAGTTTATGCCGAAGTTGTTATATACTTTACTTACACAATTTTTCCAAAGCTTTTAAATTTCTGAGAACCATTGAATTTAAAATTTCTTTATATCACTCTGGACTATTGAAGTACAGAAAGTCTTATCCCCGCATCTGATGGTCTGAATAATTAAATTCCAGCTCCGGATTATTTCAATGATTATTTTAATGATTTTTATTTATTTGAAATAGTGACAGAAATAGAAAATAGTGACAAAAATAGAAAATAGTGACAGAAATAGAAATTAGTGATCATGTACTGTAAAATGTAAAGCAACTACTTTAAAATCATATTTTCATGTATTATCACTATAAAGAGAAAACATATTAACTCAATAATGTTTTAATATAAACTCGGCAATAAAATAGTTTACACTAACTGCGCCGGTATGTAATACAGCATTCATATATTGGATTCAACTTTGACTGATATCATTTTGGAAAAGGAAACATGCATTAACACCGGCTTTCGCTTTAGTGAAAACATTCTTCATTCAAGAGAAAGTCGCAAATCGGTTCTACATTCCGCTCATGAAAAATGTACAAGTGTGCAAGTACTATGCACGACAAGTGTACAAGTACTGTACATGACAAGTGTACAAGTACCATGAATGACAAGTGTACAAGTACTATGCATGACAAGTGTACAAGTACTGTACATGACAAGTGTACAAGTACCATGAATGACAAGTGTACAAGTACTATGAATGACAAGTGTACAAGTACTATGCATGGCAAGTGTACAAGTACTATGCATGACAAGTGTATAAATTATAATACAAGACAAGTGTACAAGTACTATACGCGAAACGACCTCGCATCCTTTTTTCCATACTACAGTAAGGTAGGCTAAGTCATTTCCTCTCTGCATGAAGTAAATTTTAATTAAAATTCCTGATGATGACTTCATTGGCTTGAGCCAATGTCGCTGTAGCAAAATATTCGCCTGCAGATAGATCAGTAAATGCGAGGTTCAAACCTGGGATCGCCGTTACCGATATCGCTTTCGAGAGATGAAACTGACGTTACCATGAGCTTTACAGTTTTCTCGGGACGACTGACAAACTTAGCCGAACAAAGCTGCCAATGATATAAATAATTAGTTTACTTGCATTAGTAAAAATAAATCATGCTTAATAATAATTAGCAACTCAATGGAATCTAATGGCGGTATTGTATTTTCTCATTAGCAAATTCATAGCATCATTTGATCTTCCGGTAACATTATTATCCCAGTAGACAATAGAATAAGTTACGTTAATATGTCAAGTCAAGGCCAAGAGACGATTTCAGAGAAACTGAACGTTTTTCAAAGCATTGATTGATTTAGTGGCGAAATGGCTAAGTCTTCGACTATGCATGTCTAATAATTTGATCTAATTTAATCGCTTAATTTTTTATCCAATGTGGTTTGATATTGGAGTCAACTAGATTAAATTATCGATGCTTTTATGCCACGGATTTGTCAGAGTAATAGATTTAATGCATGTAAATGAATAAAATTATAAATGAATATAAGTTGCAATTATCAATAAATAAATATAAATTATCTCCACTATCATCAAATGAATATAATTACTGTTAAAATGAAACGCATATAATAGGTAGAAAATGTTACAGAAGCCATCTACATTAGTCAAATATTTGTAAGTTCGAGAAGTTTTCGGTAGAGTAATTTCCAATTTTCAAGACTCGACAAGAAACGTAGAAAAACGAAGCTATCCAATACACAGGCACACACCTTGATGTTTCAAAGAGATTCACCTAACGGTAACGCCTACGCATAAATAGGCTAAGTTGAGTGATTTAAACACAAAACCAGGCCTGGAAATTCAGGCACTTGAAGTCTTATCCATACTAACATCTTAGCCTTTCAAAATATAAAGTCAACAATTGTCTTGAGCAAACTCGCTATATTGTACCTCATTCACCATAAAGCCACAGAAGTTAGTTACACTGCGCTAAGAGGTTAGTCACTCTGAATGCTAGTTCATTATATAAGTTCAGTTATCACAATAGAGGTCATTATTTTTCCAACCTCTTCGGATAATAAGCCAATATGATACAATAAAACTATAGCCAAATTTAAAGCTTAGCCAAATTTAAGTTCCTTGTCCCATCGTGAAGCATGTTGGTGAGGGAAAGAGCCCGTATTTGAAATCTACACATACTAACCCTCAATCAGTTAACTTACTGATACGTTAGCTATCGGTTCAGTTCATATATAATATAATTGTTATAGTTCTCTTATATATGAATTATAACAGTTCATATATAATAGAACTATTACAGTTTTAATTTCATATGTAGTTCGGTTGAGTTCATATATAATAGAACTGTTATAGCAGTGCTCTCATAGAGTGCTGTGCCTTTCAAAATCTATTTAAAAATTAAAACAGCTATTTCCTAAATAAATCGCTTCCGGTTAAAAAATAACTGTATATATACAAGTATAAAATGCTGGCAAGGTTATAAATCGCTTACTTCCTTTATCAAATTAATATTATTATTAATACATTTCCTCATTCATCGGTATCGCATTGTCATAATTAAAAATTATTACATTCAATTGCGTCATCCCATAGCTGCATAAAACACAGTTTAAATGCACTATATTACTGGACTTAATTGCTAACGTTTATACTGCATTTGAAATATTAATGAACCATTAAAGTAATATTCATTAGGACTGCAATACCAGTTTTCAGTTTATGTTCAGTTTTCATATTCATATTATATATTTCCACTTATTATATACCACTCACTACTATAATTCTTGAACTGTTTTCATTGCAAATAATAAAAGACACTAAATCCGTAGATTAATCTCACATAATTATAGATTTATATCACAGGGGAAATCCTGTGTAATGGAGCTAAGACACATCAACTATACTTAACAAGATAGATTCAGTAGAGTGTTACTGAAAAATATTTTTTTTTTAAAATGGATAAGAATTATATGAAAAGTTATGTGTTCCTAGTCGAATTATGTACAAAACTGCAAATCAAGGTCCACTACGTCCTACAATTGTACTCACAGAGAAAACGGTAGATATATACATACATACATATATATCTCTCTTAGTGCACTGCCTACTGGCAGATCCATGGTACATAACGCCTCCACTCTTCTCTGTCTTCCGCCTTCCTCTCCATTTCCACATATGAGTGGGTCTTTAAATCATATAACATACCTAATCTCGACCTGCCCCTGCCTCGTTTTCCTTCCATTCTACCTTCTATGACCTCTTTTAATATACCTTCCCCCCTTAGAATGTGTCCTATCCATCTCTTCTTCCTATTTCTTAATACATTTATCAACTGTCTATCTGTGCCAACTCTCTCCAGGACTTCCTCATTTGTAACCTTTTGAGTCCAGCTAATACTCTCCATTCTTCTCCAAATCCACATTTCCAATGCCTCCAGTTTCCTAATATCTTCCTTCCTTAAGGTCCATGTTTCACATCCATACAATAGCGTGGTCCAAACCAAAGTTTTCACTATCTTTATCTTTGTGTCTTTCTTTAAACTTTTTGTTAATAGTTCTTTTCTACTAACAAAGGCCGCTTTTGCCTGTGCAATCCTATTGCATATTTCTGTCTCACATTTCTCATCATCGGTTATAGTATGACCCAAATATTTGAAACTCCTTACCTGTTTCAATTTCATACCATTTATTGTGATATTAACTTCACCTTTATTATTGGACACTCTCATAACCGTGGTCTTTTTTATATTAATCTTCATGCCATATCTTAGGGCCGTCTAATTCAGCCTATCCATTATCTTCTGCAATCCAATCTCGCTGCCCGCTACCATTCCTTGGTTATCTGCAAATCGCACATCTTGTAACAAATTCCCTCCTACTTTTATTCTTTCTTCCAAGTCTTCCATGGCTTCCTCCACCACTGCCTCAGCGTAAATGTTAAACAGCAGCGGCAAAATGCTACAACCTGGTCTTGCTCCACGTCCTATTTCACCTTCTTCTGAGTATTATTTGCTGGATTTTGATTACTGCTCTTTGAATCATGTACAAGTTCAAAATTAGTCTTTCATCTCTCCAGTCAATTCCTATTCTTTTTAAAATATTCATCATCGTTATCCAATCAATCCTGTCAAAGGCCTTCTTGAAGTCTACAAAGCATACAAAAACGTCATTTCCATATTCTAAGCTTCTTTCGCAAAGAACCCGCATTACTCCTATTGCTTCTTTTGTGCCGCATTCTTTCCTAAAACCAAATTGTGTCTTGCTCAGTATCATCTCTGCTTTCGACTGAAAGCGATTATTTACTATATTTAATAAGATCTTCGATGCATGAGCTATTAAGCTGATTGTCCTGTAATCCGTACACTCCACATCATTGGCTTTTTTGGGAATTGGAATCATCACTGACTTGGCAAAGTCGTCGGGCCAAATACCTGTATTGTACACTTCAATACTTACCTTCATTAACTTTTTGAGTGTTTCTCCTTCCAACATTTTCAAGAATTCTGCTGGGATTTTATCTATTCCGGCTGCCTTCCCCTTTTTCATACTGTTAATTGCAGAATAAATTTCCTCCTTCATTAAATCGGGGCCCCTTTTATCGTCTTCTATGATATTTTCGTCGTCTATTTTATATATATACATATATATATATATATATATTATATATATATATATATATATATATATATATATATATATATATATATATATATATTCTTCTTTTTCAGTGCACTGCCAAGTGGCAGGTTCAAGGTACATATTCGTACTCAAAGTCGTTTTTCTCGCTCCAATAAGAGCACTCCTTAGATCAACAAGTTAATCCCTTCACAAAGTCTATGCCTTATCTATATCTTAGATAGCCTATAGCCTGGGAAAAATATGGCTTCTGAGGTGGTTTCCCGTTGCCTTCCACAGTTAGATGGATTAATTATCATTTAATCCTGGAGGAAAATTTTTCATGGTGAGGTGGGTCCCCTCTTGCCATCCTCAGCTCCTGCCTTTAGTCGCCTCTTACGTACACGCTGCAGATTGTTTGTGGTTGCCCTATTCTGCAGTGGTCCAACCACACCCGAGTAAATATACCCGGGAATATATATATATATATATATATATATATATATATACACATATATATATATATATATATATATATATATATATATATAGAGAGAGAGAGAGAGAGAGAGAGAGAGAGAGAGAGACAAAAGGAAAGGAGTGGAAGAAGTGCTTGTAGGAAGCCGAGGGTACAAACAATTAGACAGCTAATAAAGCTTTAATAGCTAACTAAAAGATAAGAATTGTTTCAGGAAATTTTACTTAAACAAGTCCAAGTCCACATGCTCACATTCCAGACGCCAAATAGGACAAAACAAATTCACTAGAACTTTCTCTACTGTAAAGTGTTGTAAACTGTAAATTGCTGTAAACAATTCAAGTCTATTTCTTCATTGAATGACGACTTTAGTGTAGAATTCAGGTGAAAAATAACAACAATAAGTAATTTCTGTTAACAAGTAAATTAAGAAACTTTTTAAGCAATGTAACATTAACAAGTAGTATATACTGGGTATAACTGTGTAGAGATTTCAAAGAATTAAATTGCAACAGAGAGATAAGCCATGAAGCACGTGAGTATGAGGATGTATGTAACTTTTCAAAAAAACATAGTGCTCCTAGATAGAAGATGACTCCTCGTTATATTGGCAAATCGTTTAGCATATGATAGCATACGACAAGACAAGATGAAACATGACGGTATGACGATAACAAGTAATAAAAAAGATGATAGCACATGTAAAGCAGTAAAACCACGTGAAAATACATGATAACCCAACATACAAAACATGGTAGAAAATGACATGTTTTAGCAAATGATAACAAAAGATAACTAAAGATAACTCGTGCGGTAGTACACGAAAGAACATGCGAATCCACCGACCTGTTCCAGGCGAGGTAAACAGGAGAGATGAACCACTATCTTACAGGCCACGCACTTCTTCCTCTGACCCATTTTCTACATAAAATGAAATAAATTTAAGATTTTCCAGGAAATCAGACTCATTATCATCAAGGAAAGTCGAAAAAGACTTGAAGAGCATTAGTAGATACTTGTATACAGCTTTCCAAGCTCAAAAACACTATTTCTACATACTATATCATAGAGTATGTTTACGTACTATATTATTTTCGTTTGTTTTGAACTGTCTGTAAGTACAATAAATTTATGCTTTAATTAAGCTAAATTAATTCGTATACAATCCAGCTTTTAAGCCAAAGTCAAGAACATTGCATTAGTTCAGAGTTAGCGAGAAAAGAGATTCGCTTTTTAGAAGATATAGAATTCTAGAAAGAACTATCCCTGACATTTAGAGTACATAGTATATCTTATATCATTGCTAAATTACATCGTTGCCCTATATCATAGTTAGATCACAGCGCTATCTTACATTGAGGGTAGAGTATATAATGAAGATGCTATCTTTACTAGTTGCTATCTTTATTAGTTGTAATCTCAGCATTATATTAAATTAACCGAGCTTCATTTTACATTTAGATTCCTTGCACTACATCCCAAACCTACCTAAACAGTCTAAACTGGGATTTAATGGAAGATGTGGATGATGATGTTCTAGAATTTTATATCATTAAATGACATTTAACAATTAAATGACGGATCACATTAATATGACAACTCTTCAATCCCTATAACCATATAGAGTCAACGCAATTGGATACACAATGGACATCTAACACATGTTACAAAATTCATTCCTAGTCACGTCATAGTCATCCTTTCCATTCCTAGCCACGTCATAGACATCCTTTGCATTCCTAGCAACGCCACAACCGTCCTTTCCATTCCTAGCCACGTCACAGACATCCTTTCGTGATAGGAAGCCGACGTTAAACTTTTCTTTAGTCGAATAAGGCACGAAGATGAACTAACGGAGCATGCAGTCTCTCCTATGTAGCAGAAATCACCGGACGAGGCGCCAGTGTCCACCCACAAGTGCTGTCCGTTAACTGCGTTCTCCTGTCAAACAAAAAGAGCATATGAGATTATGAGGTCAAAAACTTGTAATTAACTTAATTATGTAAGTATTACTTGTTCAAATTACTTTGCATTCACCCTAATTATTCAAAATAAATTAAGTGCCTCAAATTATCCTCTGACCTCTAGACCTTTTGACCTCTAGACCTCTAGATATCTTGACCTCTAAACCTCTTGACCTCTTGACCTCCTAAACTCTAAACTTCTTGATCTCTAGAGTTCTTGACCTCAAGACCTCTTGACCTTTAAACCTCTTGACCGCTGAACCTCTTGATCTCTAAACCTCTTGATCTCTAAACCTCATAATCTCTAGACATCTTGTCCTCTAGACATTTTAAGCTCTAGCCCTCTTGACCTTTAAACCTCTGGATCTCTAGCCCTCTTTGTCCTCAATATCTATTGATCTCTAGATCTCTTGACCTTCTCTTCTGGCAGCATAAAATGTATGATGGACTTAACCTCTAAACATATTAGAATTTTTTGTGAGATTTTGAAATTAGATCTCAAATAACCCAAATGATCGTAGCCGATAAATGTGCATCAATATCAAGCAGGTGCCAACTTTCCTGCAGTAAATATAATAAGTTTTATTTTAAGTCAGATTACTACTTAGCAGTTGATTTCTGTTGAGTCATAAAAATAAAAAATACGTTCAAATGTTAGGGCCCACATATATGTATTTACATGTAGCTGATTGTACTTCTGCTGTTGATCGTTTGAAATTGGAAATTAAACATACTTCTCTCTCTCTCATGTTACAACATGTGCTGTACGGTATTGAACTTAATCCTTTAAAAATTCTCTTTTTATTTTTATCCTTTACATTTCTTTGGCTATAGTTTTCATTTCTCTACGCTGATTCACATCTCAATTATTAAGCCATTCAGTTTCACAATTTCAGTTTCAGCTCTATTAAAACACTAGCAATGTATGAATGTCTCAATAGCGTAGGGGTGACGTCATGAAGTGTTAAACGACAGATCCTGAGGTGAATTGAACTCTCGCGGGTTCAAATCCCAGCCGCGCTGATCTGAGAGTAAAATCTCGGACATTAACTGGACCGGTTATACGGAAAATGGACTAAAATTGCCTAACGGTGTAAACATGTGGCATTAAAAAGTGATAGATATCAACATAGTTCATCATTTCACTATAGTGTGTGTTGACTTTTTTAGCAGGTAAATTGTTAAATTTCTTATGACTATCAAACGAACCGTCCAGTCGACAGCAGACTGAAGATCGACCCCCCTCTGCTTGTAGCCTCCCCCCTCAGCGTGACTGGGGTGCAGCAAGTTGTTGTTGTTGTTCACCCCGCAACCTAAATCTCCTCTCGTTGATGATAGAATTGCCTTTCTACAATTACACAAAAAATTACATACGCTCACATAATATTATATAAATATATATATATATATATATATATATATATATATATATATATATATATATATATATATATATTTATATACACATCCTTCTACAATCTATACGTCTGCTTAACCCTTTTCTTTAAATACAGCAAAACACAACAATTAAAATGAACTAACTGACTGGCTGATACAACGAAACGCCAGGATTGATATTTTAATAAAGACACTGAATAAGTGTCTTACAGGCTAACTTCTTGATTAATTGATTGATTAATTTACTGATTTAAAGCTTGATTGAATGATAAATTAATTTATTTATTTAATGACTGACGTATCGATTTATTAATTAGTCATTCGACTACATGATTGACTGTATGATTTGTTAAGCAATTTAGTGATATATTTGTTGCGCGACGACAAGTATCAGTCTGGTTCAAAGCCGGTCACGATCATTAATTCTTCTTCAGCCAGTCTGGTAAACATTCAGTTTAGCGAATATAAAACTAATCTTCGAACCACCAAAACAAACTGATTCGATCCAGTCGTCTGTGTTCGACCTCTGCATAGGAATTGCAGTACAGTTAGGTTCTCATTAAAATCGATCACGAGTCTGATTGGATTCCCAGAAATTCTGAGGAGGAAAAAGAGCGTGACGAGAATTTCAATAGAAAAACCAAGAGAGAGAGAGAGAGAGAGAGAGAGAGAGTGAAAGACAGAGAGAGAGAGAGAGAGAGATAGAAGAGGAGACACTTTTAAAGTAAGGAGGTGATCCTCGATCACACTTAATAACATGATGAAGTTTTGTAGCCATAAAGATATCAGACTTTTTAAGCTTAGATATTTCCTAAACATGGCAAAGGTTTTTCATATTTTCCATAAAATTGTTACTCGTTTTGCATCAGAGTCGTAACGATGAAAGTTTTTGGTTAATGAAAATTAGATCGACCGCCAAATATGGAACTCCTTCAGAGCTAGTATCTGCTCAATATGCCATCAAATTGCTCTTCGATAGAGTGCTGAATAATAATATTTTCTAAGGTTAGAAGTATTATGTATCCCCTTGACCTGCAGTCAGGACAATAAATAATAAAAGACGCTCTACCAGTTTGGATCTGATTTAAAATATTAAGTTTAGCGCAATATTTTCATAATTTCTCATTCTTTAAAGTCTAATACTTCATCGTAAACACACCATCTTAAACATATTAACAATATCTCAAACATCTTCATCTTAAAGACTTTTAATAATATTTGTATAATACTTGTATAAAACCTTCTGTGGAATTAGGTAGCTATTATTTACGAAATGTACAGTGGTCTCATGATCGTTTCACTTGCGATCTTCAAGGTTAAAACAACGCCAAAACTACATCGACGTATCTTGCGTAAAGCGATCGAAAGTTTCTGTCAAAGAAGAGAATTTCAACCGATCACAGATTTACGTTACGCTGGGCCTGGTCATACCAAAAAGTTACTAGAGAGACAGAGAGAGAGAGAGAGAGAGAGAGAGAGAGAGAGAGAGAAAGAGAGAGAAAGAGAGATGCCTGGCAATGACATTTAATATTTCTTCTGAGTCTATCTTGTCCATCACCTTGTGACCGTCGAAACGATCTCTCACATTCGTTTCAATGCATTGTATTTAAATATTTCCATGCATCATTTATTTCACGTTTGTTTCGATTAAATTGATTAATTATTACATCAAATCCTGTAGGTTCGACCGTCATTGATTTCGCTTTCGAGAGTTGAAACTAACGTTAACATTGACTTTACAGCTTTACGGCTTTTCTATCTATTAACTGACTCACTTGCTTGGGCCCTAGGAGCTAATATCATTAAGTCTTCCTATAAGTCTGAACGATTCCTTGAAGGATGTGCCGCTAATCGTGAAGTGTTCGCTAAACAATTGCCTTCAAGTTGTGCGGGCGGCATAAGCTGACAGAGCTGTCTGCAGGAAGATCTGCAGCTTGTCGGGCGTTATCTGGCATTCCTCAAGAGCAAACGTGAACAATTTTTCTTTCATAAGAGTTAGACGAGAACCGATAGCATAATCTCAACAGGAGGTTACCGAAGGAAAACGACAGTGCATATCATTACAATCAATGAATCAATCTATCAATCAATTAATTAATTAATCAATCTATCAATAAGAATTTAACGTCCCATTCCTCGCCATAAGGCAATGTCATGGGCGCCTCTTGCAAAATCAACACAAACAGGCGCCAAACGATAACGACTGAGCATGTAATGTAAGCATATACCCTTCCGTTAGACGCATTATAAATAATTGCTACTGAGGAAAAATCCGCAACGTGAAGCATCCATTTAGTGAATAAAAGCAAAATCTCAGATCAGAGATCTCGTTCAGATTTAATGTTACATGGCGGCACAGTGATCCAGGTTCTAGAAACTGTGAAAGAGATCAGATTGGCGTCATTACGACGAGCCTGGTAAACGAAGTAAAACTTCAAAGGGTTGCAATCTCGGGAAATTTTAATTTAGTAGGATGAAAAATCGCTGATTATGAAATTTCAAAACGTTCGAAAGACTCAATAGTAGAGATACAGATAGAGATATAGATAGAGATACAGATAGAGATATAGATAGAGATACAGATAGAGATACAGAGAGAGATACAGATAGAGATATAGATAGAGATACAGATAGAGATACAGATAGAGATATAGATAGAGATACAGATAGAGATACAGATAGAGATATAGATAGAGATACAGATAGAGATACAGATAGAGATACAGATAGAGATATAGATAGAGATATAGATAGAGATACAGATAGAGATATAGATAGAGAGATACTAGGAATGGTTTCACAGTATCAGCATACAGTTATTCTACGAACAGTAATTTTGAAATCGTATTTTTATCACATAATAGCTATTTGTATTACTATGATAATGCACCGGACAGTGACGAAATTGATATAGAGCGTGCTTGATAAGCAAAAAAAAGATTTGGGTTCAAACCCTGCCGAATGATCTCTTATTGCTTACTTGTGATACAGAAATACGGGTTAAATTTTTCGTTAGCTTTATATACATGTATACATGTATACATTTATTACTATTACTATCATAAGTGAGTTACTATTAACATTCATCACATTACTATGAACTTCATTGGTCGTCTTACAATGTCATCGCCACAGTTATGATTATTTTCAGAAATTGCAGTAAACTATCCACGAAAGGACGCAACTCATAGAATACAGTTTTTCTAATGAGTGTTGTCCTGGAATCGAAAAGGGACTCTCTATTACAAAACCAGCGCATAGTCGTCATTGCTTCAGTAACTCAAGAGATGTTCTCACTTTGCTGCGGCGTCTTTAATTTACACGAAATATTAACATAAACAATTAAGACTTTTGAAAGACACAGCTGTAGCTGAAGAAAGCAGTTGAAAACAATTAGGAAATAATACAACTGAAAATCTTACTTTAAGAAAAACTGAACATTGAGTGACTAAAGAATAGTGCTTAACGTCAGTTACTTCGCATAGTCTACGCTGAGATTATAGACGTATCTGACGTCTAGGAGTAGGTCTTACTGATCATTTGGTCAAGGTCTAGATGCTTTAACCGATGCTCCATCAGCCTCCATGTGACTCAGTCAGCTGGGTAAACAACGCGTATGATGTACTTAAGCCTTGGTGTCTAGAGGAAATAATGATAACAGTCCGACAAACAAAACAGGAATGAATGGCTGCAGATAGGATCTGGGACAGGCTTAAAATAGTAGCGGTGGAGATAAGTTAGATATTAGTGGACCGGTCTGCCATCAAAATATGGAGGAGTAAGTTCTTTAGGAGGATTTACCCCAGATAGAAATTAAATTTTATATCATCGTTATACAAAGTTTGAAATAGGCTGGTAAAATACCGAAAAGGCTGCATACAGTTACTCAATTGCAATTCAAATATTAAACTGCCCCTAGAGAATAGATTCTATTTGCACCAATGGCGGTCAACAGTGAGTTCAATGACCCGAACTGGCTGAATTGTTTAGCAGACCAGAAGACCAAAGGAATATTGGAAATAAATAACACATGATCAGCAAGAAAAACTCTTTCTAAATCGGCGTAAGCAGCTATATTTATTTATTAAAATGATTAAATTAACTGATTAATAGCAAGATTAATAACAATTTATAAACTTGTCTTTAACTATGTACAATATACAGCAATAACATATCAAGAATAAATTAATAGAGTTTAAAGTTGTATCTTTAAACTTCTAACATTCCTAGGCCTGCGTAGTAAAAAGAGATTTCTCTTCAAATTGATTTCTTTTACTCCAATTTTAAACTTTTGTAAAATATTACGAAGGAAAAATCTCTATAAGTTACAGTAAATACAGGCCTAATACTTATAATATAGTGTTGGGTATAAACGACAGTTTTCTCCGGGGCCAACCTCATCATAAGCAGAATCCCCCTAGAAAATGGTATATAACAACAAGAAAGAGTATTGCTAGATGATTTAAAGTTCCACTCATATGTGGACATGAGGAGGAAAGCAGAAGACAGAGAAGAGTGGAGTCGTTATATACCATGGACCTGCCAGTAGGCAGTGCACTGAGAGAAAGAATTGCATTCGGCTAAGCAATTCTTTCAGCTTCTCTATACTCCAATACATGTATAAACTATGTACTATACTGTAGTGTCGCCTTCTGGGCATGATTAAAGAAACTATTCTTTCTATTTCTACTAAATTTTTACATAATTTCACTAACTTTGCTGTTCTACAATTAAATATAAAAGCCGTATTTGAGTAGATAAGAAATAATTCATTCTGTTTCTAGAAATGCCACAATACATGGCATATAATAGCGGAATATGGCATAACATAGCGGTACGTGCAAACAGACTTAAGCGAAGTTTAACGTCATTTTCCTGCCTCAAAAGCATGTCAGTGACGGGCTAGTACAGAAAATATATTGAGAAAATAAAAATAAAAATTTATGCGTCTACATACGCCACTATTAAACAGAGTATACATGTACTATGTATATACAGTTTATGCATGCGATGCTTGGGTAAACAGCGATGGGCCTCTCAAACAGCAACTGATAAGCTCGCAGATTGAGACAATCGAAAGGATGATGCCCGGAATGGATTGGATCAAATGAAAGTAGAGCATGAAAATGATTTATCACATCAGCAGTCGTATTGCGACCTATGAAACAATGTACAAGAGTACTAGTAGTACCAGAGTAGTACTATTAATACCAGAGTAGTACTCTTATTACCCAATTAGTACTCTTAGCAACTGATTAGTACTCAGAGTACCAGAGTAGTACTCTTAGTATCAGATTAGTACTCGTAATACCAGAGTAATACTTTTAGTATCATTTCCTGACAGTCGTATTTGTATATTATACTCATGATGGTTAAAGAAATATCCACATCAGAAGGAGACATGAAGAACAGCTTGGAACAAGGTCGGTAAATTGCAAGCCTTGCCAAGGGAGAAGAACTCTTTATCTTTAAGTGATTTTTTATTTTTATTTTTTTGGCTGATTCTTTTATTTTTCGCCAGATTCGAAAATATTACGGTCAACTGTCATGCCATTTCATCATAATCTCTCTCTCTCTCTTTCTCTCCAATGTTCTGCTAAGTGGCAGGTCCAACGTTCATTTCCTACTCATATGCATCTTTTCACGCTCTTAAAAGAACACTCCATCGATTAACAAGTTATCTCTTCCAAAGAGGCTATACCTTATCTCCAAGGTAAAGTAGCTTATAGCTTGGGAATAATAAGGGTTCCGAGATGGTCATGATGCCGTACGATTTGACATAATGCAACTGCGATGAAGTAATACTGACGCAAGGAGATTGCTGGTAATTATATTGAAAACGGTTCAATCAGAATATTACTAATATGAAATTACAATTTCACGAATAATAACAATATCAAATAGTATTAACGTGGTCACTCTTTTTTTGATTGATACAAAGACCTTATGGAATGATACAAGAACACTTTTATTGCATTGATTCACAGACATTTAAGGTAATTACATAGATGTAACTATCTTCTTCTTCAGTGCACTGCCAAGTGGCAGGTTCAAGGTACATATTCATATTAAAGGTCTGCTTTCTCGCTCATAAGAGCACTCCTGTAACAATAAGGTTATAACATTTATACAAGGGCACCGTTATGGGCACCGTCACATAAAAGATACAATTATCGAATGATTACAATGACACTGTTAATAAATGATTTCGACACATTAACATTGTCATAGAAATATAATCTTATATGGACTCAGTTACGGAATGGCCAAAAGGACACTATTTCGTAATGATCTTAAAATAAAGACACGGAGATAAAATGAATCAAATACTATTTTTCAGCGATCGAATGATTTCGAAACAAGGACACTGAGATGGAAGGAACCAAGGACACAGAGAAGGAATAACACGGGCAGCATAAAGTATTATTGATTTGAAATCCTATCCACAAAGAAACATCTGCCTCAGCTGACGTGTGTAGTATAAGAAAGCCCGCCTACGTTCAGAATACACGACAGTTTCAATGGAAGTCTGGCAACACTGGATTAGGTTTTCAATTAATGTAAGCAAAGGAATTTTCATTAGCGACCGCCGGCCGGTCAAACGGCAAGTGATTTATAGGAAATGAAGTGAAAATTTTAATGGCCTGTCAATCTTCCAAGAATTTACAAGGATGTTTGTTATGAATCATTAGAAATAAGGAAAATGCAAAACGTTAATAGTGCACGCAGTCATATTCTATGGTTGCTTTAAGAATGTTTCGCAAGTAGTAAAATAATGTAACATAATCTAAAGGCAGAAATGAAACAAACGATACAAAATAATATAAGGGCCCCTACTAAAATCTTAGCTGATCGAATATCTAACGTTGACGTTTCGACAACTACTGGATAGTCAAATTGGTATCAACTTGTCTGAAAATTAGGTCACTGTTACAAAACCCAGCTGGACCATATCAGATAGAATACCTTGTGGAATAGAAACAGCTGATAGACTGAACTGCAAAATGTTGGATTACTAACATGCGTGACAACAGCTAGATGCAGGTATGGTTGAAACCGCACTACATGCATGAAGTCTATAGTCTTCAGTTCAAGACTATAGTCTTGAACTGAATTAATAAAAATAAAAATAATAAAGATTTAACGTCCGTTTCCTCATCCAGGGATGATGTCAGGGACGTCCCCAACAGCACATATCACTACAGATCAATTCACCCAGACCAATCTGCGAAAGAAATGTGCTGAGGAGAAGTAAGGTCCTAAACGAAGCCAGTCCGGTGATCAAAAAATGGTGAAGGTAGATTGATTATGTCTATGGTGGGAAAAGGTAAGTTTTAAGCTTGCTAGAGAATGTTGAAAGAGAAGAACAAGAGCGAAGATTAGCAGGTAAAGAGTTCCAGATTGTGGGTGCTGCGTAAGAAAATGAACGTCTACCCAATGACGTGAGAATATTTGGAAATGAGAGAAGATTGGCATCGGTGGAGCGACGTGCACGTGAGGGACGATAGGGAAGAAGAATTTCAGATAAGTAAGAAGGCTTGCCAAATCGCAGAGTTTTGAAAGTTAATACAGCTATTTTATATTTTATGCGTTGATTAACAGGGAGCCAGTGAAGACTGCGTAGAAGAGAAAGAGAGCAAAATTGAAGTCGAGAGGACTTGCAAACAACACATGCAAGAGAATTTTGGACGTGCTGCAAACGATTGAGAGAAGAAGTAGGCAACCCATGTAATAATGAATTACAGTAGTCGAGCTCTGAATGAACTATAGAAGTAGCAAGGATAGTGGCTGAATTTCTAGTAAGGGTGGACGCATTTGCCTAATCTGACGAATCTGAAAGAAAGAAGCGCGACAAACAAAAGAGATTTGGGATTTAAAGTCAAGGTTTTCATCAAATATGACTCCAAGGTTTTTGGCAGATCGAGAAGGTGAAAGAGCAAGATTCTGAAAATTAACAGAGTTATTGGTATTTTACTTCTTTGCAAAGGAGTGCCAATTAAAAGGTATTCAGTTTTGGAAGGATTAACAGCAAGACGGTTAGCACAAAACCAGGAATAAACCTTGTCAAGAATGGATGAGAGATGAGCCAGTTTTTTATCAGAATCATGATTAGAAAAGGAAATATATAGTTGTGTGTCGTCTGCATAAAAATGAAAATTTATGGAGGACTGAGCAAGCAGGTAGCTAAGAGGTGTGATATATAAAGAGAAGAGCAATGGACCTAACACTGAACCTTGAGGAACACCGCGTAGGAGGGGTAGTTCAGAAGAGCGATTTTGACCAATAATAACTGATTGTGTGCGACATGAGAGATATGATGTGAGAAGGGAAAAGGCAGAATCAGATATGCCAAAACAAGATTTAAGCTTATTTATTAGGATGCCATGGTCAATTGTATCAAAGGCAGCAGAGAGATCTAGAAGAACCAAGGCAGAAACCTGTTTACTACTCATGGCCAAGCTAAGATCATTATGTATACGAAGAAGAGCGGTTTCAGTAGAATGGAGTTTTTTATAGGCAGATTGATAATGAGAGAGAGAAGGGAAAGAATCAAGATGAGTGCATAAACGGGTATAAATTACCTTTTCAAGAACTTTAGAGATGAAGTTAAGATTGAAAATAGGACGGTAACTGGAAAGACCATCTTTTGGTAGAGAAGGCTTTTTTAGCAAAGGAGATACAACTGCTTGTTTGAAGGAGGGTCGGGAAGATACCTTCTGAGAGTGAGAGGTTGATTAAGTAAGTAATAGGAGCAACTAAAACATCAATACAGGATTTCAGTAAGCGTGTAGGAATAACATCAAGGCAGCAAGATGAGTCGGTAGAGCGAAGAAATTAAGGTGTTATCAACGTATTAATATATTTTAAGCTGTTAACTATACATACTAAATTTCCTAAGTTGTGTCCGAGCCACTTCCGAATAAACCAACAGTAAATGCATGTAAAAAAGCTAATGTTAACCTCAGTTTCCTCACTCGAAAGCGATTTCAGTGACGGGCGAGCCCAGGATATGTGTGCCTGGGATCTGCAGTTGGCAGAACACTTGAGAGAGATATACTAAATGCAACTGAAAATGCACATAATGCATAAAGTTAACTGTACAAATTGTATTCTCAAGTCAAACACTTCGTTGTTATCTCAATATGTAGCTATCCCAATGTGTAACTAATATGTAAGTTGACATTTGCTAAATTAAATAAAGTCAAGGAAAATGATAAACTCAGATACGATCAGACAGAAAACACAAAGACAGATATAGAGACAAACACTAGAATGATTCACAGATCGATATTGGGTGTAATTTCAAATCTTGACGAGATGTCCGTTTAAGCGGAATCCAATACGGATTCAGTGACTCTGAAACTGGGGAATGGCACCATAAATCTGGGGATACAATGGAGTAAACATTGTCTAACTGGAAAGCCAAATATTTCGCAATACACGCATGTGCATGTATTTGATTTTAAAATTTATTTGTTGAACACTTGTAACTCTTTACTCTATATACCCTTCTCCTAAGAAAATATTTTGAGCGTACTCTCTGCTTTCGTTATCATTCTTTCCATCACAGCATAACGTCACACTCGCCCATCACTCCCGACTCTCAAGGTCGAAGCCAGTCCATCCTTTGTCCTCATGAAATCCTATTATCTATCGTGTCATAATTCTCAAATGTCGTTTTCAACTACTCCTTTAGAATATCGGCTGAAACTAAGCGCATGAATTGAACGTTTGTATTTATAACAATCAAGCCAACCAACATTCGCACAATCACGAGAGCAAATAATATTATATACTTAGACATGGGATAAAAACAAAAACAAACTTGCATATATACAAGTATTCCAATAGTTTAAACAAACACAGACTTACTATTATACTGGATAAGAAATAAGCCAAACACATGCGTACACCTTAAGTCTATAATACTGAACAGAAGCTATCGCAAAATCTAGGGGCCCATGCATACGACTTTTAGAGACTGTAACCTTCTACATGTATTCACAGAAACTGTCAACTGATTCAGATATAGCTATTCGCAATAAGTATCAACTTAAATTCACATAAAATTATCTGATCTATTTCGCAATATGTATTTAATTTATGTTTATGATTAAATATAAGCATCGCCCCGTGTTGTGTGTGGGCGGGTTGCATGAAGAATAGATCTTCCGGTGACTGCATGTCGTAGATGGCGACTTTGGACTGATTATCTAGATTTTGGAATTTGCACCGCTTTTGGACCTTCCTTTTGCTCGCCGGCTTGATTTTGTCTCAACAGTGCTCGATGTTGACATTGATTACTGTAACACTCTAACTGTTATTATTATTAAGACACTAAGATCCAAACCAACGTCAGGAGTGGCATTCGGTTGGCGAGCATCTAGCCTCAAGAAATTCCTACAAAATTTTTCAAAACCAGTTGACAGATTACAGGGGATTGACGGATGATATGATATGGGACAGAGATGAGTGGAGAAGGTCTATTCGTATCCCGACCCTGGTTAAACTGCCAATAAAGGGAAGATGATTATGATGATGATTGAATCTAGGCATCAGATCAGCAGCATAAGCCACATTTCGCTTTAATTAAATAAATGTGACTTTTAATTTAAGCGATTGGCTACAAATACTAATAATATTAATAACAGAACTGGGCCAGATTGCACTTATACGTTTATATCAAGACTCGCTTAGACTGCTTCACATGTTGTGGCAGGATAATACAATCCTTTCAATGAATAATCATAGCTTTCCTCAGCACATTTCTCTCATCAGCACATTTCTTTTGCAGATCGGTTTCGATGAATTGATCTGTAGGGACTTGCTGTGCTGTGGGGACTTCCCTGAGATCATCCTTGGATGAGGAAACATATGTTAAACCTTTATTATTAATATTATTATCTTTGCTATTGATAGCGACACCTGGCTGCAAGTTCCGATACCTGATTAACTTTCCATGGGTCCAAGGAGATAGCCATCATTTCCTGACTGACCTGGGCTTTGAACCCAGACTACTTGCACATGAGGCGAACACCCAGTTGCGTCATGTCCTCTCCCATTACTAATACCATTGCCTTGAGGCTGAAGCCAGTGGCGATGTCGGTAAGGTAGTCGACCGCGGGTCAGTATGTCCGAGGTTCAAATCCTGGGCTCGTCCGTCACTTACATCGCTTTCGAGTGTGGAAACTGACGTTAACATTAGCTTTTTTTACTACAGCTTTATTTGACATCCCACAGACAGATACATTACCAACTACAAGGAAAATTATGAAATAAAATCGTTGTTAATACATTTATGTTTAATACTTCTCGAGATAATTGCATCGCAGAATGATACGAAAAGCAAAAACATGTTTTACACAAATTATACAAAACTGAAACATCGCCTTGAGTAGAGATATATTAGAATTTAAAAAAGTATTTATCGACAGATAACAGTAGTATTAAAGGAGCTCATATATATATATATATATATATATATATATATATATATATATATATATATATACATATATATATATACATACATGTATATATATATATAATATATATAAGTATATATATATATATATTTTATATATATATATATATATTATCTATAGATAGATATCATAATAGCTATATGTAATAATATATAACAATATAGGTATATAATGAGATATGTACACACATACACATGCATTTATATATATATATATATATATATATATATATATATATATATAAATGCGTGTGTATGTGTGTGTACATATCTCATATATATACTGTATATATATATATATATATATATATATATATATATATATATATATATATATATATATATATATAAATTCTAATATATTGTATATACATATATACTGGCCCTATAAAATATATGTAAATTATTCACATCTGAATAAGTTGAGTATTAATTATATTTAGAGTCGAAAGAGATATACGGAGTATAATTTCTATGGAATCGATCACATCACGACCTACATGACGCACGAAACAATCTATTAATATTAGTATCGTATTGTGGATGCTATCTAGAGATATACACATCTTTGCCGGGTATAATGCGCGAACTATCAGCATACTATCGATATAAATCAAGGTTATAAAAAGATGTTATTTCTAGATCGTCTGATTATACACAACACATCTACATACACTCTGCCCCATGGGTTCAGGCCGAGTCGGATTATTCCCCTAAACGTCCCGGCGGTCACTCTACCGGGGATCAACGCCCTCGTTCCCTCCTCCTTCATCAATCTTGCCCGTCAGCACACGATCGATCTCAAGCACGTCCCTTCATAACCGAGCCGCCCGTTCACAATGAAATCAATACCGCCAATTTCATAGCATAATTTTTCACACTTCTTCAGTGGCCTAGAATATCAGAATATATTTCCAGGGTTGTGAAAGAAATTCAGGTTTAAGGAACATATTCAAAGACAAAGCCAAACTTCTTAGAGACAGAATCCGGCTCGATAGCAAATGAGTGACGGGAGAGAACTGGATTTGAACCCACGACCTACTGATCCGCTGTCTAACAACTTGTCAAAAGCCACTGAATCAGCCCAAGGTATTCATACAAATTTGACTTAATCATCTTAAGCCACTTGTTGGATAAAGTGATTCGGATATATGAACATAAGTGAACACATTTACAATTTTAGATGCCATTCGTCACAGCTTCGAATTAAATCACAATTTCTCTTTCAGGTCAGCTTCTCCAAGAATTCGATTCTCGAGAAGTTTCCTTTAAAGATCGGGATGCTATAAACAAACAGCGAAACCTTCATTCAGATATGCCTAAAGGCTTATATTTCAAGAATAATCGTCGACGATAGGAATCGGTAAATAATCGTCGACGTTAGATTGTTTACAAAGCGATAGAGAACCAATTATGAGCTGTCATCTTTATTTAAGATAGCTCCGCTCAATCGGCTCAATTTCCAGTAATCCCCCTACAAGCCTTAATCACATTTTTGATTCGCAGGGGAAAAAAATTAAAAAGCTAAGGTTCCCTCACTCGAAAGCCATGTCAGTGACGGGCGAGCCCAGGATTTGAACCCGCACATGCTGATCCACGGTCGAATATCTTACCAACGTCGCCACTAGTACCAGCCAAATGGAGAAAGGTGACTTGGAATTCGGTCCATTAGTATAGATTATGGAACAATTCACTCTAAGGATCTGAAAAAACGTTTTCCTTAAATAGTAAAGTATTAGCATTACATAGCTCAGTTAGGTTTCAGTATTCAATCAGTAAATGAGCCATGAACAACAAAAACCAGTGACTAGCTCCTAAAACAATGTATGTGCATTATTTAACTATAAATATTATTGGGCAAAATATGGCTCAGAAACCATATTTTGCACACTTCTAGTCTAAGTAAGATGTGAACATGGCTTTTCCTTTAGTGAAAGGAATAATTTGCTCATCTATTGAATGCTCTTTGTGGAGCGTGAAGTCAGACCATGAGTAAGAATATATAATGTGGATCTGCCATTTGACAGGAGAGTAAAGAGAACAAGTGAGATTACAAGTTGTAGATACCATCGTAGATGATCAATTTACTATAAAGCAATGTTCAATTTTTCAACGATTCCGTTCTACTTTATTCCATTCTTAATGTTTACTTTCTCCATTATCACTTTATCCATGTTCGTTTTCTTCATTATCACTTTATCCATGTTCGTTTTCTTCATTATCACTTTATCCATGTTCGTTTTCTTCATTATCACTTTATCCATGTTCGTTTTCTCCATTATCACTTTATCCATGTTCGTTTTCTCCATTATCACTTTATCCATGTTCGTTTTCTTCATTATCACTTTATCCATGTTCGTTTTCTTCATTATCACTTTATCCATGTTCGTTTTCTTCATTATCACTTTATCCATGTTCGTTTTCTTCATTATCACTTTATCCATGTTCGTTTTCTTCATTATCACTTTATCCATGTTCGTTTTCTTCATTATCACTTTATCCATGTTCGTTTTCTTCATTATCACTTTATCCATGTTCGTTTTCTTCATTATCACTTTATCCATGTTCGTTTTCTTCATTATCACTTTATCCATGTTCGTTTTCTTCATTATCACTTTATCCATGTTCGTTTTCTTCATTATCACTTTATCCATGTTCGTTTTCTTCATTATCACTTTATCCATGTTCGTTTTCTTCATTATCACTTTATCCATGTTCGTTTTCTTCATTATCACTTTATCCATGTTCGTTTTCTTCATTATCACTTTATCCATGTTCGTTTTCTTCATTATCACTTTATCCATGTTCGTTTTCTTCATTATCACTTTATCCATGTTCGTTTTCTTCATTATCACTTTATCCATGTTCGTTTTCTTCATTATCACTTTATCCATGTTCGTTTTCTTCATTATCACTTTATCCATGTTCGTTTTCTTCATTATCACTTTATCCATGTTCGTTTTCTTCATTATCACTTTATCCATGTTCGTTCGTTTTCTTCATTATCACTTTATCCATGTTCGTATCCATCGTTCATCCATTATCACTTTATCCATGTTCGTTTTTCATCACTTTATCCATCGTTTTATCCATGTTCTCCATTATCACTTTATCCATGTTCGTTTTCTTCATTATCACTTTATCCATGTTCGTTTTCTTCATTATCATGTTCGTTTTCTTCATTATCATCCATGTTCGTTTTCTTCATTATCACTTTATCCATGTTCGTTTTCTTCATTATCACTTTATCCATGTTCGTTTTCTTCATTATCACTTTATCCATGTTCGTTTTCTTCATTATCACTTTATCCATGTTCGTTTTCTTCATTATCACTTTATCCATGTTCGTTTTCTTCATTATCACTTTATCCATGTTCGTTTTCTTCATTATCACTTTATCCATGTTCGTTTTCTTCATTATCACTTTATCCATGTTCGTTTTCTTCATTATCACTTTATCCATGTTCGTTTTCTTCATTATCACTTTATCCATGTTCGTTTTCTTCATTATCACTTTATCCATGTTCGTTTTCTTCATTATCACTTTATCCATGTTCGTTTTCTTCATTATCACTTTATCCATGTTCGTTTTCTTCATTATCACTTTATCCATGTTCGTTTTCTTCATTATCACTTTATCCATGTTCGTTTTCTTCATTATCACTTTATCCATGTTCGTTTTCTTCATTATCACTTTATCCATGTTCGTTTTCTTCATTATCACTTTATCCATGTTCGTTTTCTTCATTATCACTTTATCCATGTTCGTTTTCTTCATTATCACTTTATCCATGTTCGTTTTCTTCATTATCACTTTATCCATGTTCGTTTTCTTCATTATCACTTTATCCATGTTCGTTTTCTTCATTATCACTTTATCCATGTTCGTTTTCTTCATTATCACTTTATCCATGTTCGTTTTCTTCATTATCACTTTATCCATGTTCGTTTTCTTCATTATCACTTTATCCATGTTCGTTTTCTTCACTATCACTTTATCCATGTTCGTTTTCTTCATTATCACTTTATCCATGTTCGTTTTCTTCATTATCACTATTTAAATGATCACGTTCTCCATGAGACTGTTAGCGAGGCCAGTGATTTCTGCAACGCAGTGTGACCAGATATCCTAAGATTTAAAAACTTTTTGCATTTAGTAAGTTTATTAACTTCAATAGTACGTCAGAATATTCTTTTAATCTACGTCTCACGCCTGGCCCTTCGTTAATTTGTCAGCCCATGATATCCGTTTCATTTTCTTGCCATCTCCTTTGTTGTCGTTGTAGCATCCCCACGCCATCAGTGGCTGATATCTAACTCTCATCTCATAAGAAAAAAGTATTGATATTTTCACACTTTAATGTAGCTTATAATTTTTGGAAATATAAAATTCTTGAGGTGGTTTCCATTTACCTTCCTCTATCTTCCTAAATCGTTCCTTATGACGATGCTATTTATGACTAGGTCTATTCTTCAGTTGCCCGGATACAGCACGGAAACAGACACCTTTAACAACAGAAAATGTAGTCCTAGCTTAGCTAGAAGCAAATCAGACCTAATTTTTCGGCCATTTTATTAGCTTATTTATTTATTCTTTCAAACCACACCAAACAATAGATCACAGTGAACATCACACCAAACAATAGATCACAGTGAACATCACACCAAACAATAGATCACAGTGAACATCACACCAAACAACAGATCACATTGAACATCACACCAAACAATAGATCACATTGAACATCGCACCAAACAATAGATCACATTGAACATCACACCAAACAATACATCACATTGAACATCACACCAAACAATAGATCACAGTGAACATTACACCAAACAATAGATCACAGTGAATATCACACCAAACAATAGATCACAGTGAACAGATAGAAAAACAATATAGAAGTTATTGTGTGAGCGAACAATAAAGGTAATAGTGGCACTTACATTTTCCGGAACTAGAACAATAAGAACAGCATTACAATAAAACAGTAGATGAGAGGTAGTGAAAAGGTTTTTAGTGACAAATGAATAGGTACAGTAGGTACAAGGAGGTCAATGAAACTTAACATAGTTCAACATAGAAGCAATAACAATGAAATCAGTATTTCATTTTCAGCTATTATTGTTTAAAAATGAGTCCTATCAAATCCTTACATCATTAGGCAAATCTAGCATCTACCTATCCATATTCTGTTTCCTTCCTTTAATAGTTTTCCTGGTATCTCTTCAATAGAATCATCGATATAGGCTAAGATTTGCAATCAATGCCTGAGAAGCTGTAACAATTCAGAATTACTGCTAAAACTAAACTAAATTTGTAGGTATGACCTCCAAACCTAAGGATACTTGAGTGACCTTTTACCCGATGTTGGACTAATAAGCAGAATTCAAAGCACGAACTATGCTTCGGAATATATCATTCTATTTGCATCATTATCAATTTTAACCCCCTTTCACACATAAGATTGTTTGCTAATAAATTGCCTCTAATATTTCATTCCGCCTTTATTTTAGTGTTCGCAGTATAGAAACCTGTAAAACTGTACCCCACTGAAAATATTGCAGTTATATAGCACTGGTTTATAGATGAGAATTTATCTGATTTCTTAACATTTAGCAGCGTCATAAAAGAAGAATCGATCTGAGTTAAGACGCTGTCCAATAATCATAAACACCGAGCAAAGGACTACCATGAATTCAGTACAAGAGAGACAGAGTAGTAGACTCACTGGTACACTATGGTCACACACACACACCACACACACACACACACACACACACACACACACACACACACACACACATACATACACGCATATAACTACAAGGATGCTAAAGTCTATGTTGAAATAAAGTGAAGAATTGTGCAGCTGAGTAATATTCAGAGTTTAAACAAAGTAATATAGGTTAATGAATAAAAAGTTTAAATGTTCAGAATAACGCATGTTTCTGTTTACATGGATACCGCCAGAATTGAATTGAGAATCGTGGTTGTCTTGGCTGGAATTGAGATCCGTGGTAGTTTTGTATGAGAAAAGAAAGGCTGCAATGCCCAAACTGCACAATGAACGAATGAATGGATGGATGGATGGATTGATTAATGAATGAATGAAAAAATGAATGAATGAATGAAACAATGAATAAATGAATGAATGAATGAACGAATGAATGAATGAATGAATGAACGAATGAATTAATGAATATATATATATATATACATATTATTGTATTTTATATTATTATACATTTCATTACATTTTATATTATTACATTGATGCTTTTATTTATTAATGAGGATGAGTGGATGCATCCTCTCCGTGCTACTCATATATTGATGATGAGAACGATATTCAAAAGCGCATCTTACACCGTATAGACGTATCTCATTTTCTAAAATCTGCCTACGCATGCATGTAGATTGAAAAGATAATGAAATCTAAACAGTAGTCCCCTATCCACGTCAAAACATTCAGAATATCAAATCTAAAGAAGTACAATGATATTTAGCTATCCTTCAAAGTTTCTTATAGATGTTTTACGTGCGTGACTAAACAATGATCTTCAGAGAAAAGCTAAAAAAGCTAATGTTAACGTCAGTTTCCTCATTCGAAAGCGATGTCAGTGACGGGCAACAAGTATCGAAGCAATAATGCTGAAACATGGTCTTCCAGCTGACGGACGAATAAATGAATAGAGATGCGGTTGATACTAATGGAGATGATACAGCTTGATGTTTGACTGATTGAGGCAACCCAGCTATGTATGCTACTGTGCAGATGTAGTCTGATTTCCAGCCTTATTACTATTTGAAGCAATTTTTACTAACAAATAACTTTCAAATCATTCATGATATTCATTAGTAGTACCAAAGAACATCGTTGATTATTGTGGGTTAGAGGATGACGATGCAACAGATTAACCTGATACACTCCTATCAGTTTTCGGACTTCAAGCTATGAAATATATCGTTCATCGTATTTTTGGCTGACTAAGCATTTGGTTGATATATCGAATAGAATCAAATTCGAAAATAGCTTTCTACGAACTACAAACATGTAGCATTCATAACACTGTATATGATGAAGTATGAATTATTTCAGGAAATGCTTTGATTTAACTGGATTATATGCGCTTGCGTCACTATGCGGCCCTTTGTAATGTTCTACCATATCGGCAGATACGCCGCATTATAACGTAAATCTTTTGTTGTTTCAACTGTTTGAAATTCTATCTTTTCCTTTCATACTCTCTATCTATCTATCTATCTATCTATCTATCTATCTATCTATCTATCTATCTATCTATCTATCTATCTATCTATCTATCTATCTATCTATCTATCTATCTATCTATCTATCTATCTATCTATCTATCTATCTATCTATCTATCTATCTCTCTCTCTCTCTCTCTCTCTCTCGTGTGCTACTTGCGCATACTCTAGTGTGCACATGATACCAGTAGTAGATTAGTCTATCCCAGTGCCAATGTCGGCGAAAATATTGATTATAAAACTATAAAATCATGATAGTCGGACTTCGCTGGTCCATTAGTACTCTTAAGAAAAAAAAGGATTTTGCATTACAAAATAATTTAGCGTTTTTCGTCTTGTCAGGTGCTATAGAGAAATGTAGCCTAACTCGCAACTTCCCGCTACCTTTGTAATCTCCATAGCTTTGCTACTATCGGCTAACTATGAAATAGGGATTTTATTCTGTATTGTTTTGTATTGATACTAATTACACGTATATTAATCTATCTATCAATCTATTAATACATTTAACCTATTTATTTCCTTGTTATCTGGTACACTTTTTATCTATTTCTCTGCTATATACTTACAGCGTACTAGTAATTTATTTAGTTATCCTTTAACAATGTCTTTTGTTTATTCAGTGTGTCACTATTTATTTATTTAGTTCAATGCACTAGTTAATTCGCTATTATCTAGTTCAAATGTCTGGATTTAATTTATTTAAGTTTAATTCTTTTTTATTTAACGCTGTCTATTGCGGGAGTTAAACAACAGCCAGAACTTAAGTAATTCATGTCATTCGTGCTTCATATAGAAGAATATATTTTATTAACAATCTATACTCGTCAATAAATCCGGTGACTGCACGTGTAGTAAAAAGGCGACAAAAGCATTAAGATCCATACCAACATCTGAAAGGGCATTCGGTTGATGAGCGCCTAGGCTCCAGAAATTGCTACAAAATTTAAACGAATGGACAACTCTCAAATAGGGGATTGACTGATGGATTATATGATGTAGGACAGAGAGGATTTAAGGCAGTCTATTCGTATCCCGACCCTATTTACCTATTTAAACTGGGATTCAAGGGAAGATGATGATGATGATGATGCTATAATCGTATGGTAGGTAATATCTGTATGGTGCATAGAGATGCATCAATATCAGGTTATACGTTGTACACTTACTCATACAATGCACATTGTATACTTGCTGAAAGTTCTAGGTTTAAAGTGCAACATATTCTACAATATATTTTCCTTTTATTATTATAATTAAGAATAAAAATAATAAAATTTTAAAAGTAAAACATTAAGTTAAAAATACTTTAAAGAACTAAGTGCAGCAAACTTTCGATCATTATAACAGCGACACAGATCTTTCTTATCGCAATCCGTAACCCCTATCTTCCTTCATCCTAGATATGTCAACTTAGGCCTATGAAAAGCAGTCATGAGTTCAATATCCTTCTAATTTCCTCTATAAGCAAATCAACTACAGTGCAGCCAAACGGCCTCCCCTCTCTCCATCTTCCAGCCCATATCTTATTTCCAGCGTTTCCGTCTCAAGTTGCTCGTTTTATCCCATCACCTGATTAAAACTCGCTCATAATTCAATATCATCTCCATTGGGTCTACCTCACAGCAGACTCGATATGAGAGGTTGTGCATACACCACTCAGAGGTAAGAAGTTACATGCATGTGTCACCAGTACAAGCTGGATCAATGAGTTGGTGGCATGATTTTCGGTGAGAGAGGTAGTAGTTATTAGTTCGAGAGCATCTCGATAGTTTAGACACATACGCTAATAGCTCTTTACTTTAATAATTGCTTGATTACGGGTTAGTTGATCAATTAATAGGCATTTTGATTTATCTGGTTAAATGAATTGATAAACTGATTTAATAATTGATTAATTGAATGATTTATTGATTTATTTATATACTGATTGAATTATATGATTGATTGATTGATTGACTGACTGATTGGTTGGTTGAATTATATGTTGAATGATTGCTTGACTGACTGATGGACTGACTGATTGAAAGCGAGATAGTCTAACTGATTGACCAATTGATAAATTATTTGACAGGTTTTAATAATTATTTATTTATTTATTTATTTATTTATTTATGATTGACAGAGTGACTAAATGAGTTTAATAGATTTACTGATAAACTAAGAATACAATGCAAGGTATTCAATATACGAACATCATAAATAAATTATTCAAATTCAGTTTAGTTCAATGCTCTGCTACATAATGGAATACGACATTAACGATGCAAAACACGAATTGTACCTAATTTAAATAGGAAAAGTGCACGAACTACGCAAACTCAAATGGAGAATGTTGCTTACGCACGTCAGTTTTCGATTCGATATATGAAGACAGAGAAAGAAAACTGACACTAGTTATCGTCTTCCGATTGTTAAAAGGAGTAATGATACCAATAAATTAGTACTAAATTACAATACTAGCAAATGTATAATTAACTATCAATCAAAGGCAATATAATGCAGAACATAATACAGAGATAATGCAGAATGCCAAACATGTATCTACGTTAAAATTAGCATTGCGTAGAACCAGCCCTATTCAAATGAAATGAAGGCCTTAAACATTATGAAATTTTAATAAATTATAATGGTCGCGAAAAATATTTCAACAGATGATTGAATTTCGATGCATGAAAAACTAATACTATACAGATTTAACGTCTCTTTCAACAGAAGGTTATATCTGAGACGTCTTTAGCGAGGTATTCAACTGCAAGTATTACTAATTACGAAATGCAAATTTTTATTATTGCATTTTATTAAGAATTACTACTAATTTTATGCCAAAAATAATTCATATTGAGAAATGCATCAATCAAACAGTCGACAGCGAAATCGAAATACTTCAGCCCTGTAATCAGAACAAACCATTCTGATACAGGAACAAACCAATTTATAAATTCATATGAACTGAAAGACCGCAAGATTCGAGATCAAGAGGCAGAGAATTCCAAAGTGTAGGAAACAGGAGGACCACTCTCCAGACCACATCACATTCCCTGATTCTTCTCTGACTCTTCCCTGACTTTTCCCTGACTCTTTTCTGACTCATCCAGAGTTTTCTCGACATTTTTATTGCTATCGCAGCATTGACTTGCATGTTGCACGACTATGTCAGAGATGGTTGTTTACAAATTTGCAGATTTTCTTTTTTGTGTGAAAGTTTTGAAGTGTTTTTATTTATTTCTGATTACCTTTTGCTCAATACCAACATAGTCTATGTAATGTTTCCAGATGTTTGCGTTCTCAATTATTTTGAAAATCTGTATTGAAGCAGTTAAATATGGCTCAATTTTGCATCTCCTGACTTTTCTGAAAATTTTTTCATTTCTCCTGACTTTTCCCTGACCACTTTCAAATTCACTGACTTTTCCAGTTTCTTCATACGATAGTTCACCCTAAAGAGAGCAAACCTGCTGTTCGTTGCGAATGTTACCTGCTAACTCAGTAAAACAAAGAGGAAGAATTTCTAGGAAATGAGTCGACTAATTTCCCTCATTCTGAGAAATGAATGAGAACAAGAACAAGCGTCGACAGGAGTTGACGCCCTGTCAAGACTAAGACTTGACAGAATTCCTGAGGAATAGAATTATCGAACTCAGAAGAATTGAAACGAAGAGAGATATGAAAGAGACTCAGCGTTAGCACGGTTGTGACAGGATATCATATATGTCTTTCAAACGTTTGTTATTAAATATATGCTAAAATTACGGTTACACCTGAATATTTCGTAGGTAATAAACATCTTTTTGTCAAATAGTGTCTAATGCCAGTATATAATATATTATTTAGGTTGAATAGAAAAACATTTGGAAGAAACAGAATATCAGAGAGAGGAGGCAGAGAAGTCCTCATACAATATTTTATATGTTGAAAGTTTAATCCGAGAGATGTCAATAGAAAATATGGAATTGATAGAGCTACACATGGCTTATATATATATATATATATATATATATATATATATCCATGTATATTTATAAACTTGTATATATATATGTATAGGCCCCAATATATATTTATATTATATACAATATTATACATGTATATACATGTATATATATATATATATATATATATATATATATATATATATATATATGTATAAGTATACATGTATATAGGCCTACTATATAGCATACATATTTATATATATATATATACATGTGTATATATTTGAGATGGGAATTTTATGAATTTCCAGAGTTCGGGTTCGGTTCGGTTCGGGTTCGGTTAGCAGTTGACAATTTGAGAGTTCGGTTCGGTTTGTTGAAAATGAAAGTTCGGTTCGGTTCGGGTTCGGTTCGAACAAGAGTTCGGGTTCGGTTCGGGTTTGGCTTGCATTCCACCTCACAAGAGTTCGATTCGAGTTCGAAATGGTTTGGTTTGGATAATGTTGCAATTTTTTAACATTACTTATAATAATCATGGTTATGATAAACATGTTTAAATTGGTTTATGGAAAATGTGCTCAAAGAAATACATGAAGTCATAATAACTGCCACATTTTACCCCTGTGCAAAAATATGACAATGAAAAAAGAAGGGTAGTCTTTATTCCTGCGCATTTCTTAAAATATTCTAAGTTAATCGCCAAAGGTTCATAAAATATATATTCAGCTTTTTTACTGTATCTGAAATATTCTCTTTGATTTTAACCAGCAAAAGGAATGCCTAATCAATTAAAAAGTAAATTTTGCCATTATGCCTAAACTTCTATAATGAAGTGGAATAGTCTTGGCTAAAATTTGATCCAATCTTTCAAAGACAAAATGCAATTTATCAACATAAAAATGTCAAATAAGGACGATTTTGTAAACATCTGTGTTACTCCCACAGAAATGTGATCAAAATATATACCATTTTCTATCAATTGAACCAGTAATGAAATTCACAATTACCTTAAGGTTTAAAATTTGAAACTCTCAGGTTAATTACGATATTAAGAAAATAGTGAAGAAAACTTAATGCATTACTATGGTGCAAAAGTATTTCCTCCAGTTAGCCTAAGCATATTTTCTATAAATATTTGTAAATCTAGCTACGATAATATTAAGATGGTACTCTAAAATTAGAACATTACATAATTTGAATTTAATAAGAATAGACTACCTAGATTGAGCCAAGTATTTTCAGATATGTATGGATTGGGACTCGAAATAGACTGTAATTATAGGCTGGACCCAATGGCGATGTCGATAAGATATTCGATCGTGGATCCGTATGTGCGTGATTCAAATCCTGGGCTTGCCCGTCACTGACATCGCTTTCGAGTAAGAAAACTAACGTTGACAGTAGCTTTACTTTTTTAATTGTGAAATTGAGGACAAGTACTTAGAATTTGAGTCCATGTCGAGTCCACTTAACATATCCTGCCAATCTACGAAATAACCTTTTTATTTGCTTAATTATAAATTTAAATGCAACACAGCATATGGGGTCGAGACAACGATCTCGACTTTTGTCTTGGTTTCGACTCTATAAAAGAAATTTACAAATATATGATAATGAAACAGTACTAACCAGCATCCCTGCTCTTAATCTTGTAACTTCAGTGGTAATTTCCATGCAGATATTTATCGAAGTAATATTCCATATGAAATTGTGAATTGGTTTGTTCAACAAGCAAACATTTGCACCAAATTGATAGATAGGAAATACATATCAAAATTGAACAAATGAACGCTTATTATCTAGTCTAAGGCCTAAACTAGTAATTCTTACATAAACTCGGAAAAATGTTTCATAAAACGTTTCGTAGTATAACTATTATTAATTAACTTATTATTATTGTTATTATTATTTTCTATATTTTTTACCTCGGATGTAAAGAACCTGAGATTTTATATATAATTATAATAATTATTATTATTATTGTAGATGCTTGAGGTTTGAGATGTTATGTATTATTCCAAGGTATTGGCTATCTTAGACAGCGAAAAATCTGTTCTTCTGACTTAATTGCATTACTTACAATTGCTGCAATTTATTTATTTATTTATAGCATCAATCTTGGTACAGCGTTACCATCCAAAAAACAATTCTAGTAAGTAAGTTTGCTTCATTTGACAAGATGAGATCTAAATTTTCTTTTTTAAATAGATGAAAAAATATGGCTAGAGCACATAAATTTTTAGCACTTCAATGCACGAATTCTGTATACCTTCCTAGATCTTTTGCTCTCGATAAGATGTTATGGCTTGAAAGCTCAGATTCTTGTTTAATGCCCATTTCCTTCTTCCTCTCCATGGTTATTAGTAATCGTTGCCTTTTGATGACAAATCAATTGCAGCCGGCACGGATTTAAAAATAACCTTCCATCACCAAAGCTGTCACCACTTAGTCTTTCTAGGTAGAGGTGGTCACCCATAATGTACTACCCGAGGCCGATGTAGCTTAACTTCGATTATTGAAGCGCAACTAAACCAAGTGCGCTAAATCCCCCCGTCAATAATTAAAAATCAATAATTAAAATAATTGATCAAATTAATAATAATAACACCAATTAGAGTGCTACTGTCGTCCGTGACAACATTAAGCAGTACTGAGACAAATCCAACCAGTGTGCAAAAAGGAAAGTCCAAAACTGTTTAATTTGCAAAATCCTAAAAGTCAGTCCAGAGATAAAGCAATTTTACCACGGTGCTGAAAAATGAGTTACCACCGCGGTAAAAAAATTCAATCTAAGAGTGCGCTAACAAAATTAATTCTGGGAACAGCATTTCTGGCTGTTGCTGCTACTTTAACAAAATAATAGAGAAATATGTATTCATAGGAGCCATAGGTATACCTAGACACTTAATAAATAAAAATTCAGTAAGATCTGAATTATTCTAAGCCTTACTCATATAAGATAATTTCTTCACCAACAGCAGCACATACTAATTTACTTCACAATTTGAGAAATTTAATTAAATTAAACTAAATTGCAACTAATGTTTAAAATTGGGCCCAAACAGTCACATTTTAATTATCGTGTTGTAATTACTTTGTTTTTCTAATGATTTGTTTACAAGTTTTAGAGGTTGAGTTATCAAAAATAAAAAATTGTTATATGCCTGTTTAAAAATGTCCTTAATAGTACTTTATATTAGGTATTACTGTCAATAATTTAAGCACGGCTTATTTCTAGTCATTTGTGAGAGCTCAGTGTGAATTTTGTATCCCTTTTCTCACAAATGACCAGAAAGTTCTACCAACAACTTAATAGTCTACATGTACAGCCCACAGGCTAGGGAATTTCAAAGCATATCTACAACTGGTGCTGCTAATATAAGAAAGGTTTGTACTGTTTCAATTTAGAAGCATTTTACTGTGTTAATAAATTACATATTGCATGATTCTCACATTTATTTGCCAGATTTATAGTTGTAACAAAATATTTATATTTGAAGTAGCTACAATATTAACTTTATGCAAGAGCAGATTCTTAAAACTACTGTTATATGTGACATGTTGGGGTTAATTATATATCGTGGATTCCAAATTTTAATAAATACTCTTTCGCCATCAGCTCCCTTGAATCCCAGTTTGGTTAGGGTCGGGGTCGGGACAAATGAAATATTCTTTAAGATTTCAATATTATTTACTCTTTACCTATATACATATATATATATATATATATATATATATATATATATATATATATATATATACATAATACTATATATAATAAATAGAAATGTATAATCCCACAGAGGAAGGGAACGGGAAACTCATTTTTGGGACTCCGCAGGAACGGCTTCAAAATTTAACTTTTACCGCGGTGAAGGCGGTAACGGATGCTTTTCTAGGAACAGTATGGAGTCGGAGAAAATATTTTCCTCCTGGCCACTCCCTACGATTAACTTAAATCATCAGAATTATTTATTTGTGTGTATAATATCGCCATATATAAGATGTATGAGCCATTATGCTATAATTACGCTAAGAAAAAACTAACATTGCCTTTTATGTCATCTTTTGTAATAAGAAATTTAGTCGTACCGGGTAAGTATCTGAAATACCTTTGATTTTTGTTAATCTATCTTTTGTTAATTTTAAAGTTGTATCGGGACCAGCCTTACCGTAATTTATGCCGTTAGATACAGTAAGACTTATAAACGCAAAACGATTATACGTATCTGTATTGTTTTTACTATCTTTACAAAATGTCAAACATCTCCATAATATTTTAATGCCGCCTTTGAAAAATAGCTTAAAGAAAAGTGTTCCTTTCTCCTGAGGCTGGCGAAGGAGAGAAGAACTTCAAGAGTTCGATTCAGACGAAGTCAGGGTTCGAGTTCTGTTCGGGTTCTGCCAGAGTCTGGGTTCGAGTTCGGTTCGGGTTCGGCCAGAGTCTGGGTTCGAGTTCGGTTCGGGCTCGGCCAGAGTCTGGGTTCGAGTTCGGTTCGGTTCGGCCAAAATTCCAGATTTTTGGGTTCGGTTCGGGTTCGGTTCGATTCCCATCTCTAATATATATATGAACATTACTCCAAAAATACATCATATATACAGAATATGATAGTAGAAAATACTAGAAAGACATGCGGCATTCGGTCATAAAAGACGGCAGTATTATAACAGTAAGGCTCCAGGGAAATCAAATCTACACGAGAAATGACATGTACTTCCACTTCATCCCACTCACTTATTTCCTAATAACATTCAATAATATCACATCGCACAGTATAAACTCACATATTACATAAAAAGATGCAGAAAATGATTTCCGAAAACGAATTATTACCAGAGAAAGTATAAAGCAGCACATGATATAAAATGCAGAACATTAGCATAGCATATATATAGTATATAGTATAGAGACTGAGGTTCTGATATATAAAATAGATTGAACAATAGTAACAGGAATAATATTAAAGGTTTAACGTCCGTTTCTTCATACAAGGATAGTATCAGGGACGTCAAACATAATTGTATAGTGTCAGGTACGTCAGTACGAGCAAAATTTCACTTTCTGCTGCACTTAAATTAATATATTTGAAAGAAATAATGAGTGAAGAGATTTTAATTGATGTCTTCAGTAGGGGCGTCGAACAATATCTAATATACAGTTTATATATATATAATATAAATATATATATATAATTTTATATATATATAATTTTATATATATCTAATGTCTATAGAAGAAAGGTTAAACCCTTCGATTCTTTTATTTCAACTCGAGATTAAAATGCTAAAATCCACTCAAGTGTTTAGTAGAATACAGATCTTATAATTACACATAGAAAAGAATAATTAAAAAAAAGAAGAATCTTTTGCAAATTTAAATATTTAATATTACTGGTGGCAGTCAGAAAAGGGCACTATCCTCTTGTTCCTACATTAACTTTTCTAACAGATATTCTATAAAAAAATATTCATACATGAAACTAAGTTCAGCTTCCTATGAATCTCAAAACAAAAAGATCGGTCAGGTCTGGAATATATGCCACTTACAGCAATCAATCCAGGCTCGTTGTAATCCTCCATAAAACAATGTTAGCATCTAGGCTACCCTTTTCGTGCATGATAAAATGTCTGCATTAAATCATACTGAGGACAGCATTCAGTAAACAAAGCCTTAAACAATATATTTGCGTATCGCTCTTGTTTAGCTTGTTTCTTTGTGTATGACATTTATTTTACTGCATAATATTGCTCGAGGACAGTTTGTTAACATTTATTTTCATTTCTTTATGACCGATTTGCGTTCAGTCACAAGGGTATTCAGTACAGTGCACCTGACGGCCACTGGTATTTTGTTGTGCATTATTAACAAACAAAATTACTTATCTCCTATGACAATGCTTTCCTCGGACGACTCGACATTTCGAGGCTTATTAACTTAATGTAGAGGCGGCATTCTCACCGGTACGCCAGATATTAAAATTACAAGAAAATAAACATAATCGTTTTGTCTAGACAGAACTTTTGAATGCAATGCCTATATTTTTTCACTGCATCTGTAAGAATGATTATTTACAAAATCAAGGAATTAAAGAAATAACACTAAAAGATTTCTTTATTTCCTTAAGAAATTAATAGAATTAACAAATTAATTTCAAAATTCATAGAACTTTACACTAAATGAAACTGTCTGTAACGTGCCAGAGTTGCAAATGGACCTCTTGAAGTACTATGACCTATATAAAAAGAACTCAAAGAACAAGATCAAATTTAATGAAAAACTAGCACTGGCAATGCAAAGCACAAAGTAAGAACCGTAGGAAAGCGTAACACACATAGGCTGTGTAAGGCAACAGGTACCATCACATATAATATAATATAATATTATAGGCCAATATATAATATATATCATTAATAGTAATAATACTTAATACTATAATTATATTCTAATTGTACATTAATGTACTTATATCTACATTGTATATATTTACACGTATATATATATATAAATTATATATATATATATATATATATATATATATATATATATATATATATACATACATGTGTATACAAGTATATATATATATAAACATATATGTATATATATATATATATATATATATATATATATATATATATATATATATATACATGTATATATAAACATATATTTAGCAAACCAACACTAGAAAACAAGAGTGAGAGAGTGAGAGAGTGAGAGAGAGTGAGAGTGGGAGAGAGAGTGACAGAAAGAGAGAGAGAGCCAAACACTTGGGCTTAGTTTACAATATTTTGACAAATAGGCTACTCTTAATTAATTCTAGAAATCTCTTCGATTTTAATAAACAAAATCAATTTCTACAATTTAACGATTTCGTAATATTTGTGCTACATCTATGATAACTCAATATATTCTTCTAAGTTTTAATTTTAAACTAGGATCTACAATAAATCATTTCGGTCTGCAGGCCTATAGTCATGACGTAAGCAAGTCCTAGATATAGGCAGAGAGCTTTTAGTTCGTGGATTGATCCTGTCTTTTCATGAAAGAACTGCCTACGCTATGAATCTATACAGAACGCCACACCTAATAAAATGTAACTATAACATACAATTAGATTCTATTTTACATTCTAGTTTGAAAACAAGGAAACGAGCGCCAAATTATTTTGGTTAGAAAAATTATTATTATGATTATTATGATTATGCATATGATTATACTTGTGATTAAAATAATGATGATGATGATGATGATGACGACGACGTTGATGATAAAGATTTTTTATTACTAATATATTTTAATAATAATAATTATCATCATCATCATAATAATCATAATAAGAATATTATTATTATTGTTATTGTTTATTATTAGTAATATTATTGTTATTATTAATACTGTCATTACTATTATTACTCTACCTATAATAATTAGTTATTACTCTACACGTATACCTTTATTTCACTGTTTGCATCGCTGCATGTGCTCGTACCTACGCTATCTGCAGCAGTGGGTATACACCGGCTTATTATTGCTACAGCCGTTATAGGCCTCCAGTCCTGGTACAACTAATATCAATATTTTCATACTTCATTGTATTAACTTTCTTCAATTCAAATGATCTGCTTCTTTCCTTTTCTCCAGTCTCATCGTTCAGTTCTCCTTGTGGATTTATAACAAAATAAATCAACCCATCTAAAATCAAATCTACTGTCAACATTCTATATCCGCTTAGGTCAATTCCATACGGTGTATTTAATAGGCATAGTCATTAGTCATGAATATTTATATTATGATTTTTATTACATTTTACTTAATCCTACCATTATTTAAATTTAACTTTTTTGGAAAATTATGGGTCTCTCCATTTGTTTGATTGGCTGGAGTCAATGGCGAAGGCGGTAAGATACTCGACCGCCGATCAGTAGATGCGGGTTCAAATCCTGGGCTCGCCCGTCACTGACATCGCTTTCGAGTGAGGATATTGGCGTTAACCTTAGCTTTACCAGATATAATGATCACTTTAACCGCATGAGCTAACAGTAAGAAGGTAACTCGAATAGATTGATTAGTGGAAAGAAAGTCTCATACATTCTCTAACGTAATGGATAATCTATCTCATTATCTTTATACAATTTTACCATTAATGTATCTTTTTATAATATCCATCTTCTTAGTATTTCCTATTCATTATCCAAATTAGTTTCAGTTGATTACGAATGAGTTCATAGAATTCAAGTTATAACTTATAAGCAACTTCCTTAGTGAATAAGCTTAAGCGTATCTATATTACATTAAAAAAATTATGTTTATTAATTATCTGACCGAACGAACACTTCATAGAAAATTTTATCCGCCGTAATAAGAGTTTCACATCCTCCTATCAATATCCCCGCTTACATATGCAGTCCAGGTTTTAATATATTCTTCAAATTGGAATGCACGCGCTATAATCTAAACACACGTATCAACTTTCAAGTGCATTCACTTTTTCCGTGGTCCACTAAAACTAGTTCACGATGCTGAAGAAAAGTCAAAGAAACACGAAGACAAACAGAAACCAAAATACATATCTGAAAAGTAGTCATTCGAAAACAAACTGTGCAAGCTATACAATCATTGATCATTGACATGTACACTAATTTCACTCAATAGCTAAGCAACCATTTAATCTAGATCTTTCAAGATAGTTAGAACTACATTTATATCTAAATTTCCATTATCACTTATTTTATTTTAGTAATATTTGTAATTAGTTCTTATTCTCAAATACTCTTAATCATAAATAGGCTGGAGCCAATGGCGATGTCGGTAAGGTAATCGACCGCGGATCGGTTTGTACGAAGTTTAAATCCTGTGCTCGCCCGTCACTGACATCGCTTTTGAGAGAGGAAACTGACATTAAAATTGGCTTTTCTTACTGTTCTAAAACACTCTACTCTTTATGCTTATTGAACCCCAGAGTTCAAAATTTCTGTTCGATATATGTCTGATACGGTATTTGAATTTCATGTGAACTTCACAGTTTTATCACCCTTATTGGTGCTTTAAAATGGATTCCAAATACAACCAAGGAAAAACTTGACAAACAAAATTTTAGTAAGACAAAGTGATTGATAATGTGCGAATCAAACGGACTTGATAGAGTGCTAAATGAAAGATATATGAAATGTGAGAGATAAGCTATCAATCAGGATTATATATAAACAGAAAAATTAGAGTTTTGCATAATAAATTAATAATATTACCAGGGGAGCTCAGACTTTCTACTAGTTATTAAAATTGTAATGCCAGAAAGAAGACGCTTCGTGTATCTTATACTTTAAGTCTAGATGTCTACATTATTAAGGCTAGTTTCCAGTACCAAGGCACATAAATATAAAATAACATTTTTTCATACAAAGATTTGTATAGAGAAATAAATTATGCACTTTTAATATGCTAGTCAGCATAGGTTGTCTTAACTCCCGGTATGACGTCCCTGACATCATCCTTGTATGAGGACATGGACGTTAAACCTTTACTATTACTATAATTATTATTATTATGTTTATTCATGTGTCTATTTCAAAATAATTTTTTTTAAATGACGAAAAGCTAAACAAATGTTTACCTTCAAAAACTTTCGCTAAAATTTAATCTTCTTCTTATTAAAAGAAACAATATACCATTGCGAAGCGCCGCTTCGAATTAAAAAAAAACATAAACAGAGCAAACTAATTCTAACCATAATGAAAATAATTGCTGTATCAGAAGCACATTGGTCCATGTCAAAACTTAGTATGCTTTTTATATAGGCTTTGTTACTGTTTCCAGGCTACTCTTAGAATTTTAGTTTCTTGCAGTATTAATCAATACAAACAACTGGTGTCCCTTTGTGTAATTTGAAAGACATCAATACTATCAAACGAGAAAAGTACCGAATTCTGAACAATAACTGTTTATAATGAAATCGATTTACATATCGCTATTCAAACACAACCGCTGTCGTTTTATGTCAATTTAAGGCATCAAAACTATGAATTAAAAGACAACTGAAAAGGAAGGTAAACTTTTACAGTACGGTCGAATTACTTCTATTTGCACTCTACCAATACTGCTTTGCGAAATTTGTAAGATATCAATATCATTAAATAAATAGAACTGAATAAAGAAATTATAAGTCTGAAATAATCGACTTATTTATTGCAATCTAAAGACAATCACTGACATTTTGTGAAATTTTAAAGCAGCATAATATTATAAAGCACAATTAAACTAAACGAAGGAAAGATAAATATTTATAAAACAATCGACTTACTTATTGCTATCTACAATGGCGGAAGCTGCAGACGTTCTCGTATAGGCTCTATAAGAATGATATTGTTCTGTCGGTAGATTGACGTCAACGGAAGTGCTTCGTTGCTGCTTGGAGCTGTCTACAGAAAGAAGATTCTCACAAGAACTCCTGCGATCATCATCGGTGTCTCGATGAACTCCAAGTAGAGCACAAGAAGCATCCAGAGAGGAAGACCGAGGCTTAATGAGCGGAACCTGTAGAGTAATTATCTCGGTGTAAGCTGGTGTGGTAGCTTCAGCCACTCCGTCGATGCTGATGTTGGACTCAGAAGAGTCCTCAGTCTGGGACAAGAATGATGAAGAAGGGAGACAGGGCGGAAGGTCGTGTACTGGGGTGAGAGACAATTGAGTGGGTTTTGGTTTTTTAGCAAAATTGGTGAAACTATCGCTGTTTGAGCTGATATGTTCTGAAGCGGTATAGGATAGCAGGCTGTTATTGCTATTGCCAAAGTTACTACTTCCACTGTTAACACTACGACAACTGCGGTTGCTACCGAAGTCGATGTTACCACCAGAATTGGCCAAGCTGCTCTGGGGTGTAACGCAGCTGACAGCACTTTTCTCACAGCTTTCACTATAGCTGGGATTTGTTTCTGCTGAGTCATCAGAGAAACCCGTACCATAATAATCAAAGGTAGTGCAAGCGGTTGCAGACCTGGGAACTTCGCCGCTTTGAGAACTCACGAAGAAATTTGCTGCTCTGTTGCTAAATTCCGTTTCTCCAGCGTTGCCTCGGGCAGCATCTGCGACATTTGTAAACATTGCAGCGTTATCTCTAGTACCTTCATCGCGCCCGCGTGAACTTCTACTGTTATGACTGACTTGCAAGGTTTTAACATAATTATCATCGTCATGGTCTATACTTTGAATTTGACTCCTTCCAGTAGGTGCACTTTTTCTACTAATAGAATTATGATCGAGATCTTGGGAAGATATTTCAGGAAATGTGATAGCAATCGACGAATCGTTAGAACACGATCCGGCTAAAGATGTATGAATGTTCGGGGTTAACTTGCTAGCACAACGCGTGTTTCTGCCGGTCAGACATGAAGATGTAGACAAACAGAGATTTAAATCAAATTTGACTCTGCCAGTATTAGCAGATGTATAACCAGAATGTAAGGATTCCACATTAGGGTTTTGAGCATTGGAATCACGATGGGTTGATCCGAATGCAGGAAGATCACGTGTGGGTGTATTGCATTTTGGAATGAGTACGCAGCCGGAAGAGATAGCATCTGTGTGTGGAGAGCTTATCACAACATCTCTTGAAGAATTGAGAACTTTGAGCAATTCATTTTGATTTTGAGCAGTGGACCATATATACTGATTCGGTGAAGCGAACACAAAGTTTGATTTTGCAGTATTTGCTATTTTCATTGCTTCGAATTCTTTTTCATTATTGCTGTCTGGTTTAAGAGGTTCAAGTAGAGGAATAACAGATTCATTTGTATTGCCTTGGTCTTGTGCACTTCCTTCAGACTTGGTCTTATCAGAGGTACGAGTTTCTTCTTCATTACTTCGACTGTCTTGACTCTCTATTGTCCATCTATTTAAGGAGGTTTCTTCAGGTTTCGTTAATTCCATGGAATCTAATTCCTCAAGTTTCGACGTAAGTTCTTCAATATTTCTCTGCATCCATAGACTTTGCTCCATTTGATCAGGATTTGACCCGCCAATGGACAATTTATCAGACTCAGTAAAACTTCGATTCACTACTCCATCGTCATCTTCGTCATCTGTTTCGTTGTCCGTTTCAAATATAAAAACACCCTTACGACCTCCATTTAATCGTTTACCTTGATCAACAGGAGTATTTTCTAGACTAGCTAAGGTTTCCAGGTGCATACAGTGAACACATTGCTTTGGGACTTCCAGGGAACGTCTTCGGAAACATTTTGGAATGTCAACACGCAGGAGGAAGTTTCGTTCCTTCTCAGAGGCGCTATTTTCACTTCCCGACCATTGGTCGGGATTTGGAACCTTCAGTAGTCTGGAGCCAGACCCGGTGGAAGAGGTTGGACTTCCGGCATCCCTTCCACTATCTCTGCCTGGAATAGTCTCGACGTCTTCGAATTCTGACAGCAATAGCTCAACATCTTGCTCTGAATTTCTTGCCAAAGCTCCAGCATCAAAGCTAGATGATCGAACTTTTGGTAGAATAGGAACGTAGAGTCTAACCACTTCGACAGAATCGTCTTGATCAGCCTGTGGGAAGGTCCCACTAGGAGATGACGGCGGACCTGAGCCTAGGTGAATCGAGGAACCCTGACTGCTGTCAGAACCCACCCGCTGTATCTGAAAAACTACCGACGAACTCGAATCAGTCAAGTGTTCATCACCGAAATCTCCTGAAATACCGTCCCAGCTTGGTCCAAGATTAACGACACCATCGCCGCGTTGTTCGATGGTTGCGTCGAAGTGTTCGCTGCCGTAGGATATGGTGACTGACGGGGGCGGATCGGTGCTGCTGCCACTGGGAGAGATAAGGCTAAGCTGAGGATCAGTTGTAGAAGATGTGGGACTAATCAAAAGTTTTCTGGTGTGATCGTCATTTGGGACTCTGTGAGGACTCCTGGGTCTTCTGAAGAATCGATTCATTCCGCCGAGACAGTGTTCTTCACCAGGCTACGTTCTCTTTCGTTGTATTATTATGGTATGGTTACTTTTTTAATATGATCGCTAATTTAGTAAATTACTTCAATCCTATATCCAATCAGATTTGCGTCCGGTAAATGCAACAATACCTCTATATGAAAAAATTATACATGTCTTACCTGAATTTTGAATTCTATAAATTTACAATATCATGTAACGTAGGGTGTTGTATTTTCGCATTTGCTTAAAATAAAATTTAAATATTTATTTTGAATCAAAATATATTCAAGAGGTCAGAGAAGGCAGAATGGAAGGAAATAGAGGCAGAGGCAGGACGAGATTAGGAATGTTAGATGATTTTAAGATCCACTCATAAGTGATAATGAAGAGGAAAGCGGAAGACAGAGAAGCGTGGTGGCGTTATATACCATGGACTTGCCAGTAGGCAGTGCACTAAGACAGAGAGAAATATATATATATATATATATATATATATATATATATATATATATATATATATATATATATATATATATATATTGATTCAATATAGAGTACTAGATTATATATAATCCAATTTTTTAATTTTCATCAGATTATATATAAATCTAATACAAATTTATTTTTAATTTTTAAATAATACTAATCTTTCTCATCCGTCTATCTTCTACGCTCCACTAGCTTTATTAGTTTGTTTTAAATGTTCTTTTTTGTACATTTACAAAAACCAGTATATATTCTCTGACTTATGACACAAATTGATATAAGGGTGACGGCTTTTAACACGTTAACCACAATGAGTTAAATATTTGTAGGAACCGATTTCCAGAGAATATGGCGAATATTAGCAGGGAGATTAAGGGTAAGTTTAAGGTGGACTGGGGTGGCATGTCCCCATCTACGCTGCCAAGTGCCATACTCGTTGGGAATCTGTGCCCCCCCCAACAAGAGCATTCGTATAAATATATGAAATTACATCTTGTCTAGTTTTGAAATCATTTCACATTTAAAAGGTTTATCAACGGTAACAGCCGTTGTCTAAATTCTATTGAACAGACTTTATAGAGCATTTGTATAATTAAAAAAAATTTCGTTGTGCATGAAAGTTGACTAATTTTATTGGTTTTTCAGAAATCAGTTCCCACCCCATCCGCCGATAAATTCTAAATCAGCCCATGAGAAAGATTTCAAATTTATGCACAAATAATGAGCTTATATAGTTGATAACTATTTCAAATTCTAAAATATACTGAAAAATTCCACGCGGCATTCGTAATCAGATTCTTCAACTGTCGTATCGTTAAATATTATTTCGAATATTTTTATGAAACGTCTAAAATTATCAGAAATTGAAATCCGTCTGCTAGACTGAGAGTCTTTCGTAATGATGTCGAGATACCGAGCTCAGCACGTGCTCAATGACTTATTATCTTCTCTTTTCTTCCTTCATTCTACATGTACGAAGATTAAAGAAGAGACTACCTATACATGCGCATTATCTGGGGTTAAAATAGATGAAGACGCTTTTTAGCTTCAGTTCGTCAAATCACAAGAGAAATGAGAGAAAATACAGCGAAACAGAGGCAAAGAGAGAGAGAGAGAGAGAGGGGAGGAGAGAAATTGCTTGTGCGAAAGAAACAGATATTTGCATAAATTCTATAGAGGGTCAGAGAAATATATAACTACAGAGAGAGAGAGAGAGAGAACGCGAGAGAGAGAGACAGAGACAGAGAGAGAGAGAGAGAGAGAGAGAGAAAGAGAGAAAGAGAGAGAGAGGAATGAAGAGAGAGAGAGAGGAGTGAGCGAATTTTATATTAAATACATAAATAGGAACAGGAAGATAGAGAACGATATAGAAAAATAGTATATATGCACGTGAGTGAGTGAGTGAGTGAGTGAGTGAGTGAGTGAGTGAGTGAGTGAGTGAGTGAGTGAGTGAGTGAGTGAGTGAGTGAGTGAGTGAGTGAGTGAGTGAGTGAGTGAGTGAGTGAGTGAGTGATAGTGTGTGTGTGTCTGAGTGTGTGAGAGAGCGAGAGAGAGAGAGAGAGAGGAGAGAGATAATAGAGAGACTTAGTTTTGCGTCCTTTACCCTAATCCTAGGCTTTCGTATCTTGAAACTATAACATACTGAACAGGCGCAGTATAGCATCTTTTAACTAAAAAATTAGTACAACAAATCAAGTAAAGTAAGCAAAATAGTCATCAAGTAAATGGAGTTATGAGATCATTCAATCCTTTTCAATAAAATTCCATCTATTCATTAACCAAACGGTAACTGCGCATTAAATAAAGATGTCAACAGTTCCACCATATCTAAACCAAGCTACCCAACAGTTCCACTGAGAGATAATGCTATATTGTTTGTATTAAGTGATACTGACTGTCCCTCAGTGACCGATCCATAGGGGCCAAGGGGACCATGCCTACCCCACCCCCCGAAATTTCTATGCATTTTTAACGTTGCTAACTTAGAAGAATTTAACATTCAGTTAATCTGCGACCAGTGGCGGATCCAGAGGGGGCCCAGGCTCGCCGATTATAGTCAATCATACACATAAAACAGGCTCCACTAACCGAAAGGGTTTCCCGTCAATAAAATGGTCCACAAAATTTTGCCCACCCCAACAAATTCCTGATCCGCTCCTGTTGTCCATTGATTATAACTTATTATCAGCAATCCAAAAACCCTTTCAATGAACGCAATGAGATAATATTTATACTTACGTCATTAGCGATTACAATTAATATAGTAGGCCTATGCATAAAACTTTTGCGAGAGAGTAGAATTGCTTTACTGACTGAACTTTCTTGCGTGAAAGATAGTCAAAGGAAGTACCGTATGGACGCCTGACACCTCGGTTTCTGACTCGGTTGGACGGATCCTAAATTGTGATGTCTCTCCCACTACCTTAATAGCAACATAGCAGTAGGCGTTAGCCAACTGCCTAACATGTGCAAGAACCATGTGCGTCTAACTCGTCAATTAGAATAATTGTTGAGATGGGCACTGTAGTAGTCTGTTTATCTCAAAGATTGGAAAATTTCTAAATTAGACAATTCTGGACTTTACAATTCCGGATTCTAACAATATCCGAGTAGAGAATCATCCCAATACTAATGTCCCTTCGATCTATTACCGTTACTTAAAACTATCGGTAACCTATAAATTGTGGAGATTGTTTTACTACAGTAAATTCAAAATTGATAAATATTAATAAAGATAGTGAAAACTTTGGTTTGGACCACGCTATTATAAGGATGTTAAACATGGACCTTAAGGAAGGAAGATATTAGGAAACTAGAGGCATTGGACATGTGGATATGGAGAAGAATGGAAAGGATTAGCTGGACTCAAAAGGGGTTACAAATGAGGACGTTCTGGAGAACGTTGTTGGTATGGACAGACAGTTGAAAAATGTATTAAGAAATAGGAAGAAGAGTTGGATAGGACACATTCTAAGGGGAAGGTCTATTAAAAGCGATCATAGAAGGTAGAATGGAAGAAAATAGAGGCAGCGGCAGGCCGAGATAAGGTATGTTAGATGATTTAAAGACCCACTCATATGTGGACATGAAGAGGAAGGAAAGCGTAAGACAGAGAAGAGTGGAGGCGTTATATACCAAGGACCTGCTAGTAGGCAATGCACTAAAAGAGAGAGAGATATACAAAATTAGTTTAATATATTTAATAATATTATTGACGTTAACTATCTAGCACAATACTGAAAATAACGTCAAAACGGAAATTAGTTAATTTCAAAAATATCGAACTTCGACTAAAACATTATTCAAACTTTCTACATCCAATAGGCCTATTTACATGTGCCTGAAGCGTAACACCTAAATACTTAATCTCAGAAAAAATGTTGAAGTTGCTACATTATATCCATCTATCATCAAGCTGACAGCCTATGCATACATCAGTTCGCACCTGGAGCCGATTCTGTTGTTAACAAGACATGTTAAGGTAAGACATAAGCCTCTTCCACAGACTGACTTACTGCCTTACTCTCCATTCAGCTTTACTCTATGATATGCAGAATATCCAGAAGACTAAGACAGTGCGCCAGGGCGCCACGACAGCGCTTCTCCTAATCGTAGTTGAGTTAGATCGACGATAGCAGTTTGGCGAATACTACAGGCGTTCGGGAAAGAGGGATGCTAAACAATGTTACCATGCTTTGATTTTTCCTTAAAATACAGGGTGAGTAAAAAAAATGATAACACCTGAAAAAAGTTTGAATATCTCAGGCTATTGCTAATATTTTATAATAAAACTTTTACCAATTACTAAAGGACTAATTTCTGATGGGGTAGCCAATTTTCATCCATTTTGGTACATAGATAGGCCAGTTATGCAAGTTTCAGCAGAGCAACCCCCCATTTTTACCTAAAAATGGCGTAAAGCACCTCCTGCAGTACTGTCTTGTTTTTAGGCTTCGGCTGGTGTTTCCCATAGTGATGCAGCATGGTTCCCCAGATATGGTAATCCAGAGGATTATGATCGGGTGAGTTTGGAGGCCATTCATTCTTCTTGATGAAATCCGGGTTTCTCTCGCTGATCCTTTCCTGTGCATGACGAGATGCATCAGCCGGAGCACCATTCTGCTCAAAGATGACACCATTTGGTAGAAGAGCATGGCAATCATCAAACACCTCCGGAAGCAAAGTACTGACGTAATACTGAGAGTTCACCCTTACCTTCTCGTCAATGAAGTGCAATCTTCCCCTACCGTTGTAGCAAACGCCATTTTAAGGTAAAAATAGGGTTGCTCTGCTGAAAATTGCATAACTGGACAATCTATGCACCAAAATGGATGAAAATTGGCCACCCCATCAGAAATTAGTTCCTTATTAACTAACTGGTAAAAGTCTTATTTGAAAATATTAACAATAGCCTGAGATATTCAAACTTTTTGCAGGTGTTATCTTTTTTAACTCACCCTGTATACATGTATATATATATATATATATATATATATATATATATATATATATATATACATGATTAATATGTATAATTTATATATAGTGATTTATTAATGTGAATTATATTTAGTGAATTATATATACTGACAAAGTCGGTAAGATACGATACGATATAAGATGCGGATCAGCGTGTGCGGGGTTCGAATCCTGGGCTCGTTCGTCACACTGATATCGCTTTCGAGTGACGAAACTTACTCTAGCCTTAGCTTTTTAGATGTATATATATGTACATATATATATATATATTATATATATATATATATATATATATATACATGTATATATATATATATATATATATATATATATATATATATATATATAATCTGACTTAAAGCCGCTTTAGCACTTGAAGAAACCGACATAGGGAGGAAGATGAAAATATCATGATTGTAACTGTAGGAATTAGAAAACATCGTTGTTGATTTATTATTATTATTATGCTAATATTACAATTCTGTTACAATTATTTTTATAATATTATTCTATTACTGTTAATGTTATTATTCTAATATTAATATTCAATTATTACTATTCTAATATTACTATTCTATCTCTTTTTGATTGATTGATTGATTTATTATTATTATTACTATTACTTTGTTACATATTATTAATTACCATTACTATTATTATTATCATTGATATTATTATTAAATTTATAATTTCTATTATGTTAATATTAATACTACTGTTATTTAGTAATATTACACTAATTGCTATTCTTACTATTGTACTATTATTACTGTTAGTTATTTCTCCAGTCAATTGCTATTCTTTTTAAGAAATTCATCATCGTTATCCAATCAATCCTGTCAAAGGCCTTCTCGAAGTCTATAAAGCATACAAAAACGTCATTTTCATATTCTAAGCTTCTTTCGCAAAGAGTAATGCGGGTTCTTTGCGAAAGAAGCTTAGAATATGGAAATGACGTTTTTGTATGCTTTGTAGACTTCGAGAAGGTCTTTGACAGGATTGATTGGATAACGATGATGAATATCTTAAAAAGAATAGGAATTGACTGGAGAGATAGAAGACTAATTTTGAACTTGTACATGAATCAAAGAGCCGTAATCAAAATCCAACAGGAATACTCAGAAGAAGGTGAAATAGGACGAGGAGTAAGAGAAGGTTGTAGCATTTCGCCGCTGCTGTTTAACATTTACGCTGAGGCAGTGGTGGAGGAAGCCATGGAAGACTTGGAAGGAGGAATAAAAGTAGAAGGGAATTTGTTACAAGATGTACGTTTTGCAGGTGACCAAGGAATGGTAGCGGGCAGCGAGATTGGATTGCAGAAGATAATGGATAGGCTGAATGATACGGCCCTAAGATATGGCATGAAGATTAATATAAAAAAGACCAAGGTTATGAGAGTGTCCAATAATAAAGGTGAAGTTAATATCACAATAAATGTTACGAAATTGGAACAGGTAAGGAGTTTCAAATATTTGGGTCATACTACAACCGATGATGGGAAATGTGAGACAGAAATATGCAGTAGGATTGCACAAACAAAAGCGGCCTTTGGTAGTAGAAAAGAACTATTAAGAAAAAGCATAAAGAAAGACACAAAGATAAAGATAGTGAAAACTTTGGTTTGGACCACGCTATTGTATGGATGTGAAACATGGACCTTAAGGAAGGAAGATATTAGGAAACTGGAGGCATTGGAAATGTGGATTTGGAGAAGAGTGGAGAGGATTAGCTGGACTCAAAAAATTACAATGGGGAAGTCCTGGAGAGAGTTGGCACAGATAGACAGTTGATAAATGTATTAAGAAATAGGAAGAAGAGATGAATAGGACACATTCTAAGGGGGAAGGTCTATTAAAGGAGGTCATAGAAGGTAGAATGGAAGGAAAAAGAGGCAGGGGCAGGCCGAGATAAGGTATGTTAGATGATTTAAAGACCCACTCATATGTGGAAATGGAGAGGAAGGCGGAAGACAGAGAAGAGTGTAGGCGTTATGTACCATGGACCTGCCAGTAGGCAGTGCACTAAAAGAGAGTTATTTCTAAGCATTTCTTACTTTATTATAGGGCCTAATAGCGATATAATACAATTTTCTCAATATTTTATTAACTAATAAAATGAAGACACTGATAATTAATTACTCTTAGACACTAATTAATTACTCTAAGATACTCAATTAATTACTCTTAGTCAAATTTATGACTACAATATAAGTGGCCTTCAAGCTGTGCCAGAACATACAAAACTACCACAGAATGCTAGTTACTATATAATTCCAACTTTACTGTTGTTCTGTCAGTTATCGTTTGAGTTAATATTCAATGATGAGAAATTTTGCATTCTTTGGGTTCTTGAATTTGGTAGAATTTAAGAAATTTTAATGTCTGCCAATGTTAAAAGGCTTTTCTTCTTTCATTAAAATTTTTTCTCATTTATTGCTCTTCCTGTATATTTACTTTATAAATATTTTTCATTAAGTTTTTGCAGAAAGCTGCACATACAGTATACATGTACTGTACTTGCATACAGTATATTAAATTTACAAAGTTTGAATTGCTTTTAGACGATGCTTAATGTATATGAGTGAGGGCTAAGCCAAAGAGCCGGTGGCAAGTTGGCTTGTTTTTCGACAGCTGATCAGTAGAAGCAGGATTCAAATCCAGTGCCCTCCCCGTCACTGGCATACTATCGAACAAGAAGCTGGCTTTAAACTTGACTTTAGCTTTAGTCATAAATACTGTATCAGTATCATTTAGCTCATTTGTTCCATTGAACTTTTTCTCTCTTGCATATATAGCTGCAAGTTAAGCTTAATATTACTTTATATTTTTAATAAAATAAAATAAATATGATTGTATTCTACTGTGCATGTATTCTATAATAATTCATTTACGTTAAAGTCTGACAACTGTTATCTAACTATGGCATACGAATTTTTTGTCTACACAAATTGTTAATTGCAAATTAAAATTTATTAAGAATTTTTTAAAGAATATGGCACCGTTCCGTTGATTTCCTTTTGTCTGTTGCAGCAGTGGTTAACAATGCCCATTTCATTCATTTTGTTTTAACAACATGTGAATCATTTTCAATTATTGAACAACCATTTTCCTCTCTAAAATCTCGAGTGTTTGACGTCATATCTTTTGAGATAACTGGATGTGCGGAGAAAATGAATTTAAAAACCACTTTAGTTCTGAATCATATAGTATTTATGCACACTTGGCTGCCATACATGTATTTATTATACTTGTCTCTGTTAATAAAAGTCTGCTTGATCCGCATGTACATATGCTTAAATATCAGAGAAAGGAAATGTATGTTACCTTGCTCACTCATTAGCAAGTTAATGCACTACATATTGGCAGGTCCATGGCATATAACTCCTCCACATATTTCAGCCCTCCGCTTTTCTCTTCATATCAACATATGAATTAGTTATCTAATCTAGCAACACAAGTCTCGGTCCTCTTATAAAGATCCTCGCCTGAATTACACCACTGGGTTGAATTCCAGTAATTAAAAGTAACTCCTTTTTAGCCTTAATATATAATTAATTACATAAAATGTTTTTAAGACTTAACATAGCAATAGATCTAATGATTGTAATTAATACCTTATGCTTACTTAAATCTTAAAATGACACCAAGGCCTATATAAGGCTTACTATAGCGTGAGATTCTTATATGAGACTTCTTCGTTATTGTATGGGTTTTCCACGTGTGTGTATTCGGGTTGTTTGAAGAATAGACCAACCGGTGACTGCACGTGTCGTAGAAGGCGACTAAAGCACTAAGATCCAAACTAACGTCCGAAAGGGCATTCGGTTGATGAGCGCCTAGGCTCCAGAAATTTGCTACACAATTTTCTAAAACGAATCGAAGAGATTTTAATATGGTATGAGGCAAAAGAGGAGTGGAGAAGGTCCATTCGTATCCCGATCCTAGTTAAATTGGGATTAAAGGGAAGCTGCTGATGATGCCGATGATGACTTCGTTATTGAAGGTTTTACGATCCAGCTTTACTATTCAAGTACACATGCATGCACCTAGGTGTACCTTCCATTTGAGAAAGTCTATTATTTAAAAGATCACTTTAGAATTTTAAAAAAGAATTTAGAAAAATCGTTTTTAACTCTTTCAACTACTACGTTGTTATATAATCTCAATCCTTACAAAATTTCAGTTGCAAAGAATTGCGTCAAAACGTAATGCCAGTTTCGAATCATACATGTTCACAGTCAAAGATCTACTGAAATGAGAATCTGAAATCGAGGTCAAATACCCTTCAGTTGAAGTGAAATAAAATAAAGCATATTTCTATCTCTCTCTCTCTCTCTCTCTCTCTCTCTCTCTCTCTCTCTCTCTCTCTCTTACAGCTTACAGTGCCGCACTATTCTTGATTTATTCTAGTTGACTAATCTTTTTTAAATTCTTTGCTGTTGCAAAGTGTCTCCTTTTTTGCTATGCTTGCTCTGTTTTATTTTAAACGAGCATAGTAACAATAGTTAAAAATGATAATAATTTATGATTAGTATTAACATTAATAACTTTTGATGTTATTGTGTTTGTCGGGAGTAAATAAAAAAGATCTACCAACATGTGAATCGGTGATCTAGGTCAACGCCATTGATGCACTAGAGGCTGACGTTACCACAGAACTATGGTTTTGTCTCCTTTGTGCTATGTCATTTTACATACTCGTATTATATAAATCTGTTTATTATAGACTTTATTTATTTTCTAGTTATTTTGGAGTTAAATTGCAAATTATTGAAAAGTAATATTATTAGGAATTACGTTTGCTGCTTTCAGTACAAAAGCATAAATAGTGTGGCAATTGCGATAGCAATAGGTCAGCAGCCTGGTTGAAATGGTGGTTTTCCTATTGGGCTCGAGTGCTGTATGAATCTGTCAGAGTGAAGGTCGCGGGCGTTGGGAAGACGAGGTGCAAATATGAAGTCAGAACAAGAGCAATTTGTGATGCTGGAGGTGGAACAGATTCCCTTAACAATAATTGCAGACGTTAACGCCTGGAAATCTTTACGGCAGCTACAAGACGATTGTGCGAAAGAAAAGTCAGATTTCTTGCTCCTTAAAATATATTTTCTGCGAGTATTAACAGTTGCCTTTTTCAGTATTCTGTGTTAATCGGCTCGTGTTAAATGCATATGTCTTCTGTTGCACTAATTTTTAAGTAGTTTCGTAAAATGGTTTTCAGAAAGAGTTTCAAAATGAACGTGGACAAAACGAAGTGTTAACAACATGTGAATCGTCGGTCAAAATTTACCTCGAAGGTGACCAGATTGAGCAAGTTCAGAGGTTCAAGCCCAGAGCTCACTGATTGAAGAGAAGAAGGGTGCGTCCTGTGCGGAGAACCACAGTAAAAGTGGACAAGCAGCAACATTCGCCTGGCCAAGGTGCATGTTGGTCAAGTAGATGCGCTTCAATGTCTTCACCTCGATCAAGCTATATGCTAACCCTTCTGAGAAATTTAAAAAATTAACATGAGAACTACAGTTGGAGTGCTACTGACCTGACAACATCATACATGACATGACAACATCGAGCGCTATTGAGATAAATCAAAGCCGGTGAGCAGAAAGAGGTCAAAGCAGTGTAAAATCCAACTTCAGAAAATCAGTGCAAAGTTGCTGAAGGGCTACTTACATATTTTAGGTTATTACATTTTAATATTCTTTGTTTAACAAATAATTATTAAGATTTTCTCAGCTTGCGAAGCAGTACGCACAGATCATGACCTCATTGTTTTACGAATAATCATGATCTACATGTATATTTTAGAGCTGTTAGTCAAGGGCGATCACCTTTTCAGATATTTTCATAACCATCCCTCGCTTAATAATTACTTTATTATTTAATGATTTGTATTCGAAGTCACGTCAAAGGAGATATAAGCCTATAGTCACGCAATGATCTTAGTCATGAACTCAATTCATGCTCACATCCCTCTAACTCACTCTAGCGTTCTGTCAAATTGTAGGTTAAAGATACAGATTTTAGATAAAGTTCATGATTGAGCATCACATTCCATGAACAACCAGTTTGACCCAATTACTAAAAGGGTATTGACCCACTTGGCTGGAACTAGTGGCGATGTCCGTAAGATATTCGACCGCGGATTAGCATGTGCGGGGTTCCAATCTTGGTCTTGCCCGTCACTGACATGGCTTTCGAGTGAGGAATCTGACTTTAACATTAGCTTTACCAACCTTTATATCTTTACTACCGTATCTTAAAATTGTATGTATATATTTTAAGATTCGTATATTTAGTAGCTTAGTTAGTAGCTCTTAAAATATATATGCAATCTTTAACGATGAAATTAAAATAACTTTTTTGTTCCAACACTAATACCAAACAGTTGCATGATAGTGATATATGATTTATTACATGTAATTTTTGATAGCGAAATGAAGAGGTAACAAGTGCTGTGACTTTGGCAACTGCTTTGAACTAATATTTAAAAATTACTAATAAATAAACTACAATGTTTAATGTCCATTTCCTCACAGTAAGATAATGTTAGGGACATAGTTGTCTAGCATACTTTGTATGCTAGACAACTATGAAGAAACACTATGAAGTCTCGTTTGATAGACGATTTTAATTTTAATTTTGACGAATGGAACTAACTAGAGATTTTGCTTAATTATTTTAAAATATCCGTTTCATTTATTTATTTCTATTTGAAGTACCAATTAAAACAGACAGGACCCCCAATATAGCGTCATTCGCAATACACAAGTGAAAATAATCTTTTATATTAGATTACTGAATATTGTAATGAAATATTAATATTATACTATAATATTAACATTAAAATATTAGATTATAATAGTAATATTATATTGCTATTGTAATATAACATTAATATTAATATTCCGGAATATTATAATTTAATACTGTAATCCATCTGGCATTATCTAATGCCTGCTTAAATAACACTGATAGCTGATGGCGAAGCTAGTTTGATCCAAAAATGCAACATGAAGTGGATTCTAGAATGAGAAAATTCTTGGAATTTCCGTGAGCCAAGTGAAGCCTTGAATGGATTCAACCAGTAGTGACGTTCAGTTGGCACATTCCACTTAAACACGAACCTTCGAGACTTTATATTCTTCTTTGCATTAATTCTTCTCAATAACTCTGTCCTTACAAATTACAGAAGTATTCTACTGCTTTTACACACACTCTTCATTATTCTCTACTCAACCCTTTACTCCATCATATTCAATCAATCAATCAATGAAGAAAGCAAGCAAGAATTAATCAATCAATTAATCAGTAAGTCAGTTCCTAATTCAATTAATTGCTCATTCAAACAATATTTAAAAGATATGAATAAAACTTTCAATTTGCTTCCATCTATTTCTCTACCACTCACTAATATACTTATAAAATGGTATCTCCATAGAACACGTTCATACTCTGACGGCACCCACACTCTACTAAGCACTCACTAATGATCAGTCCATCGAAAAGTACATTGATACATCACAATGGCTTTCTTTACCAAAGCAAGAACTTTGCAAAATTCATGAATTAAAATGCATGATTTTGCATAGACTTTCATTTCCATTCCTCAGTCACAGAGATATTTATATTTTGTTAACATTTATTTATCCTCCGATTTATTCTTATTTTCGTCGAACTCAAAATTACACGAAATTATGATTCAAAATATTAGCAAATGTCATATTTTCCGTGTTTAAATATTTATTTGACAAAAAGGTTTTTGTCTAACTTTCGCATTTCAATATGAAATCAATGAGAGTTTTAAAATATTATGCTTGATATTCAACAGTGGCTTGCACTGCTGAAACAAGACATGTCATTGGCTCACTAGCTAAGCGGTCTCAGGAACTATTTTAAATTTAATATTGATCTGAAATCATGATGTCTGTGTATCGAGTCTCAGAAGTGGAGCTCAAAGATCAGAATAGGAAACCTTTGTATATATTGAACTAGTGAAGTTAATAGAGAAAATGAGTTGAGTCGTTTTAGTGCATTTATCAGTCTCTGAGTTTAATGGTGTTCTCAATGATTATATTAAATGGCCCTTTCAACTTCACTTTTTTAACTAGCTAACAATTGCTCATCTATGAATAATAATATGTCTTACAGGTTATGATTGCGATTAATTAAAAGTGTATATAAAAAAGCTATTCAAGGTGGGTTTTAAACCCATTTCATCATCTGCCAGTGATATCGCGAGCTTACAAGAGAGAGTCAACGGAAGTCATTCAGAAGTTATCACCAGTGCAACAACTATCAAATGCTGACAGGCAACATTTTGTAGCCTTTCTGAGATCAAAAACTTGCTTAACATTCTTCTGAAGCGAATATTTAAAAATAACCAATCAGTGAGAATAAGTAAATAATAATAATAACAATAATAATAAATTAATAATTTCGCAATGCTTGTTGCAAAAGTGAAAGACCTGTTTAAAAGGGACTTAAAATATCTATTATATGTTTATCTAAATGTATATTGTAGAGTTGGATAGATAAGTTACCGTAAAACTATAAGTTGAATAAAACCTTACAAGAAGCAAATAGACAGTTATAAAGCCTACGTTTCTAAACAGCTTTTTATTGACTCTATAAACAGCTTTCAGCGTCAGTTGAGTTAGGAGCAGCCGTTTTGTTCGATACGTACGCATCAATTATAAATGCTGAAGAAATATTACACTTCAAGTACGACAACGCGCCCGGTGCCGTCAGATAAAGGTGCGCCTACTACAAATCCATTAATTATTTATTAGCAGAACATACATCAGGAGTTGCGGTAATGGAGTTTGTGATTGAGGTTAACTTAGATCGGTTAATCTAAGATTACACCAAGAGACAAGGCGTTCAAAACTCTTAGTATATAAATCATAGTATATATATACCTGTATATATATATACATATACATGTATATATACATGCGTATATATATACACATGTAAGGAGATATATGTATATATGCCTTTATCTGATTATATACTGTACATGTATAATTGTGTATGTATATATTGTATATATATATATACATGTATATATATATATATATATATATATATATATATATATATATATGCACTTCTTATATAGATAATATTATTTACATAATGTAAATATTGAAAATGTTATGAACACTGAAGCAAATGAAAAATGTCATTGTGGTATTACTAAGGTTAAACAGCAATGAAGTTTCATAATGCTTAATACTTATAAGCTACACAGTTATAGACAAATTATTACTGAACTAGATGTACCCATGTACAAAAATGCACACATCTAGGAAACAATGATCAATTTCAAATTAAACCTGGATTTGAATATCAACCTCTCAATCCTAAGGTGTACGTTCAACCAATGTATCAAACTTCACTCTTGAAATCAATATGCAAAAATTTCTTATATATGAAAATAGTGTCTTATTTAGGGATTATAAATATGACGCTGCGATGAATTTTATACTCGCAAAATGACAGTGCTGTTATTAGCATTACTATTTAGGATTTAGAAATATAAAGCCTCGAAATTTAACGTTTTAAATTTTTAATCCCCACTAATTTAAACTCGCGAAATGATAGAGCGTTACTATTCGAGGATTATAATTATGACGCTGCGATTAAATTTACTTTCGCCAGATGACAGCGCTGAAATTAGCATTACTTCAGACAGACAGAAAGAGAGACAGAATTGGCTCATTATATATCTAATAGTTGCTGCACAAATTAAAATCATTGAAATCATTTTGTTCAATAAATTTAAAAAAATTTGACGTACTATACTAACAAAATGGTCCCATTTTCGAATCTGATAAGTTTTTAGCAAAGCGATGATGCACTTATTCAATACATAAACATGATTGAGAGAATATCAATTCGCTCTGAGTCTGAAGCCGATTTGATGTTATTGGGCTGAAAATATGACACCTTAGTTAAATAACAAATTAGCAAAATATAGCAAAAAATCGTAATGCCAGATCATCTTTCAAACCTTTATTTTGAGTAAAGGGCGGCTAAAAACAGCAATTAAATAGGTCCATCGGACACCCTCGGAAGCATATTTTTGTAAGATAATGTACACTACCTACATTGCATAATAAAGTTTAGTAAAGACACCTGTTTCCAATCAGATCAATTTACTTCCTCGATGAAGTGCTCTGTAAAGAGAGATTAGGGGGGAGAAGAAAATAGTATTTTGTGTCTTAAACTCACAATACGGCAGAGCACAAGAGAAAAAATTGTGAAAATGCATTCAGAGTGATTCAATTAATTAGCGGCAGCACGAGTGCTTACCATCAAACAAAACTTGTTTAATTTAGCTCCGTAGTAAAATATTGAACCATAATTACTTCGTCTATAATGGTAAAGATAGGAGCATAAGCTTATTATAAAGATGTTCTGGACTCAGGTGTACATTGCCCAAGCTAAGCTTTCAAGAACATTACAGGCTCATATGATCGATACTTTTACATTCAGATCTACAGCAGAGCATCCCAATATAGATTTTATAAACCTCTTCAATTTCACGTTCGTTTGGTTTCCAATAGCGCATCAAATCTACGTCATATCTGCGCCACTGGCAAAGCTTGCAAGCGAGGTATTGGAGCCTCTAATCCCTGTAGCTTAATTACCATATTTCTTAAAGTACACAGCACCTGCCGAATTGTATATATCTGGATAAAGTACGTAGTAGAAAATGGTATAAATTAAAGATAGTCAGAAAAGTAAAACTCCTCTGTTATAAGAGTCAAAAATAGTCAGTTTTTTAAAATGTCAAAGAACATAATGATCGTATATCAACCCTTCGCGATAGCATCAGTTTCCTTTACTCTGAACCGATCCGTTGACAGTTAAATATGTACATTTTCAATCTCTTTTCATCTGGGTCTAGCATTTGCGACCATCAAGTAAATGTCTTATTCTACATGCATAATACCATATTTATAAGAGTTGTCTCATTTTGGACCCCTTTATCATTTGCTCTTCGGCTTGGCAAATACATCAGTTCACTGCTTGATGTTGTTATTTGACGACAGTAATACTCTAATTGGTAACTCTAATCGTTGCTGTTGTTCTCTTTGAATATTCTGCCATGATATGGAGAGGCTAAGAAAATGTTTCTGAATAAAATCAAATCAATAAGTATCGGTTAAAATTTTAAAATCTGTTCAGAATCAGCGAGAAACTTAATTATCTAATTACAATCGATTATAAAATTTATTGGTTCCATATTGGCGGAATAGAATTCGGTCGATTTTTTATTCATCAGAGTTAATACAGCAGATAAGATCAATAAATAAACTTTATTTATTAATTTTACATTCTAAAGTTATGCACATCTAGTCTCTTTTAAAGATACTGCACACATCTCTGGTGGAATACTCTCAAACTGTCCTGATATCAGCACTGGTTTATCCATGGACGTCATAGAATGCATTAGATTATAAGAGCATTGACGCTTCATTCTACAATTCATTCTCTCGTCTATCTCACTCCATTGCGCAATCATTTCTCTTATTAAATGCATTCGTCATGTCGAGTGCTCCATTCTCTCCTACGAGATTATTTAGATATCTCGCATTATACGAGTCACGGACTGAAATTATCAACCCATCAGCCATGCTATTGTGCAGGCACTTGTTTGCGAAATGCTGCGCAATGGCAACATACAATTTAGAAAATACGAGTCAATAAATTGATCAATAGTAAGATAAATCCATCATTCGATCTAAAGCCGCTTTTATTTTAGCCTCTTAGAATAACAATTTACAAATCTCTTAGAATAATTTCATAGATTTTGATTTTGTATCACTGTGGAATGATTGTGTGTTGTAGCCCAAGTGGCGAAATAACAGTTGATATATTAAACCTCAGTTTGATGTATTGCTAACACTTTCCTTGTTATTATGGCTTTTAGCGTTTGAAGTGCAGGGTAGACCAGTCTGTCAACAGTGGACGTAAACTGAGAGCTGATAAACCATAACAAGTGAAAGGTTGAACAGGCGTGTCCTAAAAGGACGCCAAAAAGATCAAGATGTCCATGTGGTGTCAGTAAGTTAATAATGCCAATTCAAAATGTAGACACAATATGGCATTAGCTAATGCTGCTAATTCAATATTAGTAATCAAAATTTCATAAGATAAATCCAAGTTTAACGTCAGTTTACTGTCTTAAACGCCTGGCAAAAGCGGACAATCACTGGATTGGTACCCTGCACCTACTAATCCGTACTCGAGTAACTTGTCTATATGTTGGCAAGTGATGTAAAGAGGCTTTGAAATATGCATCTGAAGATTCATATAGCAAAGCCGTGCTGAAATATTTTAAGCCTTAGTGCGCTTCTAGGAATCGGCATGAGCAAGAAAGATCTGGAATTTCTAACCAAAATCCTATATGGCAAAGAGCGCTTGAAATTTTCTAACTTAGGCGATAACAGACACAAAAATGTAAACACGCAGTATAGTGATATGATCAACTATATACATGCATGTTGATTTTAATCATTTTTAACACCACATATTTAAACCGTTAGACCTTTTTCAGTATAACACGTCCAGTGAATGTTCCAGCTTTTACTCTCAGATCAGCGCGGCCGGAAAATGAACCCACGAGGGTTCAATTCACCTCAGGATCTGTCATTTAAAACTTCACGACGTTACCTCTACTTTATTAAGACATTCTACGACATTGGACACACAACACAGAATATACAGTTTATAACATACCCGTACTTCAGAATATACCGTGGATAACAGGCAGGTACTTCGGAATATTCAGTCAATAACATACCCAAACCTCAGCATACACCATGGATAACTGATTCATACTTCAGAATATACAATACATACATGTAGTATGAGAAAATTATGGCTTTTGAGGTGGTTTCCCGTTGATCTCCTCACTTATTGATTTGGCGCAGCTTATGAATTCGTGCAGTTAATGGTTGGTCTTTTCTTCAAAGTTCCTGACTCAGCACAGAAAATGAAACGAATAATGGAAATCGAAACTTAGTAAACTAGCAGTCAAAACCAAAACTCTGAGACCAAGACCAAGACTAAGGCCAAACCTTTCGAAACCAATACCACGACCATACCACTCGACACCATGACCTGGGCCGAGACCAGACCATACGAGATCAAGACCAAGACCGGACCTTCGAGACCAAGACCAAAGCATGCCCAAGAAAACATGCTTCAAACTGTGATTAAATGAGGTGGTAAACTTAATTTATACGTCATTAGGATTGAGCTACATCACAGGATTTGGTTACTAGTCGACACATAGAACAATTATTATAATAGCACAGCATAGCTATACTTGCTAGGCTGTGTTAGCCTAATCTACTTGATAGACCAAATTATAACATTTTTTAGTTATTAGTGCCATATAACTAGGATGCTAACGGCTCTTGCTATAAATTGGCCGATATAGTCTATAATCTATACATTTCCTTTTGACATTATATTCAGTTTATTTGCCTATAGCTACTTGATATTTCAAAATATTTACTTTACAGTAATATTATTAATCTGCGGACTGTACTTTTCTACTTTTAATTAGTGCTTCGCATTGGGACGTTTCCTGTGTATGTGTTTCGTTATCATTAAACTTTCATATATATTTTGCAGATTTAAGGCTGCAGGAAATTTAATAGGCCTCTATCGTATAATATATTTATCGTAAATTGTCCATTCAGAACTTCTACAAAACAATCGAAACAATATGCAGTGGTCTCAAAAATATCCGAGTCCAATCGCTTGAAACCAATACCAAGACCAAGACTGGCAGAACCCGGTCTCAAGTAGTCTTGAGACCGAGACCAGGACATGGGACTACGAGTCTTAAAACTCGACTCTCGTTTCTGAATGGCTATTCATTGAAGTCTGACTCCACAATAGCTAACGAATTTTAGACAAGAAGCAAAGACAAACGGGGCTCATTTCGCACAATCAGATTATTTTAAGATTAAATTTGCACTTTGATTTAAAGCAAATTAAATGACATTTTAAATATAGAGTTTTTGAATTAACCTTCTACATGTATAGGACAAAATTAGTTTAAAGATTTTAAGTTATACAGAAAAACTGAATAAGAAATTGGTATAATAAAGAATATTTGGAAATTTCACAAAGCAACGAACTTAAGCACAATAATTAATGTTACTGAGTCAGTATCAAGGACGGTTAGATGCCCTCTTGGGAACAATAGCCCATAGGTTCAAATTCAGAGCTCACTTCGTCAATTGCAAATTCACTAGACCAGAAACCGCCACTAAACTAGGTTTTAGCCTTTTATATCTTCATACGGAACGGATAGAAGACTTAAAGCTCTAAATTTAAGATTTAATTTTTAGAATTGGAGAGTGTTCGTGGGTGAGAGGAAGAAAGAAGGGCTGAGCTTGAAGATATTGTAGGGTATGAGAGCAGGTGCGGACGTCTGAAGCAGCTGCTAAATTCCTCACTAACGGTGTTAAGCGCAGGCGACGATGATGCAATTCTCCTTTCTCAGGCGCCCCTGGTGACAATCCCTGTCATAAAGAATCCCTCTAAGTCTCTCTGATTTGTCAAACTGTCAATTCATAAGCGTCAACAAGGTTCAGCCATTTTAATATAAAAACAGAAATTTGCTTCTTGACCTGGTTTAGTCAGCGCTTCTAAACTCTAGCATTGGTCCATAACTCATTAATAACCTTACAGCATACTAACTTCAATGTCAAGTTTAGAGTAGAAATTACAGCTTCAGATTTACAGATTTAAAGTACCCACTTCCGTTTATTGCAATATTGAACAACTTATAGCCTTTGCCTACTCCTTTCAATGATGCAAAGTAAACGTATTTCACTTGCAACAACCCCAGCGGCACAGAAACTGCCGTTAAACTTGTCTATTATTAGAAATTATTCATGTACGCCTACAGCACATGCATTGCGTGAAGACGAGATATAATAAAAGAGACGGAAAGAGATCACTACAGCCTACATGCGGGTACTGAATATTTTAGTAGCGACCGAGAACCGAACCCCAGGGGATGCAACAAATAATGAGCTAATTCAAGATCTTTCATCTCTATCCAACTAGATATGCTATAGTTTCATCGATGTCACGGACAGCGCACTAAACTAAAGCGAGATGGGCTGTGAATTATTTAATAGAGCTACTGAAGCACGGATCAGTTTCAATGTGTGTCCTTCGTCAGGCTTTATTCTCACCCAAAATATCAATTACAGCAGCAGCAACACAACTAGAGTGCAACTGAAATCCATGACAATATCTTAAGCAGAAAAGTACTAGCATCATATGAAAATATTACGCTCAGTTGTTGGTATATGGATCTTCGTCAAAAACTACTGCTCTTTTATTTTAGTGTAAAAATACTATATTAGGCCCTGAATGTGATTCAGAAGAACTATATTGATCACATCACCAACTGATCACATCATCAACTGATAACGTAATCAACAGATCACGTGACCAACTGATCACTTGATGAATTGATCATGTTATCAGCTGTCCACGTGACCAACTGATCACGTGATCAACATATCACTTGATGAATTGATCATGTTATCAACTGTTCACGTGACAAACTTGATCACGGCCTACTGACTGCTATCGATTATGTATACTTGTATTTGATAAATCTAAGTATATATTGACGTTCCTGACATTGACTTTAGGCTCGAAACCGGACGTTAAATTCTTATTGATTGCTTGATAGAATATTCGTGACAGTAATTAGGAATCCGGTTTCTTCTGATTTTAATTTACTTTTTGAGGGCATTTTTTCCAATAAACCTGTCTCTCTCTCTCTCTCAGCTTCTCTCTCTCTCTCTCTCTCTCTCTTTAGTGTTCTCGCAAGTACAATGCATATTGTACATATTGATACTCACGGTCTTCTATCACGTTCCATAAAGATCACTCCATCGAGCAACAAGTCCATGTCTTCACAAAACGCTAAACCTTATTCTTTGATGTAATTTAAGCGTATAGATTGGGAAATATGGCTTCTAAATTAATTTCGCTTTGTTTTGCTTAGTTTATGCTTAACCGCCTCGTAAGGATATCGCAGTTTACGGTTGACCTATTATTCATTGGCCAGGTACAACAAGAAGCTGAATTTATGTCCCAGCAAAATTCAATGTTAATTTAATTGAGATAAGAAATGGAAAACTCTTCTAGGCTGTTGATGTATTTCTCTACTAGTGATCTTGATTCGTTGCGCTTTAACTGTTGATGTACAAGACTTGTCTGAAAGATAATATTTAGCAATGATGGATCTAGAAATTTGGTAGGAGAGCTGAAATATTTATTTGACAATGTCCACATTTTTACTTACGTCCTGTGACACAAAGTTCAATATTCTTAACTTTTCACAATTTTTTTTCTTATGATGTTTACACATGCAAATAGCCATGAACACAATGAAAATATGGCCTTGGTATAAAAAATATCGGAGGGTCTAAGTGGGGAGGGCCCTCTGGAGCCACGCCTGATTTTTAGGAATTTAAATTCCTGGCGATGTGATAGAAAATTTAAATTATATGCTTACACTTCTTGGTTGTCCAGATTGGGATGAAGGAAATATTCAATATAATATGGAAAAATCGACATATGGCGCTGTTTAATATTTTATTACATGTTGTGACATCTGGCGAGTCCAGTTGCTTGTGCAATTTAATTTCAGCACTATTTCAAGATCCCTATCGCTAAGAATGTCATGGCAGTTCGCTAAAACTGCGAATGCTAAAATTCCAGTACAGTTGAAATAAATTAAATGATAAGCTTACTAGCTTGATTAAGTTAAAACTAGAAAATCACAATCAGTACTAGATTACTCTTGGGATATTCAATCAAGCGCTTTTTGGGAATCAATGTCCAAACATTAATGTGCAGGCCTACACTACAGTATATAATTATGCATGCTGTTATAAAATGCATCAACTGGGGCACCTACAACTATATCTGTGTATATATTTAAATATAGAGCAATTAAAACAATTTTAAGCTTATTACATGTACTGATATAACCGACAAATATCAACTATGAATTAATCAGTTACTCTATGATTTTCTAATTAAAGTTCAAATTGACAATGTCAATTTGAACTTTAGTTAAAAATTCAAATTTGACATTGACGTCACTTCTGTGTGACATGTGTACCTAGATAATTAATTAGAGACTTTATGAATAGGATTGGCTAACCGGACCCAGTTTAACACCAATGAGTCTAACCAACAAGTGATAAATAGTGAAATGTTAGCCCAAGATGATATCCATCACTTTAATACCACATCTTTAAACCTTTCGGCTGTTTAAATAAAAAATTATTTGAAATTGATTTTGACAAAAATACTAATGTCTGAGCTTTTAATCCCTAATCGGCTCGTCTGGTATTTGACCCCACGACCTCGAGAACAGTGAACTTAAAATTACGTTGCATGACGTTCTACACACAGAAATGCTTAAATAATCTGGAAACATACGGATGCCATTAACCTGACAATCTAAAACCTATTACCAAGTTGGTGCAACCTGGCAAAACACAAATTCTCACCTGATCCGGTTACATTAGAAGATAAAGTCACGATAGTTGGTAAGCCTATGGAAAATCACATGAATAGAATCTCGCCTCCAAGCAGACACACGCAGACATAGTCACCGACAGCACAAGAGAGGATAACCTCGCCTACAAGCAGACACACGCAGACATAGTCACCGACAGCACAAGAGAGGATAACCTCGCATACAAGTAGAAACACGTAACATAGTCACCGACAGCACAAGAGAGGATAACCTCGCATACAAGTAGACACACGTAGACATATCACCGACAGCACAGGGAAGATAACCTCGCATACAGGTAGACACACGTAGACATATCACCGACAGCACAAGAGAGGATGACCACGCATACAAGTAAACATACGCAGGCATATCACCGACAGCACAGAGAGGATAACGTACCTGTACGAGGAGTGCTTGCGGTACATTCTGTTGCTGGAACCGGAAACTCTATCCCGGCTACGCATCGACGACTTGCTGCCCCTCCTTCCCTCCACTCTTTCACTCTTTTCCTTTCCTCCTCCCTCAGTCTCTCTCTCCATCCCTTCATCATCCTCATTATCATCGTCGCATGCTTCTGATCTGGCGTCGTCATCGTCGTCGTCGTAAAAGCCGCTGCTACATCCACTGCGTGACGGCGTAACGTCACTAGAACCTGCTATGACGTCACTAGTTATTGTTAGACAGCCAGGAGTGATGACGTCAATATTTGATGTGTTGTGGGAGTCACCCGCCTGCGGGGAATCCACTGGTGACGTCAATGAAATTCGTGGCAGAAGAAGTTGAGGTGGCCGGACAGCCTTCTTTGGCATCATGATCGTTGGGATGACCTGTAGGTCGACATAGAACTAGGTCAAGGAGGTCAATCGGAGGCGAGGCTATCTAGGTCAGAGACCGTACGTATCTGTATATTCAATTAATTTATAACATAGTCATTGCGCAATATATGTTTGGTTTACCAGTGGCATCGTAATATTCAATAGTAGCTAATTTGTAAAGAAAAGTAATATTTAGTTATTGAATGATCTCGTGTCATCTGGCGAGTGAATTTATTTATTTCTGTTTGTATTTTATTCAGACACATATATATGTATAACTCAGCTCGCAAAGACGCGGGAAAGGTTCAACGGTTTTAACCGATTCCTACATTTGTGTGTGGGATTCAGGAATTCAAATTTTGGTCATTGCAAGAAGTGTCATACTAGTAATACATGGTGCAGGTCAATTCCCAGATTGATATGCTACAGTAGTCTGTTCTCTGTACTGTGGACGAGCCACTGAAGAATAGACCAACTGTGAACTGCATTAGAGGCGACTAATCAAAAGCTGAAGAAATCAATGTGAAAATACATCCGATGGCATATCTTCATAAGCTAAAAGCTACAATAAGAATATATATTATATATATACATGTATATATAATGTATTATATATACATGTATATATAATGTATTATATATACATGTACATGTATGTGTATATATGTATATATACACATATATATGTATATATATACTGTATATATAATATTATATATATATATATATATATACATATATACATATATGTCATATATATATATATATACGTATATACATGTATATATATATATATATATATATATATATATATATATATATATATCATCATATATATATCAGTCCGGCATTTCTGATGAGGTAGACTTATTAAACAACTGAGTTCTCTTTGCTGCGAGTGAAATGAATTATAAATATATGTCTTGAGCCCTACACTCGAAAGAAGAGTAGAGATTGAGAAAGAGAGAGCGAGAGGTAAACTAATCAAATTATTATACTGCAGTGTAGTAGTGCAATAATACTGTGTAATCAAATGCAACATTCAAGAATAGAAATTTAAGCATAATTACATTGCTTACTTCTTGATAAATATTTTTGTATACACAAATTCATCTAATGAAGATATTTAAAATTGTTTAACAAAAGATGGGAATTTATCAAATCAAGTTTTCACTAATATATAGGCAGTGCACAATACCATTACTGTAAATATAGGAATATACAGGTATATGAATTGTGTCTTGCATAAAAGATTGTTGGAGGACTACACATTGTTCGCATTTTTAGAATTCATAAACTATTTTTCTTGCAGAAATAATAATTTAATGCGTAATATAAAGTGAAAATCTAGTATATAAATGGATTGCACGATTTCTATTCAATTATCTACCTATAACGGAGTTAAGGACTCGGAAAAGGTCATGCCATTTCGTCCCAAAATTATCCCATAACTCCATGATTCGCTTCAATGGTGATGACGATGATGACGATGATGGAAAGAAGATTGAAGGCATAAATCCAGACTGAATGACAAATCCAATCATTTCTCATTGAAATGAGAAAAACGTTGTCTTCCCGATCTACTACACGCCTACGCTGTCGCTCCTTCTCTCTCTCTCTCTCTCTCTCTCTATCTCTCTCTCTTTTTCTCACTCAATTCCATCCCTTTTTCTCTTCATTCCTCTATCCCTCCATCCGTCCTTCCGTCCATCCATCCATCCATCCATTCATCCATCCATCAATCTATCCATCCATCCAACCATCCTTCCATCCATTTATCCAACCATCCATTCATCCACACATCCCTCCATCCATCCATCAATCCATCCATTCATCCATCCATCTGTACTTTCATCCACACATCCATCCCTCCATCCATCAATCAATCCATCCATCTATTCATCCATCCATCCATTCTTGGACACTGACAGCCTTGAAAGACTAAAACCTTTGATGTTGGAAGGTCATTCATAAATCTGGGCCGGCTGCAATCAAAGCGCTATTAAAAAGCAATGGGAAAAAACTCTATCAAATTTATGTATCAAATTTACGGTATAGCATGTGTTACCGTAGACGCAAAACAATTTTTTTTTCTTTTTTTTTCTTTTTTATTTTATTTATTTAATTTTTTACCCTGGGTGTCAAGAATCCGAAGTTTGATAAAAAATACGATTCAAGCAATACGTGCTGAATTGCCGCCCGGCTACTCGAGGTCATCAATCGACTTAAAAAAATTGTTGAAGCAGACAGCTTTAAATCTTTGCAATATCATGGAAAGACTTTGCCAAGGAAAGGAGGTCTCTCGCTTATCGCCGGTTTGCTCTCTAAAAAGTCTACCTATATTCAGATAAGACTTTGCCATAGTGTCGATGACCATAACGTCTCATAAGTCACATTTACCATTGCACCGGGGCACTAAAGTTAAGCCGTTCGGGCGCTTGACATCTGACCTGGACAACCTGCTTGGTTCCTTAGAGGAAGGTATGCCCGCTCGCTATAGTGCTCGCAATATTATGTCGTTTAAATAGTAATGGCGAGACATTCTACCTGAGCTGGATAAATTTTGCTCATTATTATTATTATTGTCATAAAAATTATTATTATTATTATTTCCCCGTGTTGTGTCCGGGTTGTTTGAAGAATTGACCAACCGGTGACTGCATATGTTGTAAAAGGCGACAAAGCACTAAAATCCATACCAACGTCTGAAAAGGGCATTCGGTTGGTGAGCGCCTAGGCTCGAGAAATTGCTATAAAAATGTAAACCAATGGAAAGTCCCAAATAGGGATTTGCTGGTGGTGTGTTGTAGAACAGAGAGGATTTGAGACAGTCTATTTGTATCCCGATACTGGTTAGACTGGGATTCAAGGGAGGAGGATGATGAGTATTTATTATTATCTATTATTACATTTTTACTGTTAATATAAGCCTATTACTAATATTAGTAATATTAATATACAGCATATATAAGGTATAACTAATAACTTATAATTGCTGGAGAGGAGAAAAGTGTACAAAGTATTGATATTCGGTATATTGATATCTACATCATTCCCTCGTCTGGAGTACGCACAGATTCACAACTTAACATTTTATATTCATCACAAACTATGAATTTGAAATAAGCATTTGCTGTTATGCCAAGGCATAAACTGATCAAAGATGAATTTTCTTAATGCCACTTCTATTTGACAATTTTATTATATATATATATATATATATATATATATATATATATATATATATATATATATATATATATATATTGTATAATTCGACGAGTGGAAATTTACATAATAGTTTTTATTATATTTACATTAATGCAATCACAACGGAAACTACAGAACAAAATTATTGCTGTCAGTTACTATAATAAGGTGTTACCGCAGCGCTAGAGTTAAAAGCAATTTTAATGAGAAAATAACTTCGAAATATTTTGCCATTAATACATTATATCAATCTTCATTTCTCAAAATCTGTCAAGGGTAATTCTTGAAGATTAAGCAGGTTTGGAGGTAATTACTTATTAGAGATCCTACCTGTAAGATATTTGAGCTTTGACGTATGGAATTACTTAGCATGAAATGTATTTCCTGGATGATATGAGAAACGGGAGCATTTAATTAACTGCCATTTGCAAACGCCTGAAAGTGATGTATTTCATAAATTCACTATTTTCTAGAGTCACTGTCATCAGTTAAAAATATAGATCATTGAACAAGGATCATTCGTTGGCAAGTAATAGTAATTCATCTACACTGCTCTGATTTCTATCTATATGGCAATCCATATCGATTTAGAAAATTGGCCACTTAGAAAAATCTATAATAAATCCTTATTAAATATTTATGAATATTTAAATTACGACACCTCCCTCATCGGCAGGCATTATAGCTATTCTAATATCACGATTCTTATACTATCTGCTGTAGCACGATATCTTTTCTTAAGGGACAAAAATATGCGTTGCTATTATTTCATGAAGACTTTCTAATTATAACCTACGTTATAATTAGAAACGCTTGTGCGTTTGTGCACAAATAAGCAGTATCTATTGTGTTTGTATTTTATTGCAAAATTCATACAAAACAAAAAGATATTTCTCAGCGTGTTTCTACTATTCAAGTTTCAACCTCTCAGTAGCACAATTTGTCTTGTATTTGCATGCCATGCAGCACCCACGTCAATTCAACCTCAACTAAGGATATAAATATCTATCTCAGTCCCACACTCGCAACTGGATTATTAGCTAGTAGTGGACATTGAAGAGGGTCGGAGAGAATCAGCCTTAACATATTACAACATTACTGGGTCAGAAAGCATCAACCACGTGTTTAATGCTCCATTAATTACGCTTATATAACACAAATAAATAATTAGCAATATAACAAAATTATACGGGTATGCCAATAAAAACCTAAAGCTGGTAATGCTAATGTTAACGTCAGTGTCCGCACTCGAAAGCGATGCCAGTGAAGGGAGCGCCAAGAATTTGAACCTAGCACGTACTGATGCTCGATCGAATATCTTATCAACATCGCCACTGAATGCAGCCAATATAAGCAGAACCAATAAGAAAATAATAAAAAAACATTAATATTAAATTTCGCATGTCATATTAGTGTACACTATATGATATTCGAAAGTTAAGTGTAATTGTTACACTTAACAGTGTACACCTGTTAAGTATCTAATTATAGCAAGTAATAACTCATGTATTAATATTACACAAATTTGTAATATTTATAACATAGAGTTTTAAATTGATTTATAGGTTATGCCTCAACACCTTGTCTGAGAGTCCATTCCAAATGTTAACAACTCTCTGATTTAATACAAATGTTGACTTATGTTAATAGTCTGCTTTAGATTTATTAAGTTTAGAACTATGATCTCTATTTCTATACCCATTTGTTAGATTAAACAAAATGTTACAATAAATTTTTACATAAAAACAGACAGACTACCGGTGTTATTAGACAAAGATGCGGCAAGATATTTTAATGGATCTGAGTTGATGACGATAATTATCACAAAATTATAATTAATGCCGCCACGTTTTATCATATACGAAAATTTATATGATAATGTGTTCAAGATTAAGCAAGAATTCCCCCAATATTTTAACGTCACCACGTCACCGGATGTGGAAAGGAAGGCGAAGGCGATAGCACTGGGAGTCAAAGATCTTGACAGAAAAGATTTGTGGCTCAATTGTTAGTTAGCTTAGTCGACAATAATTCTTAGCTGGCTGACCAGTTCTATAGGAAATGAGTATGAAGACAGATTGCTCCTGTCTTGCCACAGGGGGGAATGGTGGGAGGTAGCCCTGCCATGCTATAGGGGAAATAGAGGGAGGTAGCCCTGTCTTGCTATAGGGGAATGGAGGGAGGTTGCCCTGTCTTGCTATAGAGGGAATGGAGGGAGGTTGCCCTGTCTTGCTACAGGGGGAATGGTGGGAGGCAGCCCTGTCTTACTACAGGGGGACTGGAGGGAGGTAGCCCTGTCTTGCTACAGTGGAATGGAGGGAGGTAACTGAACTTCGACCTGCAACGTCGTAGGAAGGTTATTGTTACATTTAGTTGAAATTTAGAAATATTGACACATTCGAAGTAGAAGGGATTTGATTGGGTTAGCCGATGCTTTTACATGAGATCTAATACTTTGCTCTTTAAGCTCTTATTGGAGTGTATTTTACAATTTGGAAGAGTGAAAATAGCAAGTAAAGCGGTAATCAGTCAAAGAGTTTCTTATGTGCAGTACAATTGTACATATGCTATGTACTTTCATTTACCTATTTAATTTTTCACCATATGATTTACTAGAATGAATTTATGTCAATACTTTTCTTCTGACTTTATTTTTAGAAAACATAAATAAGTAAATATTAAGCACAGCTTGATATTACCAGCAATTGCGCCGAACAGAACCATTTAACTTTTATCAATTTAAGATAGCGGTGCTGCTTAATTAACTAGATATTAATGACCAAATTTTACTGGAGCAAAATAAGCTCTTCATGATAAGAAGTTAAGACGCACTCAGATATCGCAGTATTAAAGGAGACTATAAAATATAAAGTATCCTTTATTTGGTAAGTTTTATAGTAAATTAAGTAGAATAATAAAATAGAGGCTGATTTTTCCGGATGACCAGACAAAAAAACAAGAAAATCGCTATTGGTGTTCATATTTGTATCTTTCCAAACAAAAGTCAGAAAGGGCATTCGGTTGTTTAGCATCTAGGCTGCAGAAATTGCTATACAATTTTCTAAAACGAATGGAAGGAAAAGTTTACCCCCGACCCTAGCTAAATTGTATTTCAAGGGAGGATGATGATGATGATGTTGATGATGGTAATGACGATGACGACGATGATAATGATGATGATGATCAATACATAAGGGAGACCCCTTTTTCAATACGATTGGCAGGCAAGTTACAAATTTAAAAGTTTTATTAGATAACACTGATGTTGAGTGTAATCAAACGCTGATGGATTTCTACTTGCTTCACTTCAGACATCATTACTACAACTTAGATCTCATATTGTGTCACTCGATGTAGCGATGTCTACAAGACATGCTTCTAGTATGTATTCAGGTAGCATAAAATCTGATATCGATGCTTGTGTATCATTTACTTCTGTTCTTTAAATTTCATTCTGACATCAAGAAAGCAAAACTTCAGAGAGTTCAATGGACTATCTCAATTTTCCATCGTTCTATCCACCCGATAAATTCAAACCCCTCCCATTTCATCTCAGAAGTTGATTTTCTCATTTCGGTTGATAGTCTCATGTCTCATGTCGATGACATCAGAGGAAGCAATAGCCGCTGAGGACTAAGAGGCGCTCTGAGGTTTTGGATTAGCTCTAGGATAATAAGACGTTAAACGAGCAATTTCTGTATGTGATGACCAAACGTTTTTCTCAAGGATGCTTCATAGGAAAGCAATATCTTAGAAATTTCCGGCTTAACGACGAGAAAATATGCATTCCAATGATTTCCTTCTAAGTCCTGAGATTGAAGGGAACTGTATGTACAACGTTACAACCGTTTACGTCTTTCTGTTAATTTTTAGCGATCTGCAGCCATACGATGAGCTCAATAGCAGTATTTGATGGTAGAAAGAAATATTCTAAAATTGTTTCTACTAATTACTGAACTGTCAGCAAACTTTCTAGCTTAATGTCCAGGTCAGTTACGAATAGACCAACAATAAACTTCATGCGTTGCAAGAGATACTAAGCACGAATTGAGGAAAGCTATGGAAAACCACCATAACTTAACCCTTTTGACAGATGAAATTGTTGGTCAACGGCGTATTCTTAGTGAGCGTGAATTTTTTGAGTAAATATATGCAAATAAGTGTAATGTCTCGATAGAGCAGTTGTTAGAAGCTTCAGATTACGTCATGACGTTTTAAATCACAGATTTTGAGGCAAATGGCTGGAGCCGGTGGCGATGTCGGTAAGATACTCGACCGCGGATCAGTATGTGCGGGATTCAAATCCTGGGCTCATCCGTCGCTGACATCGCTTTCGAGTGAGGAAACTGACGTTAACATTAGCTTTACTAGCTTTTTTTAACCAAATTTAACATTCGTATGTTCGATTCTCAGCCACGCGGTATTGAGATTAAATCTAAGAGATTCACAGGGCTGCTTATACGCACAGAAAATGGACTAAATTGTCTAAAGGTTTAAACATATCGTATTAAAAGTTCTAGATATCAACATTTCTAATCATTTCCCTGCAATGAGTGTTATTATTACTATTTTGTAACTTAGACCTGAAGCTTGGATTTATTCTTTGATGACAAAATTACTAGACTCTGTTCTTCTATTCCTCCCTGTCCTGAGACTATTTCATATCCGTCTTTGCCAAATCCTCCTCTGCTGTTAAATTTTAAACCTGCCTTTCTTGAAGAAATCCGTTATCTAATACTCAGCTTTACCGACTCATCTTGCTCGCTAGATGCCATTTCAGCCAAACTACTTAAATCTTGCACTGATGTCCTCCTACCTCCAATTACCCATCTGGTTAATCTTTCACTTTCTGAAAGAATTTTTCCGTCTACTTTTAAAAATACTATTCTTTCTCCTTTGCTTAATAATCACTTACTAAAGATGATCTTTCTAGCCATCTCGAATCTTTTCCTTCTCTATCGTGTTTCCAATCTGCATATTGAAAGCTTCACTCCACTGAAACTGCCTTACTCATCATTCATAATGACCTTTGCTTAGCCTTAAACTCTCAAAAGGTATTAGCCCTTGTCCTACTTGATCTTTCGGCTGCCTTCGACACCATCGATCATAACATTCTTACCAGTAGACTTAAACCGTGCTTTGGTATCTCTGATTCCGCTTTCTCTCTGATTCCGCTTTCTCTCTAATCTCCTCCTATCTTTCTGGTCGCACTCAATCTGTTATTATAGACAATGAACGCTCCCCTGAACTACCTCTTCTTCGTGGTGTGCCCCAAGGATCTGTACTTGGACCTTTACTTTTTTCCATCTACACTACCCCACTCAATTTTGTTTTAGACAATGCTTCAATAAAATTTCAATTCTATGCTGATGATACTCAGCTGTACATCTCATTTCCTAGCTCAGATTCTGACTTGAAATTGCAACACCTTTCATCTGTTCTTGACAAAGTGTATTCATGGTTTTGCAGTAATCGCCTCTCTGTCAATCCCTCTAAAACCGAATAACGTTTAATCGACCCTCCCCAGCAAAGAACCAAAATTGCCAATTCCTCCATCTATTTTCAAAATCTTGCTCTCACTCCTATTCCCAAGGCTAACAACCTTGGTTTCATGTTTGATGAAAATCTTGATTTTAAATCTCATTTCTGTCTGTCGTTCATCTTTCTTCCAGATTCGTCAAATCAGACAGATACGGTAATCTCTTGATAAAAATTCATCCATAATTCTTGCCAACTCAATAGTTCATTCTAAACTTGACTACTGCAATTCATTGCTATATAGTTTACCTTCTTCTCTCATGCGTTTGCAACGCGTTCAAAATATTATAGCACGTGTTGTCTGTCGATCCTCGAGGCTTCAGGCCACCTCTAGTTCCTTGCTTAATAACCTTCATTGGCTTCCTGTAGTTCAAAGAATTAAGTATAAAATTGCTCTTTTAACTTTCAAAACACTCCTTTTTGGTAAACCTTCTTACCTTTCTGATCTCCTAATCCAATATCAATCTTCTCGTAAGCTTCGTTCTTCCGATACCAAATGGCTCAAAATTCCTAATATTCTCACTTCGTTAGTTAGACGTTCATTTTCTATAATATTTATAAATATTCTACTAATTCACTGCTATTGTATTCATATTTACCATATTTCAGAATGGTCGTCGTTTTCTATTGGTCTAAGTTTGTCGTTAGTCGTATTTCTCTTTGGTTGGTTCTTTAAGTACGTCTTAGAATCATTGACTGGCTTTTCGCATCTTATTTGAAATATTAATTGTATAGCTTATTTTATATTATTGTATCTTATGGAGCGAGAGAAAGCAGCCTATGACTATGAATATGTATCTTGAATCTGCCACTTTGCAGTGCACTGAAGAGAGAGTATATTTTCTTTTTTCATTCTTTATATCCTCCTCTCTTTCACTAACCGTAACTCCAGTTTTCGGTCCAGGGATATATGTTTGTCAGTTTGGATGTCTGTCAGTGGGACCATGGAAACCTTTACTCCACGGTGGACAGAAAGATGATTGATTATATCAAGAGTTACTCGCTGTCCAATCCTCCTCATCCCAAACATTCTCTGTCTCAGTCATTCTTTCAGCAGGATATCCCTCCTTGTGGGAGCGGAGGCACAACTAAACCCAAATATAAATTATAAATATTTAGCCTATATAACCATATACATCAAATGTCCCCCGTGTTGTGTTCAGGACATTGAAGAATAGAAGAACCGTAAGCTACGCATATCGTAAAAGGCTACTGAACAGGAACTGTTGAAGGCAACATGAAACCACCTCAGATGTCATATTTATCCCGATATATAGGCTACATTAAGAATTTTATGACCTTGTTTCGTGAAGGGATTAACAATTTAATCGATAGAGTGTTCTTTCTGGAGCGTAAGAGCAGCATGCGAGTAAAATATATGCCTTGGATATGTACCAGCCACTATGCAGAACACTAGACAGAGGTGTAGTCATAACCGTCATTATTTTCCCCAATGTAGCCATAATTAAGGTTACATAATTATGGTTCATGCCCCCCCCCGTAATAATATGTCACTGGGACACTTCAGGACCCCTCCAAAAATTCCACTGCCCCACTCTCTCTGGAGAGCAATCGATCTGGTGAAACACTGCTTGGAGCCACATTTTCTTCGTCATTCATTTTTTGTCTTACTATCCTTTTGTCATTTAATTACAGATAATTAATTATAGATGCGACATAACACATACATTTATAGACTTTCTTTTTGTAATATCATTCAATTTAAGCCATTTAAGACGTTTTATTCTGTGAAATTTGTAGCGCTACGTTCAGCGGCTACTTTTCATCATAGTAGCATTAGAGGGCCGACAAAACTTTTTCAATTAATTATATAAAAAATTTTACGATGGGCTTGTTAGAGCAAATATTAGTAAAGCTAAAAAAGCTAAGGTTAACGTCAGTTTTCTCACTCGAAGCGATGCCAGTGACGGACGAGCACAGGATTTGAACCCCGCACGTACTGATCCGCGGTCGAGTGTCTTACCGACTTCGCCACTGGCTCCAAACAAGTGGCGAAGCCGTTAGCTAGTAACAATACCTAACCAACAGCTTTCCATTCGTAGCAAGGCACACTAATAGCAATACATAACAACAACCTACCATTTTGCAGAATACTAGAAGGAATTATATTCCTTATCTTTCTCTCTCTCACTCTCTTCAGTGCACTGCCAAGTGGCAGATTTAAAGTGCATATTCATACTCAAAGTCTGTTTTATCGCTCCATAAGAGCACTCCTTAGATCAACAAGTTAATCCCCTCACAAAGTCTATGCCTTATCCATACCTTATGTAGCCTATAGCTTGGTTCTGAGTATGGCTTCTGAGGTGGTTTCCCGTTGCCTTCCTCAGTTAGATGGATTAATTGTAATTTAACCCCGGTTAAATATTTCATGGTGAGGTGGGTCCCTCTTGTCATCCTCAGCTCCTGCCTTAGTGGCCTATTACGTACACGCAGCAGATTGTTTGCGGTTACCCTATTTTGCAGTGGTCCAACCACACCCGAGCACAACACGGGAGCATTCCTTATCATAACCGCGAAATTCTTTTTGCAACACGCCATTGGTGTGCATTGTTATGCATAAAGTTAAATTCGCAACATGTTTCAGATCGATCAATCTCGCCATCGACATTCGACCCGATATCGATTGACTGTAGTGAGTTCATCAATTATCACCACAACCTAATGTCCGCCCATTCCTCTTCCCTCTTCGTCCATTCTCTGTCCGCACATCCCTCCACTGTCTGTTCACATCCTCAGCTCCGTCCACTCATCCTTTTCCACTGTGTTCATTAGAAATCGACATCAAATTTTGCTTTCTATCTCTTTACAAACAATAAACATTTACTGGAATAGAAAAGTATATTTTAAAATAAGAAATAAGATATATTAACAAAGTTACATGTATATGCGTAGTTTGATGATTTTGTGTTGGTCTTCGAGTATAAATAGTAAAGGCATACAACAGCACGCCATATAAAGTTTCTTGCACTTACAATAGATCAGTTTGGTAATTGAAAACATATTTTGTTGCATGGTAACACTGGTTTGTTTATGTTAACATCTGATACATAAATTTACATGTAAATGTAATGGGTCTATATTATAACTTCGTTATAATGCATGCATACCGTTATAATGGGTGAAAGAGTTAAACTATAAGTGTTAAGTTATTCTTTAATTAATATACGTATAGTAGGTTGTAAAGTAAATAACATTTCTAAAGAAAACTTATATTAGAAATTTTATGAGGAACTAGTACATTTCAATAGTATTCTGTGCAGTGTTTATATTTTTATATTCTTTTTCTAGTCCACTGTTTATATTTGGTGTCCACGATGTTCTATTTATAGCTATTACCGAAAAGATCTATTATCGACTAAACAAATGCTTAGGGAAAATCCTCCACGTACATGTATGTACGTAGATTTATGTTTCGTAGTTGAGGGTAGTTAAGCTTAAGCTTGAATTAAAATCGTCCGCAAATTTTGACAACAACAGTACATTGTCTGAGAGAAGGACATTGCAAGAGAGAGAGAGAGAGAGAGAGAGAGAGAGAGAGAGAGAGAGAAAGAGAAAGAGAGAGAGAGAGGAAAAGAGAGAATGAGAGCAAGAAAGTTAGAGAGGGAATGGAAGTAAGAAATGAAACTCTGAAAGGTTTTTAGGAAATGTTGATCAAATCGAGTATTCTTTTTAGCGTAAATAAAGCTGCAATGAATTGTACTATTACAGAATCAGCGAGACCTTTTTGATTAAATTCCAATAATAAAGTCAAAATAATATGTTTAGAGCATTTTAAAAGCATCATTTAATGTTGGCGAGCTGAGCATTTCCAATTTTTGAGTTTTATTAACAATGACGCACGGGATATTGTAGTTTCACTAAGTTCAGAAGCATGTTTTGGGACAATTCCACTAATGAGACAATTCCACCAGTGATACAATCCCACCATTCACACATTCCCATCAGTCATACATTCCCACAAGTCACACATTCCCATCAGTCACACATTCTCACCAGTCAAACAATCTCATTAGTGGCAATGCGGCAACTTTTTAATCCAAACGACACCTTGAGATTCCTTGGTATATAATTTTTCGTCGGATTAGCACTTAATTCTTTTGCAAAATTCTTTTGTCATCCGGAAAATCGACTATCTACATATTAACTCTACGATTCTCTAGTGTATCTCTAAGAATCTCTAGTACGTCGTCATCATCCTCGTCTTCCTTTGAATCTCAATTTAACATGAGTCGGAAACTAAACTTTTCCATGCGTTTTAGAAAGTTTTGTGCAAATTTCTGAAACCTAGCCGCATACCAACCTTATCTTGCAACCTTTCTGACGTTAGTTTGGATCTTAGTGCTTTGTCGCCCTTTGCAACAAGTAGAGTCCACAGTTGGTCTATTTTTCAGCAACTCTGACACAAAAATGGTTAAGAAATCCCTAAAAAGGCGACAAGTAACTAATATTCAAACAAATGTCAGAAAAGGCATTCGGTTGATGAGAGCCTAGGTTCAATAATTGCCACAAACGTTTTTAGTTTTAGTCCTGACCCTAGTTAACTGGAATTCAAGGGATGATGATGTTGATGATGATGATGCTGGTATTTTTTATTTTTTATTTTTACTTTATCTCTTCATCCGTCAGTCAGTATCGTCGATATTGTTAACTTAGCCCGAGAGTTGTTAGTGATTAAAGCAACTGTTCTTTCGATAGTAAATGACACTCGCTTGGTAGCACGTTACCTGTGTTATCGTAAATCTGGTAAACGTGCTTTGCGCCATCCTCTTTCAATAGAAGCTTCGGTGTGGAAAACGATTTATCAGAGTTGCCAATGGGTGCAAGTCCAAGTAGCTGTCCTAAAATTCGACTAGTTTTATTGGAACTATCTCTCTTAATGCACTGTCTATTGACAGGTCCATGGCATATAACTCCTCCACAATTCTATTCTCTGCTCTTCTCTTCATTTCAACATTCGAATTAGTTATCAGATCATCCAACATCCAAAGTCTCGGTCTTACTCTAACCTTTTTTCTTTCCATTCTTCTTTCAATTATCTCTTTTTGTAAACCATTCTCTCTCAGTACATGGCCCATGCTTTTCTTCTTCGTAATCCTTATGATATTTATAAATTACCCGTTTATGTCAACTCTACCTAACACTTCTTCATTTATAATTATGTCAGTCCTTTTGTTCTTCTCTATTCTTCTCCATAGGCACATTTCGTATGCTTTCATTTTCTTAATATCCTCCTCTCTTAACTTTTATGTTTCACTACAGTACCTTATAGTTTATTTTCAGATTGATTCCTGCTTACTTTGTTTCACCCGTCTCGGGTGATTGATTTAATAGGAGAGGTCAATTTTGATGTAGAGGTTCGCCTCATTACTACGATGTTTTTGATAGAAACTGGCCTGCTAACAAAGAACATTATGATGAAAATTACATTTTCATCTTAATTATGCGAAAACTATAGCATATTTCCAATAATAATAATTAAAATTCATCTTTCAATTTAACATAACATTACAGAGTCAGGAAGCAATTATATACTTGTTTAAGACTCATCAGGCTCTTAACTAAAACCAATTAATATAAATCAAATCATACAGACTTCATGTCAACATGTGAAATTTAAAGGTAGCCTATGCATAACACTGAACATGCAATTAGCATCTAATTTACATGTTCTTATGTTTATCATATTTATTTTTAAAAGCATTCACTGATTCTGCTTCCACAACTTCGCTTCGCAAACTATTCCAAGCATTTATAACTCTCTGACTAAAGAAAAATTTCCTTAAATCTAGTCTACTTCTAAATTTACTAAGTTTATAAATATGTCCCCTTGTGTTTGATAAATTAAACCAAATACTATGGTTAACTTTGCTGAAGCCTTTGAGTATCTGAAAAACTTCTATTAAATCTCCTCTAGTTCTTCTCTCACTTAAAGAGGTTAATCCTACGAATTTTAATCTATTCTCATAACTAAGTTTTTGACAGTCAAATACCAGCCTTGTTGCTCTGGCTTGTACACTTTCTAATTTATCGATATCTTTCTTAAGATATGGGCACCAAGCCTGAACGCAGTACTCAAGTTTGGACCGTACAAGAGCCTTATATAGCCTTACCACAATATCTTTATTTCTACATGCAATTGTTCTTTTAATCATTCTTAATACACAATTAGCACTATTTACAACTTCATTACAATTTTCACTAAATTTAAAAGAGCTATCCACAAAGACTCCTAAATCCCTCTCACTGTTTGTGGATTTTAGTTTAATATTGTTCAACGTATACTCAATTTCTAAATTATTATTCCCTATATGCATAACTCTACATTTCTCAGCATTGAACTCCATTAGCCAATCCCTAGACCAGTTCTGTAACATTTTTATGTCATACTTTAAAATCTCAGCATCTTCAATGTTGTTTACTATCTTTGCTACTGTAGAATCATCTGCAAATTTACTAAATTTAGATACAATATCTATGTCAATGTCATTGATGTAAACTAAAAATAATAGAGGTCCTAAAACAGAGCCCTGTGGCACACCACTCTTCACTGCTTCCCATTCCGAGAACTCGTCCTCGACACACACCCTTTGTTTTCTATTGCTTAACCAATTATCTATCCACTTTAAAAGTTTGCCCATTATTCCATGTGCTTCCAACTTACTAAGTAATCTTTTATGTGGAACTTTATCAAACGCTTTAGCAAAGTCTAGATATAAGATATCAATGCTATTTTTATTATCTACTTCCTTTGTAATGTATTCTAAAAAATCTAGCAAATTAGTTAAACAAGAACGCCCACTAATAAAGCCATGCTGACAATTTCTAATTAAGTTATATTCTTCCAAGAAACAAATTATTTTATCCTTCATAATGCTTTCAAAAGTCTTACCGATTATACTTGTTAAGCTTATAGGCCTTTAATTTTCTGCGCTATCCCTATTTCCCTTTTTATGTATTGATACAACATTGGCATTCTTGAAATCTTGAGGAACCACCCCTGTATTCATTGAAGCTTTTAGTAGGTTTATTAGAGCTGGTGCTAATTCATCTCTTAGCTCCGAAATCATTTTTCCATGAATCTCATCTGGACCTTGACTTTTTTTGACATTTAGCGAATTTAATTTATTTATAACATCATCAATATCAAACTCAATATTATGTAAGGAGCATTCAAAGTTACCTTTGAAGATCCTAGCCGGTACTGGCATATTAACTAAATCTTCTTCCACAAATACAGACAAAAAATATTTATTAAAATAGTTTGCAGTATATTTAGTACCTTCTAGAATGTTGTTATATTCATCTCTTAAAGGACCAATCTTGTTAATAACCTTTTTGTTAGCATTAGCATAGGCAAAAAACTCTTTGCATCATTTTTTATATTACGAGCTAGCTGTTTTTCAAATTCTAACTTGGCTTTTCAATTTTCTGCAACCGATTTATTAAGCTTTTTCTTATATTCACAGTACAATGATTCTTCATTATTACTATTTTTATAATTGTTCCAAGCATCTTTTTTGGCTTTTCTTTGTCTTCTTACCTTTTTAGTAAAACACTTGCATCTATCTCTATTTTTGGCTTTCAATTTCATAAACTCATCACGAACCATCCTGAGACCTGTGTTAATATTATTCCATAAGCCCTCTACGTCATCGTTATTATCAATATCACTTAAAACCATAAATAAATTTCTATGCTGTATATTTCTTTTAATTTCTTCAGAATTTACTTTAAAATAATAAATTTTTGGACTTTCCTACAGATCCAACTGCACTGAATTATAAAGTTAATGGTTAGATGATCACTTGCCTCACAAGGTTCACCTATATGTACATCCTTAATTATTTCTTCAGAGCACAAAACAAGATCAAGGAAATTTTTGCCTCTAGTAGGCTTATTACAATACTGTTCTAAAAAATTATTATTTATACATTCTATAAATAAGTGAGATTCATCTATGTTTTCTCTATTTCCCCAGTCCAATTCAGGATAGTTAAAATCACCTATTACTACAACCTTCTTATCATACATTTTATCAGACACACTAAACCTAGCCTCGTCATTAGTTTTTGAAATATCTGGGGCTCTATACATAACACCAATAATAAGATTAATGTTCTTACACTTGATATTACACCAAACACTTTCTTTAAAGTTAGAAACACATAAATCATTAATTTGACTTGGGTTCAATTCATTTTTATATACAGCAAAAAGCCTCCACCTCGTTTCTTGACTAAATCATTTCGATCACATCTAAATACACTGTATCCACTAAAACTAATTTCACTATCACTAATGTCATCAGACAACCATGACTCACTGATTCCCAAAATATCTATATTTTCATCTTTGATCAACAACTCTAGTTGAGACTTTTTATTTAAAATATTTCTGGAATTAAAGTAAACACATTTTAAGCTATTTTTAACATCTAAAGGCGACGACAATAGACTCGGCTCCTCAGATTCTAAGTTTTCATCTAATTCCGAGGTGCAAACACTACCACCTCGGCTCCATTTACGTTTTTTATTAACTTACCTCTCTTAATTCTCACATCCTTATCCCCCCCCCCCGTCTCTCAATTCCTTCAATTTATTTCTCAGTACCTTATTCTCAGCTTGTTGCTTCCTAGTTAGATCAGGCACACAGTATACCCTCCTGTATTCCTCATACTCCTTCAGGTTTTTGGACTTCCCCCAAATTTCATACTTTGTTTCGACATTGCTCAGGCTAATTCTGATAGGTCTGACTTTATCTGATTTTTTCCCCAGTCTATCTAGGCATACCACTGCCGTTCTTCCTTTTGGTTCAACCAGTTTGACTAGAATGTCCTCTATGACCTCTTTGTCATTATCTCCCTCCTCTACTCCCGTTATCATTAAATTCTTCTTACGCCTTTCAATCTCTACCCTTTCAAGTATGTCCTCACTTTTCATTGATTCCTTATTTGCCATGTCACTACTACTTTCTGCTAGCTTTCCGCCGTTCTCCACTAACGTTTTCACTTCTACACATGATTCCAAATTCTTTACACTTTGCACTACCTGCTCTAACTGCTTCTTCGTCTCTCTTTAATCCTCTTCTATTCTACTCTGCTTTTCCTCCAATACTGACATACCCTTCAGGAACTTAATTGCCCTCGTATTGCAATGCACACAAAACCAGTGTATGCATTCCTGATTTAGGAGATTGTAGGTTTCCGCACTTATGCTAACGCACGAGATGTGAAACCATGATTCACATAGTTCACATTGAACCGCCTTCTCTATTCCTGACACTTCTTTACAGCAATCTCCACAATCACTTGCCTTCTCATCCTCCATACTTAGCTTTCCCTTATCTGCTACCTTTGAATTTATAGTTTTACTGACTCCCACTTTATTGTTAGTCCTTTTCATACTCATCTATAATTATTTCTTACACTACTCGAAAGAGACAAATCGAGAAAAATTTCCAACACAAAAGAAATTACTTTGTTAAGTGCAAAATCTTTCAATTTATATCGTGACCTTAGAAAAAATAAATTTACTGAATACTGATTTTGACAGGGAGTTGCTTTTCCCCAACAAAATTGATGTCAGTGATGTCATGGGATTGTTTCCTGATTATCTCCGCGTATTCGAGCAATTAAATAATTAGGATATCAAACCTGAGATTGATTATGCATAACTGGATAAAAGCTTCTACTTAGAAAATATATCATTTGATGCTGAAATAAACACACACACACACACACACACATATATATATATATATATATATATATACATGTATATATATATATATATCCGAGGTTCCTACATGTATATGATGATGATATACGAAATTTCTGCAAGCCTTGGCTGCGACGTTTGACCTTTCTCGTATTGCAAATGATAGACACTATATTGCACATAAATTGTTTTCGCTTTTTCTCTCGTCTGCTCATTGTTCTAGGCAATTATGACAGCAGATGAGTAACGGAATGGCAAGACTTGACCCCAGAGAGTAATTTCTAATTAAGTAACAATTACAATAATTCAGCATTCTTTAGCGCAACTTACAATAGACCATTAATAATTTATTCTTGCTGGTTTGACATTTTAACATAGTTCTCGCTGTTGTCATGAGCGACAGCAGTAATGAAACAGTTGCTTTGGTTGCTACGTAGCTGATTATCTAGTTTCCCGTTTTGAGTCCGGGATAGGAAGAATAGACCTAACGTATAGATCTAACAATATCATTTCAGAAGCCATTATATTCTAAGATAATAACTAATTTAGGGCATTCATCGGTTTGCGATCAATCAATGTGTTGATCGTGAACAGGACTATGTCATGATCGGTCATATTGTTAGAAATGAGGGAGAATGACTTTGATTACTGACTATATCATCTTATATATAATTATTATATTGCCTAATATAACTACAATGCATTGCACATCTATGCAAATCGTATCGTTTTCTGAAACTGTGGTTTATATATTAAACTATATATAATTTTCTCAACGTGTGTAAATCCGATACATTTAAGAAGACTACCCCGGTACTACCATTCGCGGATCAGTATGTGCGAGGTTCAAATCCTGGGCTCGCCAATCATTGACATCGCTTTCGAGTGAGGAAACTGACGTTAACATTAGCTTTACCAGCTTTTGCTTTTACCGACACTAACTATCATCCCTGCATAAATAACCTCTGCTAAATTTCGATGCCCCATCTCCGAAATACTAATAGCAGCAACTGCGCTGTAAAGCTTTCAAATGTGATCTCCGGCAATTCATTTTTGCACACGTCATGTGTGAATTCACCGACACACTGTTCTGAATTATTTACAGAAACCGCATTGTTTTCTGTGGTGCTGAATAGGTTTGACCTTCTAGTCAGCTTTGTTCTTCGGCTTTAAATTAGGCAAATTTGCAGGATGTGGTTGTCGTGTGACGACAGACAAACAATGCCATTCGTAAAAAGGCATAATAACGATCGACTTACTCGTTGCAAGTTCAGCTAAATTTTAACATTTTTGTTAATTTTTTTTATAATTCGGCGAGGCTGACATAGATTTTTTCTATCCAGAAAGAAGCAAAACATGAAAACAGATTTCCACTAAATATCTCTTGTTTGAAAATTTTAAACGAAAGGCTTGACATGTATGGGCTATACTTGTATATCGATTGTGCACCTACTGTTCCACTCTGGTGCTCTGTCAAGTAGAAGGTCCAAGGTACATAAATATACTCATTGGAAGCTTCCGCACTCCACATACAGCACTCCACATACATACTCCATATAGAGCAGTCCATAAGCCAACAAGTAAGTTACTTCATAAAAGGCTTATATATAAATATATATATATATAATATATATATATATAATATATATATATATATACAGTATATATAGTGTCTTATCCATAGCTTATGTAGTCTCTAGCTTGGGGAAAATATAAAGTGGTTTACCGTTACCCTCCTCAGCTTTTGCTTTTTCGTTTCTTACGACACGTGCAATTAACGGTTTTAACCCATTAATGCCTACGGTCCCATATATGGGACGATAGTAAAACCTATGTGAAAAATAGCCAATTCAGTTGCTTTTGTCAAAACGATTATACAGCAATGCTGTATGATATTATTAAAGACACTTAAACAATAAATTACGAAATAATTCGTCTCGTCTCCTCGCTTCAGTGCTCAGACATAAATTCTCCATCTTGTACTCATTTTACAAACAATGACATTCGCATAGTAAAAAAGCTAAGATTCATTAGTAGGAAACCCAATCCTAATATATTTTTGGCTGATATTTATACTCCTAGATGCCCTTAGAAATGTGTGAATTATGAAAATATTGTTAGTTTAAATTTTCCATAAAATTTTTTTACACTTTCCTGCGTCCCATATATGGGATTGTAGGCACGAATACACACGGTTTGACATATCATTGTTAAATGATATAATTCTGTTACTATCTTCTAGATTTCCTAACTTTTTCAGTATATGCTACTATATCACTCAGAAATAGTAGTTTTACTTTGTTATGAATTATTGTCTAGCGATAATTTTTCTGTTCGATAAGGTATTCGTCGAATCTTCCGTGTATTAGTGTATTACACCACGGATACATACAGTATAAATGTGATAGCAGAACTTCCACCACTGTATACCAACTCTACTGTGACAACCTGTTTACCTCTCTAAAACTTATAGTTGAACTCTCTACAACAGGTAGTGATATTGTAGTGGTGTAGTGGAACTGGTGCCACAGGAACCATCCGCGTAAATCACGTATATAAACCTTCCCTGACCAACCTCAAGAATATGAAAGAACTGAGCGTGGGTGCTTTGAAAGTCTTTAGGTTGAGAAGTAAAACACTATATTGTTCGTTGGACTAATAGTTCTGCTTTCACAAATTTTCACCTCGAATTGCATGGAGTACTTGCTAATCGACTTGGAAATATCAAGCGTTGATCTAGAATGAAAGGGCGTGTGTTTAAGGTGCAGCAAACATACTTGTGCTTGGCTTACTGGCGTGGAATGAGAGGCAAAGACCAAATTGATCAAAATATATCAGCCTATACACATAGGAATACCATGTAATAATGATGATGGTCACTCTTCGCATAAAAGTCGATCGGATGTCGCTTTGCAGAATGCACGACTCTCCATAGCAAGTCACCAGAAATACTAGATAAACATTTGGATTTTCTGAAATTTTGGTGAAATGTATACCAAGTGTACTTGAAACGATGCAAATTTCGTTGAAACTTGGGCACGCCACTGTGTATCAAGTCCCTCTGGATCGCCGTGTTCTTACTGATGTACATTTTGATCATCAAGATCATTACACAGACCACAGCAAATCACAGCTGCGTAGTGAGAGCTGTAGAGGAAAGTCTAAATACAAATGCTTGAGGTGCAACGTAGGCCTGTACAATAAGTGTATTGCAAACTAATACACCTTATACACTGTAAAATTTGATACTAAAAAAAGTTAAAACAAATCCGCGATACTTTGAACTGATAGGACTAAGCTAAAGTTAGTGTCAAAAATAGTGCATGTGATTTTCTTGTCTTGTTGAGCAAAGCTAGGCACCTTACAGGATTGTTGGAGCATATATTACCCATAAAAATTACATAAATATGTGCCATACTCTTAATTCTAAGTTGCCGATATTGATTTTATGTCTCAGATATAATCATATGGTATTAAAACATCACAAGCGATGCTTGAAAATACGCGTGTATTTGTGCCCACGATCCCATATATGGAACGCATATATTTTTCAAGATATTTTTCACAAAAGTGAAAAATATCCTGAAATACAATATGATTCCATTATTGTGGCCCTAAGCACATGTTACCAACAAAAATTATGAAGAAAAGAAAAGTTGGGCATTATTGGGTTAATATTATTAAATGCCACGGACACTGGAAACTTGGTGGATTGATTAACTTATTAACTGTTTGATAAATTTACACTATTGCTGATTTATTGATATAACGTTTAATTAATTATTTGACTAATTGATACATAATTATCTACGGTTGCAGATTGTTCTTAATGTTCAATGAATGAAGCTGAAGACCAGAAACGACTTTCACTAAATTCAATGGTTTCAATCTAATTCGTTCAATACAGAAATCTTCTGAGTCCTCGTTTTAATTGTATTTAGATTAAATGAAATTCCCAATGATATTCTCTGTGATCTATTGATCGGTAGCCTATTGTTGATTGACCTACAAACTTTTCTCACTGTATGTGAGAAAATTCTTTTCAATACTCGCTTCTCATCTCTCTTTACACTTTTTGTTTAAGACGATAAACCTCTACAATTTTAAAATTAACCGAAACTCATTGTCGGAATAACCGATAAATTAAATCGCCAACACCTGACATGCAAAACACAAAATTGTTAAAGAATTAGGCCTTAATGTAAATATATAAATATCTTTAAAAAACTGCTACATGTGCAATGTATCTCCAGATCTGGTCTCACTTTATTTAGTATTTAGAAGTTAACGTCTTAGACAAAATAGTCTTACGACTAAACATTAGTATATTCAATTTATATAAATATGAATCTATTTATAGATTTCCATTATTGTTATTGTTCACATTTTTTCCAATAAATGTTATTGTATGTATAAACGTATATATATATTATATAAAGGTTTATCGTCAGTTTCCTCATCCAAGGATGATGTCAGAGACGTCCTAACAGCATATAGGCTACAAGTGTATATATATGTTTTAAAATTTAATAATTTTAATTTGCATTGGTCCATTGAAAATGGAAAAACGCATCGACAGGTATATGGCAAATTAGTTTTTTCCTCTGTTGACGTCACCTCCACATGATAAGTTGAAGACGTTCAAAGCTGTGTATAACAGAAGCATACTGCCAAACGTCTGATGCATCTATTGCAGGATCAATTTCCCCATCATGTGAATTAGTTATTCAGAAAATAGACGTCCTGTCATGTGCCACGTTCTGATCAATAATTACTTTTAAGAGTCAGTTCATTGAGCTTCGTGATTTACTTATATGTACTTGGACAAAACATTGATTTGAAGGCTTATTTCATCATTTTTATTGGTGCACAACAATGCAGTAACTAACAGACTGACTATCCTAAACAATCCAATTGTTAACTTCAGCGTGTGTATTTATTGCTAAAGTAAATTTGATTATTAGTGCGTGCATACATAATGTTTAGTTAAATAGCGGGCCTGCATCTAAGCTCTGAAAGAAAAGGTCAGGACGTTTTTTAAATTCTCGTAGTGGTATTGTTCTTCTTTTGTCTGTCAATTCCATGAGTCTAATTAGTGACTGGTGGATCAATCGATTTATTTCTTGTAGTTGTTGATTTAAACAATTAAGATATAATAAAATCTATTTAGCTTCCAAATCGAATGAATATCCCTTAGAGGCCTGCATACCCTATGTACTGCAGAATTACTTCAGGCAAAATATTTAATCTATGATGGTATACGTTTATCGAATTTTATGCAATTCTATTGCACATGAAAATGAAGTTAATTAAAAATTAAGTATTTATTTCGTCAACTGTCCCTATTTTGTGATTCAAAATTTCTTATTGTATTATTTTGTAATTTACAACTTTCTTCGTTTAATTCCTTTTATATTTTATTTTAGTATTTAAAAACAAGTTTTGCCTAACTTAGAGCGTAGAAGTTTGCTTCCTGATTTCTAGCGGATTTGTCGATATAATTGACTCGTACGACCAAACACAACTTTGATCTACATAAGGAAAGCGACTGCTGAAACTTTCATGAAATGATTTAATGTGGAATGAATATTGGAAAAAGATCACGTTCATCACGGAGAGATTTTCTCAATATTTGCACAAGCATAGAAGCAGACATACAGATAGACAGACGTATTGAGGTGGACTTTGCAGCGAATATGAATAGGACAATTGCGCAATAAACGTCGCCATTTTCTATTCTGTGAAAGGTTAAAAACACTGCTAAAGGTAAATTGAATTGCATTTCATATTCATCAGTGGAAATTAGTATGTGTATAGGGCGAGCGGTTCAATTGAGCATAGAACCTATTATCTGCAATTTAGAAGCTTTAAAATTCAAAGGACTGAATAATTTGATTATATACATCATATCATACGAATGTTTAACGGAGTCTGTTGCTTTAATATTTACCAGGGCCTTCATGTTTTGCTTACACGTTCAGGAATCTTATAGGCCATTAAAAAGAGTTTAAGTATAAAAGAGAAATTTTCAGATATTGCAAAAGATATATATGCAAGCGACATAGGCCAGTGTTTTGCACATTTTTGTAAGCAATAATTTCTATAGCAATTTCATGGCCGGTACCTCGTCTTAGGGACTGAAACTTTTTCTATATTATTTTCGTCACTCACAATAATATTAATTCAGCAATTGATAAGCATAGAAACCATAACAAATTAGCGAACATAGCAACCATAACACCAATTACCAAATACAGTATTCATAGCTTTAATTATAAAGTAGACCTATAGTAACCATAGCAGCTGAAAAATGAATGAAAATGAATTATGAACGTATAAAAAATACCGACTTAATTAATTAAAAAATAATTAATTATAAAAAATACCGACTTAAATAATTAGTCTTACTTAATTAATATCTTAATTATGAACGTATAAAAAATACCGACTTCGACACTGGCTGGAGCCAGTGGCGAAGTCGGTAAGATACTCGACCGCGGATCAGTTGATGCGGGTTCAAATCCTGGGCTCTTGCCCCTTCACTGACATCGCTTTCGAGTGAGGAAACTGACGTTAACTTTAGCTTTAGCTTTTTAAAGAATAGATTTCGTAACGAGTTGCCAAAGAGAGTCTTTGAAAAAAAAACAAGGATATGTGTCAATACTTTAACCTTGTTGAGTGAATCTGACGATAAGTATTTATAGCATTGTAATGTTTAAAGTTTCTTTCGGCGTTCTGGCTTATAGTAGCATTTCAAACGATATTACAGAATTACAACTAACAGTTATCAGTGGTGTAAAAATTAAAATCTAATTGAAAATATAATAGAAACTTCTTAAAGCTAAAACTGTTGCAATTCAATGGTATAGAATTACATGTACATTAATAATTGTAGATTAATTTTCTATTTCAAGATTACAGAATCAGATTGCGAAGGATTTATCAATTTCAATATTAAAGTTGCTCGTCCCTAAATGCTGAACTTTATACAACATTGACTTATTATATATCTTCGCAAGAGTTTATTAAATATGCTACCTTTATTTTTAGGTTAGATAAAATGCATGCACTGTATATCAATAATATTTCAATTTGGAAGTTAATTAATTGGTTTGCTTAACATTATTCAGTTATTGTAATTTCCAACGATGTTTTTGAAAATCCACTTTGTAATATCTTATGTAATATAAAGGTATTTCCTTAGATAAAAATTACTCTCATATCTCCTTGTCTAAAGGTTTTAAAAAAGCGTTCAGAAGCATTTCGACACCTGGGTAGAGATAAATAGTCTTAATTATCTGGAAATTTAACTTTAGAAATTATAGCAGGCTTTGCACGAACATATATTCTGGATGTGTTCAACGATTATCAATAACCAAGGAGAGGAAGGAGGAAATGGGTCTTAAACAAGCATCTGTGCTTCCTGACCCAGTGTGCCGTTATGTTATTTTATGTTTAGGTCATTGTTCTAGATAGAATAAAGAAAGCAGTTAAAATTAGAAGCATGTACAACGAACCAATATAGGCCTAACTATCGAGAGTCTTAAATTAGACATTTTAGAAGTGAATGCAAGCTGATTCTGTCAGCATGCATGATTATTATCTATACTAAATCTACTTTTTCTTCGTGGGTTGTGCAGAACATACATCTTAGTGTACACCGTTGTGATTAATTTTAAAAAAATGTATTACTTAGATTTGAGTCCGAGTTGGATAATTTGTATTATATATTTATAGCTATCATAATATATCACACAAACAAAGACAAACATGTATTGAAATTTTGTATAGAAAATGCTAAGTGAAATCATACTATATCTTCAATCAATACACCTACTCCAATTTGTCGAAAATCAAGTTACATTAAACGCTATCTAATATGTATGCTACCTCAAGTTTTACTATTAAAATTTCTACTTTAAATGGAGCAATTAAGCTTTATAGACAAAGAATATTAAACAATGTACACTAACTTCAATTTAACTCCTTAGTGAGAAGAGCAAGCATCTGATAATTGTGTGTATTGTCTGAGAAAAATTACAAAAGAGTTTAGGACATTCGCTTAACCGCTATACAATTGTAAAATAGTTTTTTGAAAAATATTTGTATAACGCTTTTAAATACATAAATGTTTACCTCAAATAGTCTACTTTAAGAATATGCATGTCGTAGTTAACTACTAGTTAATATAGGCTAAAAATACGTTTCCAAAGTTGTAGTAAATATGCGATATCTAAAAAAGCAACAGAGTCATTTTATTCCACTTATTATTGGATTTATTTTAATTTGCAAAAGGAGGCAGCGGGGAATTGGAGATACATGTACTTCTATTTTCCAAATGAATCTGAAAATAAAATTAATTACGAAACAACTGCGATAGGAAAAACAAGTATTTTACCGTACAGTTCATGTAAAGTCGTCCCACATAACAGAATATGTACGGCTTCTCAGCAAATCCGAAGTACAAAGAACAAATCCCGGAGAATTACTAATTCCATCGTCATACAAGAAAAGATGGTCATTCTGTGGACGCCGATAATAATTCAAAATAAGGAGATTAGAAGCTTAGAACAAAAAAAAGAAAAACAAAATCGTGTAATTAATCATACATTCAGTGATAGCGTTGAAATATTTCGATTGCCTTAGCAAGAAGGAGTTTTGGTGTCAATTGTGCAAATGTTATGAATATTGGCATTACAGCGGGCTGAGGTTTTCTCGTGATAGACCCTAGAATAGGCCTATAGATACTTATCTATAGAAAATATTTATTTGTACGATCCTGCCTAGCCTGTTTAAGTAGAATTCAAAGGCAAAGTTCAGGTGGTAAGGTTCTTTCCAAGACGAAGGTAAAATGTTGGATACGGTGAATAAGACAGCAATTTTTAAGAAAATGCAAGTTTCGATGAATGAATTGCGTCTTGGAGAAGGCCATTGACGTCTAATAATGTGTCTTGAATAATATATATGACAAGACGTGGACTACACAGGTAGAATGCATATTCCAGTGTGTGTACATATTTGAGTATATGTGTATAGGTATATTTGTGTATGTGTGTATATTGCTATGCTTAAATTATTTAATGTAGACTTCTAGAAATATGAACTACTTATTGCAATGGTCACTACGCTTTTCTCTACTAATACATAAATTAGCAGTAAGAAATAATCGGAAATTTTAATGTGAAATTAGTAGTACCAATAATTGCCTAAGCTATTCCAAAATTTATCGTTGTTGAAAGTCTATTCGTCTGTTACAAATTGCTTTCGTTTAAAAGAAAGCAGTGCGAGTTATTATTTTTCCTTTGTTGAAAAATCAACTGGAGTTGGGCGCTTTGATTCAAGTCCACTTATAATATAGACTAATGGAAGCTGCTTTGTTTACGGCATCGATTGAGCCTCAAACACGACAAATACGCATCGAATCTGGTTGAATGAAGAATCTTCGACGCCGAGAAAAGATAAGGCTTAGGTAGTTGTCAGTTGAATAATTGTCTGACTTGAAGTAATTGTCTAAGATTATACAGATTAAAGTAAAAAGGGGATATTTATGTGACCCATGAATCTAAGAGTCATTAGACATCGTAATAAAGGACTTCAAATAAGTATTAATGATTATTAACTTATTAAATAGTATCTTTATTTAACATGTTACGTTTGAAATGTAAGAATTATCTCGCGTGATAAAATATACCGATCCAGCATCGATATTATTATTACAGAAATATAAACTGTAACCATTTAATTGTTAGATTATGCAACCAGGTACTTCTACTTCTTTATTATTAAAGGGCTGAGCTTGTAGAACGTGTCTGATAACACTTGATATAGCGAGCGCTTCATTAAGAAAGTTAAGCTACGTCGGGCTAGGTTGGCTCATGGATGGGCTATCGTTTTGGAAGACACTATTTTGACAGGTTTGAACAAAATCATCGGGATGTTGAAGGTTATCCTTAACTCTACGTTGGGTGCAAAGGATGCGCTATCAAAATGCAACGATAACAAATAATGGTTAAGAGGAGGAAATTAGGAACAGCAACAAATCAACGAACTTTGCAAGACTTGCTGTATGTTATACGTAACTAATTGAGTAAATAAGCAATAAATTGCTTAAAGTAAATAGCAACTCATAAAACCTTAGTATGCATCTATTCACAAACCTGCAATAGATTAAGGGTTTCGCTATCTTTAAGATGGCGGTTCTTTTCGAGCGCAAAAACAAACAAAAAGAATTGTGACGATTATATCCATGATGACATTGCGAGCTCTATTAGATTTAGATTTTCATCTAGACCGGTTCACATTGGTTTAATCTCATTTCATGTGGAGTTGGTTAGTTCAAACAATCTGTTGGACTTATCAAACTTAACGTCTGCACTGAGAGACACGCGGGGAGGTTTGACGAGTGTCCTATCCCAGTGTATTCATATAATTCTCTCATACACGTACATGTACATGTACATATACATTGCACTTAATATACATAGTATATATATACACAAGTATATATATATACATGTATATATATATACATGTATATATATATATTTATTTATACAATATTGGCTGGAGCCACTGGCGAACTCTGTAAGATACTCGACCGCGGATCAGTATGTGCGGGTTGAAATCCTGGGCTCGCCCGTCTTGACATCGCTTTCGAGTAAGGAAACTGACGTTAGCCTTAGCTTTACCAGCTTTTGGCTTTTTATTTTTGCATTATCATAAAAATATATACAGTGTGCATATATATTATATATACACATAATAATATGCATGTACATATACATGTATATATCTCTCTTAGTACACTGCCTACTGGCAGGTCCATGGTACACAACGCCTCCACTCTTCGCTGTCTTCCGCCTTCCTCTTCATTTCCACATATGTGTATATATGTGGAAATGAAGACATGTATATATATATATATATATATATATATATATATATATATACTGTATATGTTATATAACAGATCTTTTCAATAATATATGGAAATATATAGATATATATTTATATATAAGTATATATACACATAATACTATACATGTATATTATATATTCATATATAGGTATGAAAAAGGTATCGCCTTAGTGAAGGAATTAACTTGTTGATCTATGCAGTGCTCCTTATGGAGCGTGAAACAGATTCTGGGTATGAATATGTATATTGGACCTTTGGACCTGACACTTGGCAAAACACTTTATATATAGGCCTATGTATAGGCCTATATATATATAATATATATAAAAATATATACATATATATATACAATATATATATAGTGTATATATATATATACATGTATATATATATATAGATGATATTTATTATATATGTATTTTGTTCCACCACACGGCAGATCTAAGATACACAAGTCTATTCGATGTTCGCTCCATATCTAGGATTCGTAAAAAGAATTTCATCAATCAAAAACTTCTTTTCTTAGATAATGGTTATGCTATATCATCCATATGTTAATGTAGTCTATAGCCTGGGAAAATATGGCTTATGGTATGGTTTCCCTAAGCATTCCTAAAATATTGCTAATTACCTCCAGTGACAAGAGCATTGTTCAGCGGATATATTCTTCATCGATCCGGACCCAACACGGAAAATATTTCATATTAATCCAAAAAATGAAAGGGGTACGAGTACCGTAAGAGCTGAACAATGTTGATAGTTAAGGGAAGAATGCAATTGAAAATCACTGCAGAATTTGTGCATTTTAAGAAAAAACCATATATTTATTGACTATAACCATTTTGATTTTTCATGAGCGATGGAATTAGAATGAGAAGCGCTAAAAAGATCAATGAGCGAGTGAGTGAATGAGTGCGTGTGTGAGTGAGTGAGTGAGATTAGATGAGTGAGTGTGAGTGAGTGAGTGAATGAGTGAATGAGTGAATGAGTGAGTGAGTGAGTGAGTGAGTGAGTGAGTGAGTGAGTGAGTGAGTGAGTGAGTGAGTGAGTGAGTGAGTGAGTGAGTGAGTGAGCGAGCGAGCGAGTGAATGAGTGTGTGAGTAAATGAGTGAGAGAGTAAATGAGTGAGAAAGTAAGTAAATGGATGAGAGATGAAGTGATAGTAAAATATAAAGAAGGAGATGAATATATATGGAAGGACGGAATATAGCTATATAAATCCTTTCATAGAAATTAAAGCGGCACACACAGCGATGGATATGTGAGGATGGGTAGAAGTGAATTATGCAGTGAATTAGATAATGGCTCGATCAATTCTACGCGGGTCACGAGCCCGGATGTCAATGACGTAATCACTCCCCTACACAACCCACCCCCCCTCTCCGCCTCTTCCTCTCTTTTCATTCGTTCCGCACCTTCGCCTCTCATTCCATGTGAGAAGCGTATCCAGCCAAAAAGACCTGCCAGAGGATCAAGTAGAGGCCAATTGCATTACACCGATACGAATATCTCTATTGTCGTCGCATACGTCCAAGACTTTTGGACTATGAAATATATGGGTTGGCCTATATATATATACATATATATATATATATATATATATATATATATATATATATATATATATATATATATATATATAGGAACTGGCTGGAGCCAGTGGCGACGTCGGTAAGGTACTCGACCGCGGATCAGTATGTGCGGGATTCAAATCCTGCTTTTCAGCATGTGCTTATCAGTATGTGCTGCTATTCAAATCTCTGACATGCTTTAGAATGAGGAAACTGACGTTAACCTTGGCTATACTAGCTTTATACTGATATACTGTATAATCTTCATCACCTTCCCTAGAATCTCAGTTTAACCCGGGTCGGGAACTCGGGATACAAATGGACCTTCTTCAAAAGTTCTTCAGTGTCTTGTCCGGGACACTTAAGAATGACTAATTGCTAACTGCGCATGTCGCACGAGGCAACTAAGCAATAACTGAGGAAGGCAACAGGAAACCACCTCGTACACCACAGTTTTCCCGAGCTATAGGCTACTTAAGGTATGAATTAGGCACTGCCTTTTGAGAAATTATTAACTTATTTATCTATGGAGTGCTGTTGATGGAACTTGAAAGCAGAATCTGAGAATGAATATGTAACTTGGATTCTTCACTTGACAGAATCCTAGAGGGAGAGAGAGAAAGAGAAGGATAAAATCGGAAGGTATAGTGTCTAAATTCAGTGTTCGATCCAGCAGCTTATTTCTCATATTTGTTAGTCAAACAAATGTTTTTGTTCCTAATATCTTACCGTTTATTTTCAAATGAAGGGATTTTTTGATATGACAAATCTGAACGTCTTGTTTTATCAAATTCCGCTAAATAATAACATTTTTCATCCCACAATTGATCTCTTGGTTTGTCCGTTGCTCTTTTCCGCTCGTTATTTAGTCTGCATATTCCTCTTTTCATATTGTGTCTGAAATATTGTCCATTTTCTACTTTTATCCATCTAGTCTAGCATTTCACTTGTGACCCAAGGCATTTAGCTCTCTTTGCTTTTTTCATACCATAAATTTCTTTGGCTACTGTTTTTATAGCCTCTTTTATCTGGTTCCATATATCGTTTACTCCTATAATTTCATGAGTCTTCACCTATCAGTCCTCATATCTGCTTGCCTTTGAAATTTGCCTTTATTTTCTTCTAATCCGCTCATATTCAATATCTTCAATCTGACAAAACTTTTCTTAACTATTTTTGTCAGTCTCATCTCTATCATCATTAGATTGCCTCATTTATAGTATTATCGACTATCGCGTAAGTTGAAAAACAAGATATTATGGTTAATGTGAATACAGAAAACACAAATTGTAGTCTTTTAATATTTTATATTATATTCGTTTATTACATGAAATCTGACATACCGCAGAAAACGTACACACACACACAAATGGCAATATAGAAAGTAATAAACATAAGCAGACATTGTTTAAAAAAACTTAATAAGAGTCTTTATATAGCATTCTAATTATAAAGTTCTTATCCATCAAAGGTGTGTGCTTAGATAGTAAAGAGAAAGGGTGAGCCCTCTCCCTGAGCTTAAAGTTAACATTATCTTTAAGCGGCGGAAGAAGCCGGTGCAGGACATGCTGTTTGTTACTGATGATAGCGTTAAACAATTTCTCATCTGCATCGGCAGCGATATCCGCAAAAGATCGTACTCCATCATAGAAGTTACATCTTGTAGCCTTCCTGAGGAAGGCTTCAAGGCGTTCACTTTCGGAGGAACCAACTAAACAAAAATGTTTTTTAAACAACTGTAAACGAATTTAAACAAAGATTCCATTAAAAATTTACCGGATAATGCATTTCTTCATGCTATGGAAACCGGCAATTGAAATTTGCGATAGGCTTAAAACTTGGAATAAGTTAGTAGATTTATTTTTAGTTAATTAAGAGAAATTTCAACAGAGCGTATACAATATAATATCTGCATTTCATGATATCGGTTGCACCTGCTGTAGAGATAATATATTTTTTGCAGATTGCACCTGTTTTGTACTTGTCTAGAATATCTTAATAGCGTAGGGGTAATTTCATGATGTCTTAAATGATAGATCCTGATTTGAATAGGGTTCGAATCCCAGCCGCGCTGATCTGAGAGTAAAATCTCGGACATTCACTGGATTGGTTATACGGAAAATGGTCTAAATTGTTTAACGGTTTAAACATGTGGTATTAAAAATGATAGATACCAACATAGTTGATCATTTCACTTAATGCTTGTTTACTTTTACTTTTTCACTTTATTTTACCGCCTTTATAAACATCATTTCACTATTTGAACATCTGAACCCATACCACACTTGCCTAGTAAGCAAAAGCTTACGGGATTTCATCGAAGCGAAACCGATACTAACAGTATACTTTGGTACTGAAACAGTCGCTAAACGTTGCTAGTTAGTTCGTATAGAGGTTCACTAAGTTTGTTTAATCATCTTTATCATCTTTATTATAGTCTGATCTTAGTCATGATTTACTGATAATAATAATAAGTACATTTATATACGCACTGCTTTATGCAAAATGCCACAGTAGCGCTGAAAATTAATCATTACTGATAATTAATTATTACTGATAATTATTAATCATTTTTTATAATTATCTTAATCATAGTCAGATCATACTAATGATATGATATTAGTCCTGATTTGATATTAGTCATGATTTAATATTAGTCATGATTTGATTTTAGTCATGATTTGATCTTGGTCATGATTTGATTTTAGTCATAATTTGATATTAGTCATGATTTGATATTAGTCATGATTTGATTTTAGTCATGATTTGATCTTAGTCATGATTTGCTCTTAGTCATGATTTGATCTTAGTCATAATTTGATATTAGTCATGATTTGATCTTATTCATGAATTGATCTTAGTTATGATTTGATCTAAGTCATGATATGATCATAGTCATCCCAGTCGTTGTCAAATATTAATCATAGTCAAATCTTAGTCATGATATACTCTTACGGCTGAGCCGTTGGCTTTGACAAGTTGCTCCACAACGGATCAGTAGGTGCAGGGTTCAAATCTAGTGCTATCTCCGTTACTGATATGCTATCCGAACAAGAAACGGAGGCTAAACTTGGCTTTAGCTTTTCGTCTTTGGTTTTTTACATCTTAGTCAGAGTCAGATCTTGGTCATGATTTAAGATAAATTGCAATAGAATTATTGCGATTCAGAAGAGATTTCAAGTTAAATTTAAAATTCCACTTTTTGCAGAAATCGATGCCCTGATAGTTATAGTGGTTTGCAAGTCATGTGATAATCCTAGTCGTAGTTTGGCTGGTTTCAGCCAAATATTTCTCCATTATGTTCCTCCGCAAATCACTATTCTTCGCCATTTCCTCCATGTTCATTCTTGTCTTCCTTCTCTTCTCCCACAAACGCTAAGTCCAGTAGCCTTCAGGTCTTCTTTGAGGAAATTTCATTTTCCTTCAGGTCCTTCGACTCTCCTTTTGCCTTCTGCTTTGTAGTGAAAAAAAGCTGGTAAAGCTAAGGTTAACGTCAATTTCCTCACTAGAAAGCGATGTCAGTAACGGACGAGCCCAGGATTTGAACCCCACACATACTGATCCGCGGTCGAGTGTCTTACCGACTGGCTCCAGAAAGTTGAAAATGTATAATTAAAAGAAAACATTTGTATTCTTACCATAATTAACACTCATTTACAGATACATAAATATATTTTCAAAAACGCATTAGTCGATACTAAATCCTATTTGGAAATATTTTTCAGTAAATTATTACCGGGATAAATCCAGAGCCGTTCTAAAAACGGCGAATGGACAGATAAGTCCTTTCTGTTTATACACTCCCGCTTTTAATCCCAGAAATGCGTCGATGACCCACCTACGGCATTTCTGAAACTAATCAGTCGATAGTCCACTGTGAGAACCGTGGATTAGTGATAAGACTGAATAGCGACCTCAGACATCGACGAATCCCAGTTAGATCTGAATCCTTTGTTAGGACTCTATTCGTCATAGTTACATCATATAATGTCATGTTATGTGATCATCCTGGAGCTGGTTTCAGCCAAAGACTTCTCTACATCTTATAATGCACAGAAATATACATCTAATATGTCATCTAAAAGGAATGAATCAAAATATACGTTAACGCTTTTAGATAATTTTACATGAAGTGTCGTGATTATGTAAAATTTAAATCAAGCACTTGTTTAGATTATAATTTTTATAGGTCACCTAGTTATGCTAATCAAGCAAATTTCGGATCATTTATCATCATTAAATGGTAGTGACTATAAAAGGAAGAGCTGGAATCAAGTTAAGTTATCTATTTATAGCAAGAGGTGCCAGCATGCAACATATTCGTATATTTAAAATATATCGTCACAATTATTAGATATTCGCTGTATTTTAACGCTTACATTACCGTTAACATTACACATTTAGAGCTTATATATAAGGAAATTAAAAGCATTGGTCAGAAGTGTAATATGCATTGGATCTACCGTTAGGCAGTGCACTAATATATATATATATATATATATATATATATATATATATATATCAATGCTGTACTAGATCAATAGTAGATCGGTCAGCCTATCGTTGATCAGTCTATCAATAGCTATCTGTCTATCACTGGTTAGTCTATCACTAATAAGTTTATCACTGATGGTTTTATCACTGGTTAGTCTATCACTGATGGTTTTATCACTGGTTAATCTATCATTGATGGTAATATCACTAGTAAGTCTCTCGCTGATGGTTTTATTTTGCTAGTTAGTCTATCACTGATAGAACTATTGCTGGTCAGCCAATCACTGATGGATTTATTACTGGTTAGTATTTCACTGATGGATTTATTACTGGCTAGTCTATGACTTTCGCGGAAACGAGACTCAACCCAAGTCAACCGTTAGGGGATAAACGTCAATCATCCGACACTTTAGTAAATTAAAGCAACTCCTCAATGTGATGTAGGCTGAATTTCTCCATCAGTTATTTCGTCAGTGCACGCTACCAATGGATAAGGTCACGAAAATAGTAAAGTGCACGAAGCGCTGAGTTTAACGCTTGCTTTTTTTCGATTTGGTATTATTATTTATTCTGGTATTTGGTGTAGTCATGAACAGATTGAATGCGATTTTTTTTACAAGAATCCATATTTACACGAGTTCACCAGTTTGCTCTTTACACGTGTTTACATATGTTTACATTACGTGTGTTTAAACGTGTTTATCGGAACAGTCGACACAAACAATACAGTACAATCTGTGCAACGATATGTCATTATTTTAAATAAAAGGAAGGCGCAATTGAATGAAGGAAAACAGACGAGACACTCTGAATTGTAAGAAGAAAGCAATTAAACAGATTTAAGTACGAAACATTCAGCTTCAAATGTTAAAACGAACTGAAAAAGAGAAAACTGGAAGAATTATTTTAGTATGAAGTATTCAATAGTTTCATATACAAGTTCAAAAGTATCACCCATAAATTTTCAAACTAATCGACTAAATCTCAGTCTATTGCAAAGTCTAAGGCACAAAGCGATTATGTACATGTATAATTTTTAAAATCAAAATAGATTTTAAGGCTCTTTCTTGACACGAATTCCTTCTTTCAAAAGGAGTCTTAGGCGACGTTTTGATATAGAAGACGTTATTGCATATCTAACCAATTTTCTTATAACTCCTACAAAAATAATTTAAATAAGGTTAATTAACAAATATATTTCTATAGAATTTTGTTTGAGTCCCTTAAACTGGTTTATTGCATTTCTAAATTATTTCTATTATAGTTGAGATTTCAATTTATAAAATAGCACAAATTGGTTGTTATTGATAGTGAAAATAATATCAATATGCTTGACCGTGTAAAACATGATCTTGTAATTCGAGTTAACCCATAAAATATGCGCATATATACATGTATATATATATATATATATAAATTATATTTAAATATTTAAATATATATATATATATATCTATATATATATATATATATATTCAATGAAAAAGAAAAGAAATTGAAATGAAAACGGAAATACGACAGACAACGAAGGTAATGCCACTAAAGGGGTTCATTTAAAGAGGACAGTGACCGCTCTGCATATGGATATAGATTAATCGAAACCATTTCACATAAGACATCTTCACGGGATAATCCCTGTCTGGGAGTTTAACTCATTCTTAGAATATTCGCGCCTCTTTGCATTCAAGTAAAAAGTCTATACATTTTCTCGATTAAGGACTAAAACCTAGTTTGACGACAGTTTCATGTCTCCATGGCATGTAAGTGACGGAGAGAGAACTGGATCTGAACCCTGTACATATTGACACACAGTAGGACAACTTGCGGATAAACTATCGGCTACGCCCAATACTTTAATACTTTAGTTTTCGTATTAGCAGTCTAAAATGTTGATCTTTTAAAGTACTAAATCACTGGCTCCATATATCTATACCGCGTTTATGTTGATACACATGGAAATTTCAGTACTTTCGAACGATTTGTATGTGAGAGAGATGCATTACTTTTGTTTATTTAATTACGCATGCATAAAATCTGGTAAAGCTTATTTTAATGTTAGTTTCCTCACTCGAAAGCGATGTCAGTGACGGGAGAGCCCAGGATTTGATCCCCGCACATACTGATCAGCGGTCGAATATCTTACCGACATCGCCACTGGCTCTAGCTAGTATGTGGAATCTTTAGAATCTTTTCTATGTAGCATTTTTACGTTCAAGACAGATAAACCTAATGATAGAACTCTAACACTCTCAATAGTGAGCATTTCCTAGATCAATTTTTTGCTCTTTCTCTACGGCCAAAGCTTCGCTCAAAGCCGCTTTTAGGTTGAAAAATATAGCATAAGAGATGGTTTTCTCATTATTTTGTTTATATTTTCCTTGTTAAATTCAAGCGACTTTTGGATAATCCATATTTAGATTCCAAAATCGAATAAGTAAATAACTGTGTTATATACGTATATAATCCCTAAACAAACACAAAAATCTGTAGAATGGAGAAAAAATAATTCTTAATTGATAATGGCAGATCGACGATAGATTAAGCCTAAATTAAGCTGGGAGAGTTGAATGTGTTGAACTCAGTCGATATCGTGATGACGCAATTTTAATCAAAATATCAAACGGTTACCGTAAGATAAGATACTCGAGGATACTGACGGGAAAATGCTGAAGGTTAACCTGTTTATAATCTACAGCAACAGCAGTGAAATTGCTAATATAATTCATGAAAACGTAAAACACTATGAAAGTATCTTAAATAGGAGATAAAAAGAATAATGAAAGCATCTCAAATAGGAAATAAGAAGAACTATGAAAACATCTCATATAGGAGATAAGAAGAACTATGAAAACATATCAAATAGGAGATAAGAAGAACTATGAAAACATCTCAAATAGGAGATAAGAAGCACTACTTAATAATAGAGTAGAATGATGTTAGTTGTCAAGCGATGAAACTGATATAGGAAGCTAATATTTAATTGACCGCTGTTTCAGGGCCTAATAGATATAAGAGTGATTGGTAAACATGTGATTCGATCCGGACAACTATGAAATAAAGTATCAAGACTGTGCCAATAACTTCACATGCATTACTCTGTTTGAAATTTTTTTACTGCACAAAGGCTCTGGATCGCTAAAATTTGTTTGCACAGTACAAGGCAATTGCTTCAGAAATTTTTAGTACGCTGTAGTTGTCAATGTCTATGTAATAGGTTATCGTAATCTACTGCACTACCTTAAATTTTTACTTTTAAATCTTTATTATTATTACTAATAATTATTTATTGCCCTGGGCTGTATAGGGCCCTGGGCTAAAAATAAGACAAAAGAAAGACTTTATTTAATTAAAATAAAGGTGAAAAAGAAATATTTAAAATATTTCATCTACGCTCTGGGAGGCCGCCTTCAAAAATGTGCCACGATAGCAGACAGCATTAATGCGCTGCTATTATTATTATTATTATTATTATTATTATTATTATTATTAGGCCTATTGATTGATGTGGTCAGATTATGCGCCTCATCAGTTTAAAGTAGTTACAAACTATGTTTAATGACATTATCATCAGAGCACGAAATACAAAATAGCACATACAAACGGGTTATCAAAGAAGATAAATAAATCCTATCTAGTTGACAACCCACAATCATAAGCAAACATACACAGACAACAACTCATAATAATACTCCTTAGTTACAAATGTTATAAATGTTAGTTGCCGTAGTTACTAATAAATACTGATGATCCTAAAAGCGTTGTAACATAACATATTGTTAATGTGATCAGGAAAAAAAACAATTAACGGCCATGTTGACTACACACACAGAGCAAACTTCTAATCGCAGAATTAGTATCTAAATATTTAATCCTTATTCCAGTTTTGACGCCTTAAAACATATTCGAAGTACATACTTACCTAATTTATACGCTTATTTTCATCGGGTTTGTGCAGCAGTAGTTGTAGTAATCCAAGTTAACAGAGAAAAATCCAATCCAGCTGTTTCAGGCAAGAGGCTAATCAGCAACTAAATTGCCTATTGTCTAATATTCTGCTCAGATACTGTATAGTCAGGGAACTAATAATCCAGCCAAAGATCGATAAGCGTTTGAATTGCTATTCAGTCTGCGGCTTCCCGTAATCATACAAATTATTCCTAAAATATTTTTATTGGAATTTGATAATTATGGGCCTACTTCCGTATGGAGAAAATGAGACTTTCATTAAACCTAAAGTAGCAGTTGTACTATGCATGAAATTCATGATTCGATGTACTTTTAGGCGGAGTCAAAAGAAGAAAAATATAGAAACTAAACTGATTGACAAGTTAATAGGTAGTATACGAAAAAATACATGTAAATAGGATTTATTTTTATAGAGGTTTGTAGAGGCGTATGAGCTATAGGGACATCCCTGATATTATAATTATACGAGAAACGAACATTAAACATTTATTTTGTTACTAGTGTCAAGTAAGATTTATCACTATCAATAGTACTAATTATATTGTAGTTATTATTTCGTTCATTATTTTCTTTTTATCCGAAATGTAAAGAAATTGAGTTTGATAAAAGATAATTCGAGCAATACGTCCTGAATCGCCGCCCGGCTATTTGAGGTCCTCCTCCTGAAAAGAGTTTTGCTGAAGAAGACTGCATGGAATCTTTGCAGAGTAAATAAAAGTCATTGACAAGGAGAAGTTAATTATTATTATTATTGCAAAATTTAATAACAATAATAATAATAATAATAATAATAAGCGTATTATAATTGTTATTACTATTACATGTATTGCTATTATTATTACTGTTATCATCATCATTATAATACGCTTATTATTATTATTATTATTATTATCGTCATTATATATTAATGAAGCATAAAAAGTACATGTAATAATACATTTGTCAATTTGGAAAGACTGTCCCACAATCATCGAAATACCGCTTACTATTTAACAAACACAAGACCAGAAGCAAAGTTAATAATTATAAAGCTAAAACCAAAGTCAGGTTTAACATCAGTTTTCTGCTCAACAGCATGTCAGTGACTGATAGTATGAGCACAGGATTTTAACCAGAAAAGAATAATGCTCATATGAATAATACTGGCTATGAAAAATACTTATGCAGAGATACTGAAGTTAAAGCTAACTGTGTCAAAATAGCAAGCGATCTTAATTAATTCTGAATAGTCGATCAGAAAACTACAATGCACACAGTGCACTAGCTTCATACTGGCTACAAAATCTAGCTCTAAAATTAAATCTCTCAGTATCCGAGTGTTTTGTGGCGCCTATCACTACATGTTGCTTGGCCTATCACTACTTGTTGCTTAGCCTATCACTACTTGTTGCTCTACCTATCACTACTTGTTGCTCTACCTATCTCTACTTGTTGCTTGGCCTATCACCTCTTGTTGCTTGGCCTATCACTACTTGTTGCTTGGCCTATCATTACTTGTTGCTTGGCCTATCACTACTTGTTGCTTAGCCTATCACTACTTGTTGCTTAGCCTATCACTACTTGTTGCTTAGCCTATCACTACTTGTTGCTCTACCTATCACTACTTGTTGCTTAGCCTATCACTACTTGTTGCTTAGCCTATCACTACTTGTTGATTGACCTATCACCACTTGTTGCTTGGCCTATCACTACTTGTTGCTCTACCTATCACTACTTGTTGCTTAGCCTATCACTACTTGTTGCTTGACCTATCACTACTTGTTGCTCTAACTATCACCACTTGTTGCTCTACCTATCCCTACTAGTTGCTTGGCCTATCACTACTTGTTGCTAGCCCATCACTACTTGTTGCACGAACTATCACTACTGACTGGATTCCAGCAATGTCAGAGCTGAACTGAATGGAAGCCACACGCTACGTTGAGCTGCAGGTAGTTTTGTGAATGGAGGCTTGAAGCAATTTATATTTAATTCAGTATGTTAGTGGGCCCACTGGGGACCAACGCCATGATGGACGTGTGATAGCCATCATGCAATTGCTCTCAATTACTTTCAGTACCCTGCTTCATTATGTATGGGGCGTCATTGTAACAGCGGTATGGGCAGTAGTTCAAGTGTAGAGCACCGGGTTTTGTCATGACAATTTAAATGCCCAATTCTTGTGTGAAATGGAATGCTGTGTCTATATAGTGCCCATACTGTGCACATACTTGTATTATATTAATCGTGTGTCCATATTGTGCCCACTTTATACACATATTGTGTCCCTACTGCGCTGTAATGAAAGATAATTTTCTAACCCACTCAACAAAAGCTTGTTACTTACTACCTACATTGTTAGTTAGCCAATGGACCGCCTCCTTTTGATTCTTTTATGTTTGCTTATATTCTCATCATATATTTTTATATGCTTATTTTTAAAAAAGTTATAAACTTATTTTTCGCTTTTGCTCAGTTTTATTAGATTCGACCTTGTCATTCTACTTACATACATATTGTTCAATGCTATTTCGGTAATATGACTCTGGCAGTCAAAGTAAACAGAGAACTTTAACAGAGAACTTTAGCAAAGATCTCTGGCAAAGAACTTTAGCAGAGAACTTTAGCAGAGATCTGTAGCAGACTTTATCAGAGCACTCTTGCAGAGATATTTAGCTGAGAACTGTAATAGATAACTTTAGTAGAGAACTTTAGAAAACTTTGCCTATACATATAAATAAATAACACACATTATAGTGCATTAATCAACTATGTCGATAACCATCACTTTTAATACCACATGTTAAAACCGTTAGGCAAATTATTTCATTTTCCGTATAACCAGTTCTGTGAATATCAGAGATTTTACTCTCAGATCAGCGCGGCCGACAATCAAACCCACAGGAGTTCAATTCACCTCAGGATTTGTCATTTAAAATTTCATGCCATTACCTGACGTCTCCATTGACTTCTTTATGCATTCATGTAGCTGTCAGTTCTCCATATAGCAGAAGTAGACAGCTTACAATAATTTTGTTCGTATAGTTACACACATAACATACGCATGTGCTACATAGTTTCCTCTCTTGGTTTCTGTTTCTGTAGTGTTCGTTATTTCCTCCATTCCTCTCCATGGTTATTAGTAATCGTTGCCTTTTGTTTGAGCATCAATTGCAGCCGGCGCTGATTTAAGAATAACCTTCCAACACCCTCGGGATTTTCTTTCTTTCAAAGCTGCCAACACTCGATCTTCCAAGGTGGTCGCCCACAAAGTACTAACCGGCGCGATTGAGCTAAACTTCGTTCAACTGACACGCAGCTTAACCTGATGCGCTTAATCCCGCCCCGAGTAATACGAGTATGAATATTTATTTTGGATCAGCCAGTTTGTATAATTCTAGAAAGCGACTTAGGTTTACTGAAGCCATTATAGCTGTGCTGAACTAATAAATATATAATATAAAAATAAATATAATGTAAATTATCAGCTTTTAACGTATGTTGCGTTTGGAAAACGACACTTGTCCGAGTTGCTAAACCATTGCATCATAACATTAGAGTGCAGCACATAGCTTCATCTTTACTTACTGTACAGTAGTTGTTAATAGAGTGAATCTTCAATTCAGAGAGATACTGCTTATATGGTTCTTCATCATTCCATCCAGCTGCTTCTAATAAATTAAATCATATTCTTCTACAGCTGCTGTTATTAAAGTGAATCATCACACAGTTGCTTCTCATAAAATGAATCATCAATTTAGACAGCAGCTGCTAATGCATTTACTGCTCACTTTCTTCTTGTTGACGATCGGTTGCTATGGCACTTTAGTCCGCATTCGTGTCTAAATATAGCTGCGGAGGATTTTGCAGCTGATGCTGTAGATAATATCGGCTAAACTATCGTGAGACGTTCTCGTCATCGCGAGCATTTGCAAGTCGCTCGCACTCGCTGAACCCGCCTGCAAATGACATATACTGGCTGGAACTTCCGTGATAGCGCCTCGAGAATACAAACAGGCTGAGCATGCAGTGGACCTTTGTTCCTGAGTATTCATTTCAATTGTACCTTGAATAGCATTTGCTCATAGGCTAAGAGGATCAAATGTAATTATAGATAAATACGATTCAATCAAAAATATTCTGGTATAAATTCAGAGGTTTTAAATACTGACAAAATTTCTGTAGAATTGAATTTACTGGCTACTGTGATATTATGATGATTTATTTCTGAGCAATCTTAAATATTCCAAGTAGTTTTCAGTATAAAATTAATTGCCTCTAGTGTTTGCAATTAATTTTTTTCTCTAATGGCTAGGGTTTTACATAGAAAATTGTCAATTGGTTTACCTCAAAACTATCAGGGATAGAAGAAAGTGTTGATAAATTAGTGTAGGGTGAGATGAAATTCAGACGAAAATTTTCTGTATTTCTCTTATCTGTCCTTTAAGAGATTATCGAAACTACCGGTATGGAACCGAAAAGCATCGACAAATGAACTATATAGTGCTGGACCTGATTTGAGTACACGTACACTACACATACAATAGTACTGGAAAGTTTGATAGAAAAATTGAGACTAGCGCAGTTCAAGATAGCCATATTACACGATACGACTGACATCCATAATCATTATATACTGTATATAAATTCTTATTACTTTTTATTATTAATAATAATAATATTATTATTATTGTAGAAAGGCTCTGGTGTAAGATTGTTTAGTTATCGCACTTGTATTTTGCATTCTACTGTTTCGGTCTTTGTACGACACTTGTTAAATTTCTTAGTTGTCTAATTGACAAATAAACGATCTTTATTATTATTATTATTATTATATTTTTTTTAAATTGCCCTGGGCTGTATATGGCCCTGGGCTAAAATATAAGATAAAAAAGACTCTATTTAATTTTTAAAAAAGATGAAAAAATATTTAAAATAGTTCCTCTACGCTCTGGGAGGCCGCATTCGCCAATGTGCCACGAATGCATACAGCATTAAAACGCTGGAGTGCGAATTATTATTATTATTATTATTATTATTATTATTATTATTATTATTATTATTATAGTAATGGGATAGTGATTTGTGGCATATTTTTAATTCACAGAAGATAGGATGAAACATTTCCAGAGTATCATCGGCCACTCAGGTTGAATGAAAGAGTAAATATTGCTCATGTAATCATGACACTAAGCCCTGGGCGAGCATGAATTGAACGTATCGATGCTTGATTCAATTAGATAACTCATTAATACTACATGTAAGCCGGTGTTGGTAGCTTTCGTGCATATCATAATATCTGCGAATGCAAAATGGAAGCGGTAGTTGTAGACTTATTTATAGTTGACGTGCAGGTATAAAAGACGCTTACAATGAAAATCAACAATTCAATTTAATGTAGTGATACGATAGTATTGCAAACAATACTATCGTACCATGATGCATATCTATGTATAATCATCAGCATCATTTCTCCTTGAATCTCAGTTTAGCAAGGGTCTGGTTAACGTTAAATAAAAGAAATCAAAGGTAAATTTCGAAATTTAGATTTTTGTCATAGAACCATTATTTATGTTTCAATCAAAGTATTCCTGACAAAAATAAAATGTTCAAATATGAGTGTTGAATATGTTGAGATGTAGAAGCAATAGGGCGATTGAGATAGTTGTAGTGATTCAGTGTGTTAAAAATTAAACATGAAGCCGCACTATTGAAATTTCAAATGTTAAAGTTTAAAAGTTTAAATTCACAATTTTATTTCATCTGTTTTAGATTTTGTATTGAAATTCAATGTGATTTAAGGTCACGATATATTGCTGATTATAATCAGCGATGCTAGAATGTTATAGTCAAATAAAACCTGACCAAAAGCCATTCGAAGTGAAATATGTCCTGCTTCCACGCAATATGTTATAGCAGTTCCTCACGACCTGACGCCAGACCATATTAGTCCAATATCCCCTGATGAGAAGTTTTAGTATTTCCACTCCACCGCTGCATTGGTATTTTGTCGAAAATATATTGGCTTGTCAGACCTGTGAATGACCGCCTGAATAGCTCCTAGTGTTGTAGATGTCAGCTCAAATTAGCTCTTTTTCTGCAGTATGTAGGGCGCGCAATATCTGCTCATATGTCAAAGAGTAGAGATGGGATAAATCCTGGTAATATGTGACTATGAATTGTATCAATTTCTTGTGAATTATTGAATTCAGAAAATAGCGTTATGGGCTGGTATCCGACGTCGTATTAACAGGCGCAGAGTACAGATCCAGTGCTCGTCTCGTTAAAGCATACATAGAGACAGAAAACCGACGGCAATTTCTGCCTGAGCCTACAAATACATGTATTGAAGCATATATATGTATTTATCTATCTGTCCTCTAGCGATTTACCATAGCTCAATTCTACCGCACATCTTTTAATACATTAGATACTTTCTAGTTCGTTGTTGAGCTCTCGAATTAACGCCTAGTGTTGATGACTATATAACAAAATCGTCTCAACCACATTTTGTGACATCCGAGGTAGTTTATACACATGTATATCCTCAATATAAGACCAAAATATGCTAGCCTTGTTTATTTTGTTGTGTCCAGCTATTGAAACGTACTCTCGGATTTACTTCAAATCTTTCACCTTCAGACCACATAGAAGACCACATGGAAGACCACATAGAAGACTACATGTAAGATCACATGTAAGATCACATGTAAGACCACATGTAAGACCACATGGAAGACCACATGTAAGACCACATGCAAGACAACATGTAAGACCACATGGAAGACCACATGGAAGACCACATGGAAGATCACATGGAAGATCACATGAACTACAAGGAGACACTGACAGAGTTTATCGGTCTTCTCTCATTGTCGCTGATATCGAGTGAATAGAGGTAACAACTGCACTCGATGGTCAGCATTATCTAGAACTGTATCTTTGTTTTATTTAATAGAAGCCGAGGAAAACAATGCAAACCAACTTAGAACCTATATTGTACAAGCTAAAGGAGATATTAAGGTTTGGGAAAGGCTTAACCCTTCATATTTTTGCGATAATTGTTTTTATAATGTTCACACCAGGGGTGGAGGGAGCATCTAACAAGACGTCGAGATAATGCCCGTAGCTTCAAGTACCGCTTCTTCTGTTCATTCCATAAATCATCCAGGGACAATAACATCAATAGATTCGTGCCAATCAGGGACTGGCACAAAATAATAAGATTAGAATTTTGTGGACGGAATTGGGTTAAGAATCAGTTCATACATATTTGCAAGATAATAGAGCATGATATTGTAAAAAAAGCTTAATTAGAAACATAATGATTCAAAGCAAGCTTTCCACACGTTTCTTTATAAAATTCTTGACATTATACTGCATGCATATTAATGCTTTGTGGAGAAGTAATTTCTAGTGTTAGATAAAAGTCCATAAATATCGCTTGTAGAACTTTGTTTGAATATTTACATTTTGTACACGTGTCTGTAAAACCCTATGGTATAGACCCGGGGAATATAATTGAGCAAAATATAAAAAAACATTGTTATGTTTCTTATATTTTGCTTTCTATATTAAGAATTATAAAATGATCAAGTTTCATGTGCTTCTAAATTACTTGATAATGTATACAATTCCAGCCCCACAATAATTTAAAGTAAGTATGTTTATATATGGCCTGAGCCGATGGCTCTATGGAGTGTTCGACAACGGATCAGTATATGCAGGGTTCAAATATAATGCTTTCCTCGTCACTTACATGCTATCGAGCATAAAGATGACGTTTAACTTTAGCCATTATAGCATTATTTAAATGTTTTAAATAGCAGTGGCAGATTCCTAGGAATCCTTATATTTTCTTATTACGTGTACTATGAATCTTTCCGTAGCGACATTTCCATGAGCAAATGGTCTAATTAGTCAAAGATTCACCTCAAAAGTAAGGGGAAGTAGTTATGGATCAGTTCTTCAAAGTCCAAAATATCTCTTTAATTTTAAAAATAATAATTTTATTTAACGGGGACCTAGGTAATTTAAAATAATTAAATTAAAGGGCATCGATGTAATTTAAGAAATCGGGGCCGGGGCCGGGGCTTATGTAGGCCTACACCTTCAAGGCTCTATTTCCGGATTCTAAAATATCTCATAATTTTACGTGTAAAATTTATCATGACTAGAAGAATTAAACATGCAAATTTTCTATTAGAAAATGTTTTTTCTGAAAGTGTTACATATGCTGTTTGGCCCTGTACTTGTAGATTAGCTACTATGTAGGCTTTGCTGTAAAATATTAAAGTAAATGCATATGCTACTGCGCCCCGTCAGGAAGATTAGCCTATTCTGTAGGATGAATACGCTGTTGATAGAATTGAGTGTTGACAGCTTAGAAAGAAAAAATCCCAGGGTGATGGAAGGTTATTCTTAAATCCGCGTCGGCTGCAATTGGTGTGCCATCAAAAGGCAAAAGATTACTAATAACCATGGAGAGGAAGGAGGATATGGGCCTTAAACAAGCATCTGTGCTTCCTGACCCTGTGTGTCGTTATGTTTATGTAATGTTCATGACTGCTATACTGTAAAATATAAGTTGAATAATAACGTCTAATTATGAGTGCAGAAGAGTAGTTCACCAGATGTCAGAGTTTTACAGTAACAATGATGATATTATAATAATCATTTAACCTAATCTAAATTGTCTCACGCTATGAGACAAAATGCATCTTAAAAACAACAATTTACTCCGCTAAATAAGTACATCTTCTCAAATCACAAAATCCTAAGATGAGTAAACGATAGACCTGGAACTATGCAATACAGTGAGAGAAGAAGAGATAGAAAGAGTGTGTGTGTGTGTGTGAGAGAGAGAGAGAGAGAGAGAGAGAGAGTGACAGTTAGAGAGAGTATGAGAGAAGAGATAAAGAAAGAAATAGATAAAGAAAGAAAGAAAGAGATAAAGAAAGAAATAAACAAACAAATAAATAAAAAAGAAAATATAAAAAAATAAAGAACGAAAGAATGAATGAAAGAAAAAGTAAGAAACGCAAAAACGAAGAAGGAAGAAAACTAGGGAGTAAGAAAGAGAGAGCGAGAGAGATAGAGAGAGTTTAATAGAAAGCCAGAGAAATAGAGAGAAACAGAGATAAATAGAGTAGAGGTTTGTTGTAGACTTTGAACTGTTCAGAGTTCAGATCTAAGACTCTATTTAAATGAAGACTGTTAACTTGGCGTCGACTGTAAAAATGTCTCATTAAAATTCAACAACTTGGCTGTAGCCAATACTTTAAAGTTCCTTACTTCTACTTTCTCTTAGGATCTATTTGGTAGCAGCCTAACATAACGTATTTGTTTATTGTTAATGTGTTATTCTTGATAAGTGATTTGTGCATTTGTTGATATTTGTGATGAGATAAGCAAATAGAATAGTTTTAGGTTAAAGTAGCCTATTTGATAATTAAAATGCTAAAACTACTCTTTCATTATCATACTTCTCCAGAACTATATGTCCAATGGTAGCAGATATTTTAAGTAATGCTTCAAATATGAAATTTGTCAATATAAAAGTCATAATATTTTACTGCCTTAAAAATTTTTATAGCAGTTTTCCTACTCTCAATAACCTTATTTTTTTCACTATTTCATATAAATTCTACAACTCTACTGAATTTTCAATAATGACTCACAAAAAACATTATTAACCTTTAGATTTCACTTTTTATTTAGGCACTTATAGAAGCATGTATGCATATTCTGGTCAAAACTAATTAATATCATAAAGCAACCATTTGTTATTATTGTTTACATTCGCAAAATATTAAAATACATGGATTTTCATAGTATTCAAATCACCTGCTGCAGAAATTTAATGCCTATAATTTGACTGTCAACAAATGCCATCAATAAAATGGTCAGTTTGGATGAAAACCTTTTGAATACGATAGCCAAAATAGATGAAAAACTTATTTCAGTATGACTCGCAATAACAAACATGGCTACTCTTACACAAACATTTCCTAAATATTACTTGTGTCTTCATGAACATCGGATCAACATCAGAATTAACTTACAACTTATTACATGAACCGTTGTAATTCACTTACGGAAATCTTTACTCCTCGGTAAAACAAAATATCTTAAATATGTTTGCTCCGTTTGTAAATTTGCTCCAGATTCGTGACCCTCAAGAAAAATGCCCTAAATATGACAAAATACGTCCAATGGTAGCCGAAGATAAAACCATAAGTAGGCCTACTACCGTTAGTTTGGAATTTTACTGGAACTTTTGGTCAGGTTTCAGTAGACTATGATCTAACTGGGTATGACTAGGCATTATTGGAAAAAGAGTCGAAGACTTATGCGCAGTTGAAGAAGCTTTTATTATCTTCTTTATTCTATTATTATAAATTTTGAGATTTATAAAAGTACCCGTTATTACAAGGCAATAAATATCCCGATGTCATAAAATGAGAGTTTATGTCATTATAAAACAATCACCTTTATCGATCATTATAGGATACATAATATTATAAGGGGATGGGTTTGCTGAAAGATTTTCTCTCTCTTTCTCTCTCTCTGTCTCTGTCTCACTCTCTCTCTATTTGTGCTCTTCCTAACGGCAGGTCCATGGTATACATCTCTTACAACCAATGCTATTCTCGGTCTTCCTTTGCATATCTATTTACGAATTTTTAATTAAATCGTCATACATCCCAAGTCTAGGTCTTTCTCTCTAAATCTAAAGATTTGCATTTTTCCTTCTAATATTAAAAGAAAGAATGCAAGGAAGAATAGCTACAAGCAGACCGAGACAAGAATATTCGATGATAAATAACAAATTCGAAAAATGACATGTAAAGGAAAGCCGAGGATAGAATTGGTTGGAAGAGTTACATGCTATGGACCTGCCGCTAGGCCGTGTACTAATAGAGAGCGAGAGAGAAAGAGAAAGAGAGAGATATAGAATTGGTTGGAAGAGTTATATGCTATGGACCTGCTGTTAGGCCGTGCACTAATAGAAAGAGAGAGAGAAAGAGAGAGAGAGAGAGAGAGAGTGAGAGAGGGGGTAGGAAAATAAGACAGATAATCAGAATTGCTATATTTGTTGGAACATATCTATTCCAAATGATGGCTCATATGCAATTTTATAAACCAGAGGTGTATGCAAAATCAATTCACCTTCATCATCATCATTTTTCTCCCTTGAATCTCAGTTTAACAAGGGTCGGGATACGAATACACTGTCCCAAATCCTCTCTGTCCTACACTACACCACCAGCCAATACCCTATTTGAGACTTTTCCATTCTTTTACATTTTTGTAGCATTTATTGGAGCCTAGGCGCTCACCAACCGAATGCCCATTCTGACGTTGGTATGGATCTTAGTGCTTTAGTCGCCTTCTACGACATGTGCAGTCATCGGTTGGTCAATTCTTCACACAACCCGGACACAACACGGGGAAAAATCAATTCACCTTAACAAATAAATTTATGTAAGTTGTAATCTACGTGTATTACTCTGTAGGTTAGCTAACAAGGCAGAATTTAATAGTACAACTGTAGAATCCACAAAGATAAATTTGATGCCTTATAAGATGGCAAAATGACTAAAGTTATTAAATAAGATTAGTTTCTACAAACAAGAGAGATCATTCATTCTAGCAATTCATCTTGTTAGTGAAATCTATATACCCTGTGCAATTCTTACTTTTTGCTCCATTCATATGTTAATGAAAATACTTTAAATTTCATTTGTCTATATAGCTATGCATTACGAATATATATATATATATATATATATATATATATATATATATTATATTATATATATATATATATATATATATATATATATATATATATTCGTAATGCATAGCTATATAGACAAATGAAATTTAAAATATTTTCATTAACATATGAATGGAGCAAAAAGTAAGAATAATAATATATAATAATAATAATAATATATATATATATAATATATATATAATATATATATATATATATATATATATATATATATATTGGCATATGATACTTTGGATTGCTGTTTTGTTGGATAGCTTATTAGCAGAACATATTTAAGAAATTAAAGGATAGATGACGATATTTGAATAATTGAAAGGCATTAAAAAATTAAAAAGTAAAAATAAAGTAAACACGCGTTATAGTGAAATGATCAACTATGTTGATATCTATCACTTTTTAATACCGCATGTTTAAACCGTTAGGCAATTTATTTCATTTTCCGTGTAACCAGTCCAGTGAATGTCCGAGATTTTACTCTCAGATCAGCGCGGCCGGGATTCGAACCCAAGAGGATTCAATTCACCTCAGGATTTGTCATTTAAAACTTCATGACGTTACCCCTACGCTATTAAGACATTCATTGTTTGAATATATTACTTTTACTAGATGGGACATAAATAATAATTTTATCGAACTAGTATATTACGATATTGTAGGTCGAGATATGTAGATAAACAGATAGAATTAATACTGCAGATGGATAGGTAAATCACATGCACTCCCGTCTCTAATATCCATTCGAGCGCCGACAGTGCACACAATATACTCCTAAACTTACCATATCAAATTTAATAAACTTATAATGTTTAGCTTTGAAGCAGACCCTAACGTAAGGTCTGCTTTAAAGCTAAACATTATAAGTTTATTTAAATTTAACATGGTAGATTTAAGGGTATAGCGAGTGCACTAGTACTATCTACGAATTAAACATACGCACACGCAAAAATATACAGTGTTTACACGCTAAGTAAAAACACTTCTGGTAGTTGTAAGATAATGAAGATTCAGTACGCATAATGTAGGTTAGCTAAGCGACAGGTACATGTACATCTTGCGTATATCTTTGAATAGATAATTACTTGAACTCATTACCAACTCAGGTTAAAGTTTCTGGGACGAATTAAAATGCTATTGTCGTTGATTGTCGTTATCATAAAATTGCTTAGAACAACGTGTTAGCATGACCGCTCGCTTGAGAACTAGTGCTGTGCATATAAAGCTATGGTTAACGTAAGTTTCCTCACTCGAAAGCGAAATCTATGAAGGGCGAGCCCAGGATTTGAACCCCGCATACACTGATCCGCGGTCGAGAATCTTACAGTATATATGCAATATGTATAATATTATAAAATTATATATATATACATATATATATACACTGTATAATTTGTATATATATATATTATATTAAAATGTATATATATAAATATATATTATATATATATATATATATATATATATATATATATATATATGCCTACATATATGATATTTATTCTATATTATATGTACGGAGATATTTTGACAACAGACCGAACGAGAGCTGCATGTTTAGATACTCGACTGCAGTAGGAACTGATTTAATCAGAGAAAATCAAATCAGAAGAATATTTTGGCTATTTCTTAACATTGGTTTAATTTAATGCCGGAATCGGTTAATTTTGTTGATAGCGGAAACTTTCTTATCACAGGACCTGTGTGATGGGAATTGAATGACTGAGAAGAGAGAGAGAGAGAGAGAGGGAGGGAGAGAGAGAAAGGTAGAGAGAGACAGTGTTGATATTCATGTAGATCCGATACGAAATAATCAAGTAATGTTACGTTAAATTATTTACCTTTAAACCAAGTCAATTGACGGGACAATTAGCATAGCCTGATTAATTCTTGTAATTTTCTTTCAGTTTACTTGTCAAAATGCTGGATTCAAAGTACCTGTAGCTTGATTTTGACCAGCTTCTTCATAATTACAGATTTTATTAAAGTGTGCCAATCTTGACGGGATCGTGACGTGAAATAGTGGAATACTTCTTTGAAACCATATTTTACATAATAACGCTTCTAACTCTGAATTCTAACGTTGTAGGATCAAATCGGAGTGTGTAAAAAACCTTTTCGAAGTTAATTATATCAGACCATCTCCTTTTTTATTCCAATTTTGCTGGTACTTTCTTAGATATTAGTAAAATGAAGTTTAGTTATTAAAATAAAAATGGCAACCCATGATAGGCCTAATTGTATTATATGTAGCAATACATCGTATGCATACGACGAAATGTGGACCTCAACTGTTTTCATAAGTGTAAATTCAAGACCATGTAAATAATGTTCGTTAATCCTCTGAATTTATGGTGGTTATTTGAAATGCCATGGCAAATATAATGTATTTAGCCTACTTAAAGCATTGAAATTTTCTGTTATAGCTTCTAAAACCATAACGTTGTCCTATAGCTTAATTCACATTTTGTAATTAAATTAATTGCTTGGGTTAAATTAATTGAATTATTATTTTTAATAAATTTGTAATGTGGCTTGATGTCACTGAATTCTCTGAGTCCTCATCGTCGTCGACATAGCTTTGTCTAGAGACAGAGAGATGCGGGGTCATCGAACATACTTTATAACTAAGATACTGAGTTTCGTCTCGACCCTGAAAACAACGAGGTCATTTAGGTTCAAATCCGGGAGTATCCCAGTCCCACCATCCGCTGAATTATGTGAATTATGAAGGATGTAGGATGAAGAAGGATGAAGGATGAAGAAGGGTGAAGAAGGATGAAAGATGAAGAAGGATGAAGGATGATGAAGGATGAAGGATGAAGGATGACGGATGAAGAAGGGTGAAGAAGAATGAAGGATGAAAGATGAAGAAGGATGAAGAAGGTTGAAGAATGAAGGAAGAAGGATGAATTATGATGAAGGATGAAGGATGTAGGATGAAGGATGTAGAATGAAGAAGGATGAAGCTGAAGCTAAGTGGTAGCTTTAAGGCAACCAACGAGGTTTGACTGAGATCACAAGCCAATAATCAGAAACATTAAATCCTCGGATGTTGGACTCTACAAGTGTATCGCCAGAAACAATCGTGAGAAGACCCAAGTCAGGTGTCGATTAAGGCATGTTTCGACAATGGGATTACTACAGTTCATTTTATGTGGAAGATCATAAGCCTCAAATTATGGAATTCCCACTGGATTCGCTGAAAATTCACAATTTTCCAGCTATATCCAGATGATAATGCAAAAGCTGATTCTGATGTTAATTTAATGCCTTTATCCGGAAAACCTTTAGTCTAAAATTAAATATTATATTATGAGAATGTATTTCATGAGTCTAACTTCAAATACCGCAACATTTGTTAAAATTAATATGAGACACTGTCGCTCTGATTTAACTAATATGAGGTAATGAGATTAATTACATTAGATTATTGTCGGATTTATAATAGAAACTCTAGCTTGAAATTAATGAAATTATTAAGTAATAATATAAACATGAGATTATAAAGCTATTAGTCAATAGATTTAAACATTTCTGAATGAAGCATTCAAATAAAGCAATGTAAATGTGATGAATTTCAATTGCTGAATTTTACTAGAATTTTGCTAAGACATGATCAAAATGCATATTTTTACGGAACAGTACATTATATCTGGGCTATACCGGAAGCAAATTGGTAAATAGCGATTAATCCGACTGCGGATTAGTTGGTGCAGGGTTCAAATTCAGCGTTTGCCTCTTCATCTCCCCCCCCCCAATGACATCATTTTAAGACAGGAAACTGAAGATGATAATCCTAGCTTTGTCTTCAGCGATAATTCATCCAACGAAGTGGTACACAGTATAAGTTCTAAGTGACCATTGTCATGCTTCTGATCTAACTAATCATCGCACAACATGGGACACATTCCGGGGTTATTCATAAAATTCAGTATATTTTTCATGGGAGGATAAGAAGCATATCCCTCTTTTAGGCTTTGATGTACTAGTGCACAAAATCAAGACAGACTATCTATAAACTCTTTATCTAATTGACACAGTAAATAAATGTCTATAGATACGGGCTATTCGAGTGAAGTGAAATTATATTCTAGCTTTAGACTAATTAAGAGTTGTGTATGCTGTTAATTTTCACTATAAATAAGCTAATGTGAGGTTTGGACTTGACTTTTGAGACCGACAAAACAATTTATTATATGTTAGTGCGTCTTTTTACTATCGACAGATAAAGTTTGCGACATAAAACCTAAAGAATAAACAAAGACTTCTCTTATTCGTAGGTAAACAAAAGCAAATAGTCAAATTATCTCCTACTGTATGTAGTAATATAACGTTCCTGTAAGAATTATATCAAGTAGTGCACAATTAATTCAAACTGGAGTAAAAATCAAAGATGTTTTAATAATATTTTGCTCGGTAGGTTGAGGCAAAAAGTTCTAATAAATGTTATTTCAGGAAAATATGCGGAATTCCATAAAAAGGGTATACAAATCTGTGAAACATTATTACGGTCTTCATTATTGTAATTTTCCTGAGAATTTTGCTCATAAATCCTCTTAAAAGTGATGACTACTGTAGTATAAGTGATGACTACTGTAGTATAAGTGAGGACTACTGTAGTATAAGTGAGGACTACTGTAGTATAAGTGAGGACTACTGCAGTAAAAGTGATGACTACTGTAGTATAAGTGTTGACTACTGTAGTATAAGTGTTGACTACTGTAGTATAAGTGATGACTACTGTAGTATAAGTGAGGACTACTGTAGTATAAGTGAGGACTACTGTAGTATAAGTGAGGACTACTGTAGTATACGTGATGACTACTGTAGTATAAGTGAGGACTACTGTAGTGTAAGTGAGGACTACTGTAGTATAAGTGATGACTACTGTAGTATAAGTGTTGACTGCTGTAGTATAAGTCCTGACTACTGTAGTATACGCCATGACTACTGCAGTATAAGTGGTCATAACTACTGTAGTATAAGTAGTCATGATTACTGTAGTATAAGTCATGACTACTGTGGTATAAGTCATGAATACTGTAGTATAAGTGATGACTACTGTAGTATAAGTGATGGCTACTGTAGTATAAGTGATGACTACTGTAGTATAAGTGATGGCTACTGTAGTATAAGCCTTGACTACTGTAGTATAAGTGATGACTACTGTGATATAAGTCATGACTACTGGAGTATAAGTCATGACTACTGTGGTATAAGTCATGACTACTGTAGTATAAGTCATGACTACTGTAGTATAAGTGGTCATAACTACTGTAGTATAAGAAGTCATAACTACTGTAGTATAAGTCATGACTTCAGTAATATTTCACTGCTAGAAAGCCATATATTTAACAAGATATATACGCCAAGCCTGTTATAAATGAGTCATATTTCTATTACTTACTTAATCAACCTCTCAGAAGGTATCTTCCCGACCTCCTTCAAAGAAACAGTTTTATCTCCTTTACTAAAAAAGCCTTCTCTACCAAAAGATGATTTTTCCAGTTACCGTCCTATTTCCAATCTTAACTTCATCTCTAAACTTCTTGAAAAGGTAATTTATACCCTTTTATGCACTCATCTTGATTCTTTCCCTTCTCTCTCATTATCAATCTGCCTATAGAAAACTCCATTCTACTGAAACCGCTCTTCTTCGTATACATAATGATTTTAGCTTGGCCATGAGTAGTAAACAGGTTTCTGCCTTGGTTCATCTAGATCTCTCTGCTGCCTTTGATACAATTGACCATGGCATCCTAATAAATAGGCTTAATTCTTGTCTTGGCATATCTGATTCTGCTTTTTCCCTTCACACATCATATCTCTCATGTCGCACACAATCAGTTATTATTGGTCAAAATCGCTCTTCTGAACTACCCCTCCTACGAGGTGTTCCTTAAGGTTCAGTGTTAGGTCCAATGGTCTTCTCTTTATATATCACTCCTCTTAGCTACCTGCTTGCTCAGTCCTCCATAAATTTTCATTTCTATGCAGACGACACACAGCTATATATTTCCTTTTCTAATCATGATTCCGATCAGAAACTGGCTCATCTCTCATCCATTCTAGACAAGGTTTATTCCTGGTTTTCTGCTAACCGTCTTGCTGTTAATCTCTCCAAAACTGAATACCTTTTAATTGGCACTCCTTTGCAAAGAAGTAAAATTACCAATAACTCTGTTAATTTTCAGAATCTTGCTCTTTCACCTTCTCGATCCGCCAAAAACCTTGGAGTCATATTTGATGAAAACCTTGACTTTAAATCCCATATCTCTTCTGTTTGTCGCTCTTCTTTCTTTCAGATTCGTCCGATTAGGCAAATACGTCCATCCCTTTCTAGAAATTCAGCCACTACCCTTGCTAATTCTATAGTTCATTCAAAGCTCGACCACTGTAATTCATTATTACATGGGTTGCCTACTTCTTCTCTCAATCGTTTGCAGCACGTCCAGAATTCTCTTGCACGTGTTGTTTGCAAGTCCTCTCGACTTCAATTTCGCTCTCTTTCTCTTCTACGCAGTCTTCACTGGCTCCCTGTTAATCAACGCATAAAATATAAAATAGCTCTATTAACTTTCAAAACTCTGCGATTTGGCAAGCCTTCTTACTTATCTGAAATTATTCTTCCCTATCGTCCCTCACGTGCACTTCGCTCCACCGATGCCAATCTTGTATCAGTTCCAAATGTTCTCACGTCATTGGGCAGACGTTCATTTTCATACGCAGCACCCACAATCTGGAACTCTTTACCTGCAAATCTTCGCTCTTATTTTTCTCTTTCAACATTCTCTAGCAAGCTTAAGACTTACCTTTTTTCTACCATAGACATAATCAATCTACCTTGACCATTTTTTGATCACCGGACTGGCTTTCGTTTAGGACCTTACTTCTCCTCAGCACATTTCTTTCGCAGACTGGTCTGGATGAATTGATCTGTAGTGATGTGTGCTGTTGGGGACGTCCCTGACATCATCCCTGGATGAGGAAACGGACGTTAAACCTTTATTATTATTATTTCTCAATACCTGAAACAACAGCACTTACTATTGTAAGTGTTGTTGTTTCACTACAACATACACTACATTAATTACATAACAACTACGTGATTATATAAATGAATCCATTCGAGGAAAGAATCTACTAAGCAATTGATTCAATTTGATTGCATATCAGGAACTTACTCTCAGATTGTCCATTGTTCTCGATTCTAACCACCGTCAACCACATAGTTATATGGATGTTCCTAACGGCTGGGCAATGAAGACACCGGTTAGCTTCACTAATGAGCCAAATATATATCTATAGCAATTGATCCTGTAAAACAGCCCTAATTGAGACGTACTGTTCCTTATAGCAAACCCCTAATTGAGATTCACTGCTCCTTACATTAAACTTTAATAATAATAATAATATTTCGGTTTACATTTTCTACTCATTCTACGATAACTTCCAATCGCACTGAATTAAGAAAATCCTCTAACATACAGAAATAGTATATCGCAGATATTCACATTCATATAGGTCCACGGCTATTGTACATGTATTAAACAGGCGCCGAAGTTTCACAGGTAGATATTTAGCATTTCGACGTTTAAAACATATCAAAGCTCTATAAATAAATGCAATTAGTCTACTTAAAATCTCTACGTAATTCAAGCTTTAAATCTAGATGTTTTGTTTGTAACACGCAATCATTCTGCAATAGTTCTCGTTTGGATTTTGTCATCATACGCAGTTCTAAACACTTATCTATGCAGACCTATATACGTGGACCTATATGATGGTATCAGCAATGGACTACCTATTGGCAGGTCCATGGTATATATAATACGCTTCCACTCTTCTCTGTCTTCCGCTTTCCTCGTCATGTCCACATAAACCAGCTAACTGCTGTACCAGCTAACTAGATATTTATTAAATAAATTATAAGCCTAGACACTTATACAGAGAATTTTTGCTTCATTTCTTCTTAGCGTCTGCTTAGCTCCAAAGGTCATAAACATGAAGGCCATCGTCTGTCGAAAACTATTCCTTCGATCTTGTGCTTTCATTATACTAAACTAATACTATTGATAGATTGTTAATTATCTGTGATTGTAGCCTCTTACGAATAAGTATTCGAATAAGTACATCACTGCTCACTCATAGTCATTAAATCTCTGACAACATGTAAGTTACATTTAAATAATGCTTTAGTCTTATTTATTGATATTTAAACCTAATTATGTATAGGTAACACGGGGTTGATAGGCCCCACAAGCAGGACCGGGGCTACAGGTGTGACGGTGCAGCCTGGTGCTCAGGTGTTCACCGGAGACACCGGGGCTCCAGGGGCATCAGGTTAATTACCTTTATCAATCAATCAAATAAAGCTGGTAAAAGCTGGTAAAGCTAATGTTAATAATAATAATAATAATAATAATAGATTTAATTCAGTCTGCTACAACAATTCTTTTAAGCCGCTTAATGACCACGAGTAGCCGGGCGGCGATTCAGCACGTATTGCTTGAATCGTTTTTATCAAACCCCAGGTTCTTTACACCGGAGTAATTTAAAAAATAATAATAATAAAGATTTAACGTCCGTTTCCTCATCCAGGGATGATGTCAGGGACGTATTTTACTGCGCTGTAGGGGATACTACTCCTTACGTCTAACCCCTAATTACGAAGTATTGCTCCTTACATCGGACGTCTAATCAAACATTCCAACTTAACTTGTTAACAATTATGCAAGAGACTTTATAATTAGCTACGCTATCGTGTACTTAGAATTTAGTTGATTGAAGGTGAAGTATCAACAGCCTGCAATTAATCGTTCTGCGTACAGTTGATCAATAGCTCAAGGCGAGTTTAGATTGACTATCTGTGCCACAGCAAATATTTATTGTTAAATTGAAGTTATTTTCTTTTATTATTACAATTTACTAAGATTAATTAAATAATTGGATATTAAATCACTAATTTAGCTCTTTTAGTTTCATGCGCTATGCGAGGAATGACGAAGATATTTACGTTTTCTAAAAATATTGCCAGAAAATTTATTGAAGGATAAACCTATTTCTTCATATTTCACCACTTGATGCCAGTGGAGATGTCGGTAAGATACTCAATGCGGATCAGTATTTTGTGTAGGGGTTCAAATCCTGGGCTCTCCCGTCACTGATATCGCTTTCGAGTGAGGAAACTGACGATAGCATTAGCTTTAGCTTTTGTATAACATTTGCTTCCCAGTTATAATAAAATTTCGGCTTCGTCCAACAGCGTATTCTAATACATATAGGCCTACGTTAAGGATCTTCGTTAGTTCTTATAGATTTAGTAATACTTGCTTAGCGTCATCGATTAAGTTAGTTAATTATGTAATTTTATGGTATTTACTTTTGTTAAGACTGTGTTCCGAATGGAATTTCTGTATGAGAGTTTTAATCGTTTATTCCCAGGTGATATAAATTAAATTTACACATTATAATAATTTATAGCTTAGATTGAGTCCTGAATAAATTTCGTACTATAGTCGAAATTTTTGAGGAGCTCAACAGCCCATCTATTCTTCAGAATATCGTTTTATCACCGGAAATCTAACTCACCGAACATGCCTGGATCATATTCCATGGATGCGGACACTGTGAGTGGTGTTTCATCTACGAAACACTTCTTCAAAAAGAACATGACCAGAAGGAAGTTGATCTTCATAGCGTTTGGTGTTGCCTTTCTGGCAGGAATACTAATTGCCATTACAGTTGTGGCTGTTGAGAACACACAGAAAGCTAACAGGAAGACCATTGCACAATTATTAGAGGAGGTGCCTTTAATAGATGGGTTAGTAAAATTTAAAGTTAACGATTTATTTTGTCAGTGCATTTTTGTCTTAACATCAGGTCCAAGAAAAATATTCTTATTGTTTGTCTGCTTCATATGCAACAAAACACTTTATCGACCGACCAGTATTTGTAGCTTAAAAACAAGATAATTAATCGTGTATTTACGAAACCTTAGTCTAAACCTTAGATCTGAAAATATTAATTTTTGGTGGCATCGAACAGGTTTGTCTTCAATCACCCTAGTAGTGCGTAGTCGAAATACGATGGATATGGTTTTTGGAATTTTCAAATATATCCAATCATTATTTGATACCAGACCCTACGGATAAGTCTGCCGACTTCGAACTTCCTCGTCCTACTTGGGTTCTGCTAAACCAGTTTCGCACCGGTCCAGATCGATGTGCATTGTGCTGCAATAGGTGAAGTTTGAAAAGAAATGTTGAGTACTGTGTGGTGCTCTGCTGGGTGCTCGTGTGGTGCTCTGTGGGTGCTCATGTGGTTCTCTGCTGGGTGCCTGTGTGATGCTTTGAGGCAAGATATGCATCACATCGTGGAGGAATGCCCAAAGTCAAAAGCTCGATGGTGGTTTGACTCGACTAAACACTTTTGATGATGTTGCTAAACGATGATTGTACGATTGCGGCAAACTCTAAGACTCCTAGAGTAATAGTGTCTTCATAATAAAATGGCTTTCAGAAAAAAGAACAATCATTCATTTTAGAATTCATATATTAATTTTAAATTAAATAAGATTTTTTCAAAATGTCTAATCTACACAAAGAATAATCCCCAAATCTGTTGTTCAGGAAAAATCTACATTAATCAATCATATATCGAACAACATTTTAATCAATCAGTGTGAAATGACTAACCTAAATAATTACTTGCAATATGATAAATAGCGCCTACAAATCCACTAAGTGCGCCACTTGCCTTTCTCTGAGATAATCAAAAATAGAAATTAAGCCTACATTGTTTAATGCCAATTTCTAAAATTTTCTTATTCAAAAACACTTAATGTTATCTATTTGTGTGCATTGTTTGTCTGTATAATGCTTAAGATATCTGACATTGTTTCTATGAATAGACACGGATCTTTTTCACTGTAAATATTTCTCAACTATATGCTTAATCAAATATTTTCTGAAGGTCATCTTGAAGAAACTGAGAATCTCAGTAATTTTTCCTTAAAAGCGGCCCAGTGACTGACGAACAGAATACTCAAATACGAATATCAAAATTAAATAAATAAATATCAGAAAGATATTGGAAAATTAAGAATAAGAAAAGAAATTTAAAAATCTTAAATCTAAAACGAAGTCCTAAACCAGCGCAGGCAGCAGACAATGCGGTAACAAATCCAACGATAGGTTAACAATTGAGAGGAAGAAGGAAACAACTAAAACTATAAAAACTGAAAGTATGCAAGGAAAACTCTGTAACATATGTGATAATTTATATGTTTAACCATATGAACAACAAATTGTAGCATTCTCTTCAGTGCACTGCCAATTGGCAGGTTCAAGGCACATATTCATACTCAAAGTCAGCTTTCTCGCTCCATAAGAGCGCTCCTTAGATCAACAAGTTAATCCCTTTATAAAATCTATGCGTTATCTATATCTTATGTATCCTATAGCTTGGGAAAAGTATGGCTTTTCAGGTGGTTTCCCGTTGCCTTCCTCATGATGGATTAATTACCATTTTATCATGGGGGAAAATATTTCATGGTGAGGTGGATCAACTCTTGCCATCCTTAGCTCCTGCCTTAGTCGCCTCTTACGTACACGCAGCAGATTGTTTGCAGTTGCGCTATTCTGCAGTGGTCCAACCACAACCGAGCACAACTCGGGGAGCACAACACGGGTTTAACTATATGAACAATAAATTATATCATTATAAATTGACATTTATTAAAGGATTGGTTGATTGGTTTCACGCAGCCACAACGATTTGCCGTGGCAGCTGTACAAGAGGAAGATGAACACACTGGCTGACGTGGATCTCAACAATTGGACTGAAGTTCACACGGACATACCCAGGCTTAGGACGGGTAAAGTAGGGGCACAGGTAAGAAAAACAAGCTTAATCAACACACTTTCAACTGTTTTCCGTGCACATGCAAAAATTATGAATAAGTGAAGTAAAAGAAGCTCTGAGCTTATGTAAGCTCAGTTTTAGACGTGAGCGGATTTGACAGGTGGGGGTCCGGAATTTTCTCAAAAAGGAAGGGCCTGGCTGATGGGCTTAACATGTAGTTACTACAACCCTGTACTGAAGATAACTGAACAGGACAATGTAAAAAAACTGTACACATCACTCACTAACTCAATTTATTTTAATCAAGGGGTGCACGGGAATGAGGGGTTTCATCGGTGATGTGATGTACCAATAATCTTGGGGGTTATGATTTTGACGTAGTGGGATCTTCCCTATGCCAATAATCTGTTAATTAACTTCTTACTTAATCTGCTTTTATTTTCTTGTGCTGCTATTCAATATGCACAAATTTTCAAACTGTGTAATTGTGTAGGTTGAATATTTTCAATAATATTTAGCAATATTTAAATTTCTTATCAATTTAAAAAAATTCTAACTACTTTTCATGAAACAATGATCTAAGAGCCTACTGTATTAATCTGCAGACATGAGTCCAATATGGGCTTATAACGTCAATATTTTCGTACCAAACTTTTGTATAAATACTTTTACATATTTATTCCACCTGCAACAGGTTTCTAATGCTGTTTTCAAATTTTCAAATTATTCTAAATACATTTTTAAATTTAAATTCTGCAAAATGTTTCATAAAATTTATTTTCGTTCAATCTATGGAGCAAGCGCCAGAAAGACGCAAATGTATAAATTCTGATCATCGAGCTCTTGGAAGTTTTAATAGCTCAAAGATTAGAGCGACAAGTAGCGTCAAGAAGACATGGCTGCACCTGAGCTCGTGGAATCACATCGAGGACGAGCTTATTGAATAATATTTTTAAGAATTATTATCTAATCAATCAACCAATAAGAATTTAACGTCCGGTTCCTCGCCATAAGGCAATGTCAGGGACGTCTTTTGCCGACTCTGCATAAACAGGCATCAAAACACCGCACGATGACGACTGAATCCATAAAGACCGCAATGTGTTGTGTTTGATTTGAAAAGAAACAATTTTCTCGTTGGAACCATAGAGGCTCTCGGTCCCCGGTTCTTCTAACCCATTTTATTATTTATTTAATTATTATTTATTTATTTTATTATATTATTTTAGTATGTCTGTTGCAGTTCTGGGCTCTATACGTATCTTGTGACACCCAGCACAAGGACGCAGTGCGAGCCTGTCTAGACCAGGGTGACGTCATACACAGGTTCATAAACAAGTACAGCGACACTTTCCAGCTAGCTACATCCACGGCGGGTTCGGCTTCAGTCAATTAATATTTCTAAATTAATGTGTTTAAATTGAAAAAAAATTAATGTGAAAAGTTAGTCATTTAATTTATAGTTATTAAAATAATCAATGAATTTTTAATAAGCAATCTTTCCAGCGTCAGTCATTCATTCAATCGATTTATAAATTAAAATAA
>CAJHZI010000768.1:0-65000 GCA_905160935.1 Enchytraeus crypticus
TCTCTCTCTCTCTCTCTCTCTCTCTCTCTCTCTCTCTCTCTCTCTCTCTCTCTCTCTCTCTCTCTCTCTCTCTCTGGATCGCTTCCAATCTTGATGTGAGGCAGGAAGTGTACCGCAGCCGATGCAAGTGTGTTAATTAAGGAAGTTCATAAAACTTGATGAAAGTTCATAAATTCTGTTCCTGCGCGGTAGGAGTTATCAACCAGATTACGTGAAAACGGCAATAACATTGGCTGTAACAATAACATTGATTGTTCAGTGATAAGATTAATCTCAAATAAAGAACTGATTATAATCAAATACATACTAGTAGGAACGAAACTGTAGGCCTACATGTATGTAAGGTAACTAAATATAAGAAGTTCAAAAGATTATCTGTTCTATTAAATACAATCAAATCGGCAAAGCTGATAAGACGGCTTAAAATAAAATAAAACCTTTACTTTGAAATATATGCAAAATATGGAAAAGTCTCAATTAGGGGATTGACTAATGGTATGAGTATGATATAAGACAGAGAGGATTTGATACAGTCTATTTGTATCCCGACCCTAGTTAAACTGGGATTCAAAGGAAGATGATAATGATGATGACGACGACGAGGACGACGATGATGATGATGAAATATATGCCCATTGTCAAATAATCGACCAAGCATTAGAGCTTTAGGCAGAGAGTTTGACTAACTCTACCCTAGTTGATTGGACCGAGTACATCTCGAATTGGTCGCAGTCCATCATGTTTGTGGTCACTTGTCACGAGTGAATGAATACGATACTTCTGAAGAGCAATACAGATGATAATTGTGATGATACTGAAGCTGATGATGATGGTGTTGATGAATATGATAATAAATAATATCTGCGAAATATCGAGTAGCAGTGGAGTACCAATACAGCATTAATCACATTGCAGTTACATTGCAGTTACATTGCAGTTCGTGCTATGACGCATTACCACGAATACCATCACGGTGAACATGATTCATGGACATGTATATAGGTTGGATGACGCAGTCAGTAGTACACTTCTTTCATAAGAAATAGGTTAGTGGTTCGAAATCCAGAGTAACAGTATCTGAGAACTTCCTATTTTTTAACGAAACAGACGTTAGAATATGGATTTAAGACTGTAGAGAATCGAGAAAGCCGATGTTAACGTCAGTTTCATCTCTCGAAAGCGATATCAGTGACGGACGAGCCCAGGTTTTGAACTCCACATATAGGCCTACTGATCCACGATCGTATATCGCCATTGGTTACAGCCTGTATCTACATGTATGCGTTGGCATAATTATACTACATGTAAATGTAGATATTTGACTACATTTTAAGTAAACATACAGTTCTGAGAGTACGTGAATCGTAGACATTTTAGATACCTAATGTAGTTGATTTAAAGTGTCTATCCTTTAATTCGAAGATGAGCGAACACATCAGTGTTAAACAATTGGCATACAAGTCTGCAGTCACACTGTGTTCATAATTGTACAATTTAACTATAGTCGTGCACTATATAATTATATAGTTCTACTAAAACTAAAGACATGCATTCCAATAAATAAAGGGCAAAAATTCAAGAGAGAAAGATGAGAAGATATATAAGACTGTTTAAGCAAAATCAGGCGTACCACTTCGTGCAATCTTCTTATGTTTTAGCTCAATAAGACGCAATTTATGTTAAAAGTTCAGATTTTAGAAAAAATTAAGTTCCTTGAGCCACTATAGAAGTAGGCCTACTAAAGTAATAGACAAGTTATCTACATGTAAGATATAACGTAAATGTTTCTGATGCACAGAGATTTTTCTGAGTCACTTCAACTGAAGAACTATTTGCTGGCTCCCGTGGAAAAATAACAATGCCAAGTCGCCAAGAGCAGCAAATTCAGCATGACATTGTGTATGAATTACTTCTATTTATAATCAAGCACTTAATGTTTACTTTCAAATATTTTAATTCTAAATTTTACTATATACTTCGCAGGTGCAATATTATACGCTATTTTTCCTAATATTGAATTTCTTGTACTGACTTTTGCTTTCGTCTTTCCTACAACGTAAGCTGCTTGAAACTCAGAGGCCTAACTTTAGATAGGACTCTGAGTTTCAAGCAGCATGTAAGAAAGACGAAGGCAAAAGTCAGTACAAGAAATTCAATATTAGGAAAACTGGCGAACACTCATTGGGGTGCAAAGGCCAACACAATACGCTCCACAGTATTGGCCCTCTGCTACTCTAGTGCTGAGTATGCCTGCGCTGTTTGGGGTCGCTCCACACATGCCCATAAAATTGACAGTGCTTTTAACGCTGCGTGTCGTCATATAACAGGTTGCCTGAAACCAACAAGTAAGGACAGTCTGTACTTACTCTCTGGCATAACACCACCAGCCATCAGACGTAATGTCGCTAGCCAAGCTGAAAGAAGTAGACAAGAACAGGATCAACGACATCCATTACATGGTGAAAATCCTCGGAGATCACGACTCAAATCAAGGCACAGCTTCTTAAATTCAGTGTTGCCACTAACTCGGTCAGTGGAGCAATCTCGCCTCCAGATGTGGAGAGAACATCTGCAATCAGTTCCAGAGGATAAAATATGTGTAGAAGCGTCAGAAAGTCTTCCGTGTGGGTGCGATGAAGATCGACGAACGTGGTTATGCTTAAATAGATTTAGGACAAAGGTTGCAATGAGCCGATGGGGTTATTATGTAATGGTTCTACAGTATGTGAATGCGGCCTGGAGGAGGAGGACATTGACCATTTGATGAACTGCAACTTGACCTGTGATGGGGTCACGCGTGAGGATCTCAGAGAGTTTAATGATCGGGCGAGAAATTGTGTCAGACGCTGGATTAATGCTGTGTAAGATAAGAAGAAGGTGCAATAGGGTTATACACTGGAAAGATGGCAATGCCTATAGTCGATTCATTTACTGTTTGTCATTTAGCAAAAAACAGTATTTATGACTTCTGCTTATACTTTCGGCTTATTCAGCGAATTGCATTGTGAAAGGCAAGGTAGGGCCTAATGCTGAGTGCAGGGGTTTATGACTGGTTGCTGTAACTAGTTGTTGCACAACCACTAGTGAGTGTAGCAACCACTCAGTGGCGTAGCCAGGATTTAGTCTTGGGGGAGGCACTTTAATCTTGGGGAAGGCACGTTTGGGAGGTACACACTTTATACAATGTTTGCACTTATATTTTGGCCTTAATAAAACTTTTACATGACATCTTGGAGAGGGCACATGCCCCTCCCTGCCTCCCCCTCGCTACGCCACTGCAACCATTAGTGGGTGTAGCAACCACTAGAGGGTGTAGTTTTGTAGCAACCAGGGTTTATAGCTGGTTGCAATAACTAGTAGTGTGCAGGGTGTATAACTGATTGATATAGTGACTGAGTGCAGGGTTTATATGTGATGCTGGTACTGGGGTGCAGGGTGTATAACTGATGAAGTGACTGGATGTAAGGTGTATAACTGATGAAGTGACTGGTGTAGGGTGTATAACTGATGCAGTGACTGGGTGTAGGGTGTATAACTGATGCAGTGACTGGTGCATGGTGTATAACTGATGCAGTGACTGGTGCATGGTGCATAACTGATGCAGTGACTGGGTGCAGGGTGTATAACTGATGCAGTGACTGGGTGTAGGGTGTATAACTGATGCAGTGACTGGTGTAGGGTGTATAACTGATGCAGTGACTGGTGTAGGGTGTATAATTGATGCAGTGACTGGGTGCAGGGTTTATGTGTGATGCTGGTACTGGGGTGCTGTGTGTATAACTGATTCATAGATTCAAACGACTGTCTGACACTCGAGATGTAACGTTCCTCTCAGTCAATTGCTCTTTATATTCTCTGCGGTCGTTCGTTCAGTCGAGTGCGACTAAATAATTGCTCAGAAATCTCTGCAATCAAATTAGTACCGGCCGAGCCATGTTAGACTCATTATTGAGGCTCAAAGTTGATTTAGTAATAAATTACCTACAGGAAATATGTATGTTAATGTGTGAATTATTTATAAATTTCTTGCAGTTTCCAACATTTTTTGGCGTTGATTTTGAGAATTTAGAAATAATTGAGTACTTCAATGAAAGACTGTCTCAGATTATATAAGCATCATCATTTTGTAATTTATATCCGTTCTAATAGCCTATTTTGTGGCACATTCACACTCGACTGATATACTGATTTATATATATATATATATATATATATATATATGTGTGTGTGTGTGTGTGTGTGTGTGTGTGTGTGTGTATATATATATATATATATATATATATATATATATATATATATATCTTTAATACAGTATAATTGCTTCAATTCACTCAAAATCTCCGATTTAGTAAGAAGCTTTCCAGTGCGTCATTATTGCGATAGTTGCACAGTGGAGCAGTCAGGATTTAATCTTAGGGGAGACACTGTAATATGGGGGGCATTTAGAGGGACGAAAGCACTGTGTTTACAGTGTGTGCACTTATATTTTGGGCATAATACAAATTTTAAATGACATCTTAGGGCATATGCCCAACCCTCTGCCTCACCCTGGCTATGCCATTGAGCTTGTACCTATTTTTCATCAGTAAAACAACAGTTATTTATTAAAACAATTTAAGCAAATCACCACTATTGGAACAGCAGAATCATTACATTACCCCCTAGACATCTTAAGCAACCGTTAAAAATGACGGCGAAGATTTGCAGCTGCACCTACTTCTTGACAACAGCTTACTTGTCTCGCTTCTTATGCTTGCCTTGTTGCTCTTTTGTCGATATCTCGTGCTTGCAGAGCTTATTTCATGTGCCAAAACTCCCCGATTTGTCAATTATTCATAGGATCCTGATGAGATCATAACATTATCGAGTGCGAAAAATAAAATTTATATACAATTTTGAGTTATAAAATGGATACGTAAAGTAGTGCGATTAAGAAAAATTAAGTAGTAGAATTTAACTAAAAGTGACCTAGTGTATATATGTTACAATCTCTTACCATATAATATTGATAGAGAGTATCATAATAATATAATACCATAGTACCATATAATACCATAAAATACCATATAGTACCATATAATATCGATACCAAATAACCACAGCTGCGACTCGAGGACAAATGACATATGAACTAAACTTTCTTCCTACTAAAGCAATCTTGAAGCCTCTTGAAGGTGAAGGAGCGAGAGCTCTGGGTACTGTTATCAAGTGCCAGAGATCACGCGACCTCAGTTAAATACTAATGATTGTTAACTGTAGTCAGACAACAACGAAACTTGTAGTTTTGACAGTTTACTGATTGCTTCTTGAAGATGATGTGTTTTTGTGATCAATCAATTTGTGTGAATTAAATGAAGTTGATTGCGTGTACATGTATGTCGATAGTATCAAAAGAGAACAGGAAAAGAATCACTTATGATTAATAATATCAGTTGGTGGTCGAGTTAGTAGCACGATTGCATGATAATGAAGAGCCTGCAGGTTCGAAACCTCGCCATACCGTCAATGGCTTGGTGATACTGACATAGACGTTAAACTTAGCTTTTATGGCTTATTAAAATAGTAAGTTTAGTTCCTTGCATGTAGGTCGAAAGAGAGTCGCTAAAATAACATCGCTCAAAGGCCAGTACATCTGCTACAGAGCCCTTCTATCGACAAATTGTATCGAAATAGGGTAGGCCTACATTTTACTACAGTGCCCCCTACCTCGGTAACTCGGTTCACTAGGAATTTACTTTCTCATACAGCACAGAGAGGCCAATGCGATTGACTCTCTCTCTCTCTCTCTCTCTCTCTCTCTCTCTCTCTCTCTCTCTCTCTCTCTCTCTGTGTATACATATATACTCATATATTCACACACACCAACTACCCACAACTATGTGAGTCTATGTCACTGAGTACAATGTTAAAGCCAACGGCTAAAAACCAGGCTTAACTTATCTTGCGTTTGTTGTCTCAAATGCATGTAAGTGACTAGCAAACACCGGATTTGAAACCAGTACCTACTGATTCGCAGTCGAATACCCAGCTGATCATGCTACTGACTGACGTCATGCGGGCTAATCTTTATTAGTCTTCATTAATCTTTATTAATCTTAATTAATCTCTTGCCATATTCAGCTAAACTAAAAATGTTAAGGATGGACTCTGAGAAGGCATATGCTCATTAAACGTTAGAGTTTCAATTATGTCATAGACAAAACGATTAATATAATCTATCAGAGAGAGATTCAATGTATAATTCTTTGACAATTACAGATTACAAATACAGATTCAACATAGTGTAGACCATAGTAACACAGGACTCTAAAAAGTGCAGTTAAAATAAACACAGGTGTGCCAATGTGCTCAAGGCATAGCAATCAGATAGCTACTAGCATATCGGCTACCAGTGAGGGCATATCCCTATCTTGCTGGCTACCGATAAAACATATAATCACGTAAATTTGCATAAGTTATTAGACTTTATAAGTATAACATAATAATCAGTCTTTTAGTCAGATACTGCTGCTTCATTTCAAACTGGTTTCTCTTTTTCAATATAAATTTTAAACAAAATGTTATTCTCAATAGATTAGGCTGATAGCATGGGCGACCCGCGCTACCTGAGCATATCTGTCAGCTGTGCTCACGATTAGACAATGAAGTCACAATGGAAGGAAAAGCTTCACCGGCTTGATAGACTGCAGCGAGCGAGCACGGGCAGTAATTAACACCCGATATGTGTCAATATGTCGCAATGATATCTTTACAGCGACACCATACAGAAATTCTGACAATCGATATGACTATGCGCGAAAAGACTCAAGTAGAGCGTGGAGTCAAATGTGTCGTTATCACTTTGTCTTTTCTCTGAAAATAAAAATAGAAGAAGATGCTGTTGTGTTTTGGAATCTTTTTTCAACGTCTGTTTCAGCTTCATCTGATGATCGTTAGTTAGAATGAATCGAAAACATAGAGCAACGCTGCAGATTTCGAAAGTGAATATAATTTCTGCTTTAATAAGTTTAATTAGTACACGCTATAGATGATATTCTTTCTATAGATTGCTTCTTTAAATTCTACTTCTCTAAATCTGTAGTTTAGGCTATTTGCGGAGAATCTCTAATCAAAGTATTTCTTGTAGAAAGCATTTGAGAATAGACTCTCCGCCAACAGGATCCGTCTTGAAAAACTGGCAGACTGAAGGAAAGTAGATACTAAGGAGTGAGGAAGACAAGAGAAAAATATTAGCAAATATTAGCAGTCTAAGCTAGGCATATAGCCTTCTGAAAATTCTAAGTTCTAACCTACACTGGGCTTACCATCAGGTAATGTATTAAGTAGACAAGATTAATTTAATTTAGTGTTTACTGCTGCCCCCTAAACTAATATGGACAAATGAGGGTGACCGTCACGGGGGGAGGGGTACGATTTTGTAAAATATAGGCCAGGACTCTACCTGCCAATTCGTGGAGAGGCACCAATTGACCTGAAAGCATTGCCGCATTGTCCCATTGCCCCTCCTAATTAGTTGTGACCTGTTTTGTACTATTTCTCCATATCGTCGGCACTGGTGCTACTGCACAACCTAATATAACAACCTGATATAGTCCTGAACTTGGTATCTTGGTAAGAAGCAGATTGGCTTCTCTGCTGCAGCGCTTAACGCTGACTGCAACTGCAACGTTGACGATGCCAAGACTGATCATCTGCAGTCGCTTCAGTACATAATGTCATAGAGGCTTACAGGACTGTTCAACAGGCTGATGAGTTAAGAATTACGACAAACAGCTGTCAGTGGCTAATCCCCGTGTCAGAGTGATCGACTGCCGCTGCCTGACTATTGTCGCAGCCCAAGTGATGTCATGTTACACTTGCCCTCTAAACGACGCGCATACATCCCAATAAATTAGCACCTCCTTAATCCACTAGCCGGTTGATTAGGAAATCAATATCATTTCTGTGGTGTTGATGCTAGCCTGTAGCGTTCTCAAATCAGACTGGTAAGTGGCTGAAAAATAAACCGGCATGGCTTTAGCGTCGATGTTGAAACTGTAACAGGTAACGTTACAGATAATGTCATAATGCAATGCCGCTTTAAAAGAGTGCTACTGAGGTCTTGGATCTATTTGCGGTCTATCTGTTCAAAGAGTAAAATATCGACATTCACTGGATTGGTGAAATGGATATTGACTATAAACTGACTAAAGATTTACACATGACATTGTTCTAATTAAAGTGATAGATATCGTTATGGAGAATCATACACTGTAATGTGTTTATCCTTTTAAATCTAGATAAATATCAAATTCAGTAACTTTCCGTTACATCAAGCTTAATTGTTGTTTTATTCGATTCATTCGCTTAAATTATTCGTCTATTCGCTAATGTACCGTTAAACGCAGCTATAAGGCCTAGGCCTATATTTTGTATATTTATTTTGTTCAGAGTTAATAAGTTGCTTGACATATCTAAAATTCTCTCTCCCCCTCTCTCTCCCTCTGTCTCTGTCTCTGTCTATCTCTGTCTCTCTCTCTCTCTCTCTGTCTCTGTCTCTGTCTCTGTCTCTGTCTCTGTCTCTCTCTCTCTCTCTCTCTCTCTCTCTCTCTCTCTCTCTCTCTCTCTCTCTCGTGAATTGATAAATGTAGATCCAATTACATTCACTTAGGCATATTGAATTTTTACTTTAGTGTCTATAAATGCATAGCTAGCAAAAATTCAGAACATTTCACTTTCCAGGCTCCCAAATAATCTAATGAACATTTCGCGTGTCCGACTTAGCTAGTGTAAACTAGTTTCATTAAATTACGATGAAAAATAAAATTTTTAATTAAATTACAATTTTAATAAATTCAGGCCTGATTAGGCGCGATTGATCAGCATTAACCAGTAACATACTAATAATACTAATATACTGTATACATTTTACAATTCTCTTTTCTCTGTTATATTCAGCTAATTAACATATTATGTTTAATTTTATACAACTACAATTTACAAAACGTTGAAAATTTCTAAAATACTGGCCTATAGGCCTATTTTATTTTTTGAAATGAAAACGTTAAACTTCTGTAAATCCTTTTTCTGAACGAATTTTAATATACAGCTTGGTTTTCTGGATTTAGGATTTCGATCGCACCTTTTGGAATGTATTATTCGTCGGTGTTGATTTGGCGCAATAATGTTTGATGGTATCATGGATGACAATAGTAGACCTAGTATTAATTAATGTTGTTGTTGTTATTAAGTGGTCCAGTCTACATGCATAGGACTATGAGGATGATATATGCCATCGATCTTTGATATCAGCAACAGCAAGATTTTACAGAAGTTTAAAGATTTCATTTTAGAAAATAAAGTATGGGCCCTTAACTATTTTGAAATGTTTAAACATTTTCAGACATGCTATGTGGATGCAGCCTTCTGTTACTCGGTCTTCTCCAAAAGTAAGTCTACTCTTGTGAGACATATATATCTAGGTAACCTTCTGTTTCTAAAATATCTTATCGTTCTTTCCAGCATGCTGCAGTAACTGTTCTGGAATTTTCTTCCATCCATTATTGGAAGTCTTCGTTTGAATCACGTCATCGGCCTTTGCTTTCTTATGAGCAATTCCCTAGGCAGTTGAAGACATACAGCTTTTCTCTCTCTCTCTCTCTCTCTCTCTCTCTCTCTCTCTCTCTATATATATATATATATATATATATATATATATATATATATATATATTATATATATATAGCAAATAAATAAATAAATAGGGTAAATTGTAGATACTTATTTCTTACTCTTGAGCTATATATATATATATATATATATATATATATATATATATATATATATATATATATATATATATATATATTTGAAATAGTTTTATGGGTTTTGAAATTTGAACAGTTTTCGGCCTTCCTTTTGCTCGCTGTCTTGTATTTGTCTCGACAAATCCAGAAAACAAATCGACAAAACAGCGCCCGACAAGTAAAGAAATAAATAAATAAATAGGGTAAATTGTAGATACTTATTTCTTACTCTTGAGCTACGCTGGTTGCCATAGCGTTTGTCTGGGGTTATACCGAACAAAATTTGAATCTATATAAATAAGTTTTCACTTAGGCTCAGCACCAGCGTTCATTTGTTTACAACATGGCCACCCATACGAAATTTGGTCTAGGATTAGGATCTAGGATGGAAGTGAATGCCAAATATATGCCGGATGAAAATACAAATAGTTAGTATTATTATTATTTATTTAATTCTACGATGTTTATATATTTCATTTTTAAAATTTAGTTATTTAAAATGAAAATGCATAGACCTACTTGGTAAACCTGTGTATATTTTACGATGATTAATTCATTGCATGTTAAAATATTAGTTTGTTAATTGCCAACAACAACAGCAATAAGATTGCACATGTCGTTAATGACAACATACAGCACTATCTATCCAAACCAAAGCCGATGAACAAAATGGTCCAAAAACGGTGCAAAAATGTATAGAATGACAAAGAACGATAATCTTATAAGAGTGAGTATTATAATTCACGGGCTTAGAGCTGTTAATGTAGAATCCCTTTGCAGACCAGGGATTTGTGCTACGCTTGGTTGATGGAATTTTCGACGCATTTTAAAGTTATTTTAAACTATGGATGTAACAGTTGCCATTGAGATATGATCGAGATAACATCTAGTATCACATGACTATTTATACAATAGTACATTACTATATCTCTCGAAAAAGATTCTTAAGCGTTGGTTACTCTGTATATTGATTGGAATATGTTTGGGTTAAGTTAACTGGTTAATCTCAGTTGCAGTGGAATCTTAAATGATTTTTATTAGAATCATCATAATCATCATGTTTCCTTTAATCCCAGTTTAGCTAGGGTAATTGAATACATGTCAGATATTTGAAAATAATTAAATTACTTTAAATAGTTGCAGATTTAGATCCTCACTATATTATATGGATAGATAATAATATTATACTGAATTCATCTGGTATTTTGAAAATTCTGAAAAATTTGACTGTTTACAGATTTTCTTTTACTACCTCCTGCTGCTTTTGAGGTTAAGTCTTCCGAGCAGTTGCACCATAACGTCGCCACACCCACATTTAACCCTTCGGCACAGCTTCCATGGCAACATTCAGCACAGCCGGGTGGTCAGTATCTGACATCAGCTCTGAATGTTGCAGGAGCCTATGATGGTATAGTCAGTCGACAAGCTGCAGAAATAGAGAGATTACGAGAAGAGATGAGGGAGAGGCTGAGATATGCCAATCAGTTAAATAACGGATTGAGAGCAGAACTTGATGCTTGCGACAATCAATGGCAGAGTAAGATGAAAGCAGTGCAGGCAGAGAATAACAGACTGAAGCAGGAGCTAGATAGGGAGATGGAGAAGGTTGGTGTGCTTTATATATAATATATACTCTAGATAGTATTTGTAAACTTCTTCTTATGTATATCAATGAATATGCAACTGTATACATGAGGATTCCCACTTCATATTGCTATTCCGTTATCTTTCAAAAATTTACAAATGTAAATGTATATTGGAAATCATTTTAATTTAAGTTTTTTCTGCAATTGATGCCGTTTACAGAACTTTATGTAACTTCTTTGCAACAACTTAATTTGATCAAATTCTAAACTGTTTTTAACTTCGTCATTCCCGTGTGCATTGTGTTGCCTAGCATGATATTTAAAATTTATGGATCAAATATGTGCAAATAACTAATTTTTTATATGATATTAATATTTTGATGAAAAAAATAGATGCCGACAACATAATTCTTCAAAGCTGGAATTTTTCTCAGTATTTGGCTCAACTATCCTCATAGTTGAGGTTTTCATAACCGATGTCGCTGTAACATTGTCGAATGGTTTAGATGTTCCACATCAGAAGCAAGGAATTAAAGCAAATAACATTAAATCATTGACAGCCTTATAAATGGATATATCCCTCACCCACTTGGCACATAAAGGTCAAATAATTAATTTATCTTCAGAGCTTGCTGATAATTAATTGATACATCTCCAGCAGATGTATGGCTAATAATGATGTGGGAAATTGACATTCACAGAATATTCTCGATATTTACTCTCAATATTTATTCTCAATATTTACATGTATAGTTAGAAAACATTTTTGTGATACATAAACCTACTACTTATTATATGGAAATTGAAGCTGATTACAGTAAGGCTACTTTCTAACAAATCGATTTAATAATAATTGAAATTCTGAGAAAGTAAACTGATTGACTATTTTCTTCACAGTCTCAAAGACTTCAGGAGTCTTGCATAGAGATGGAGAAGAAACTAGAACAGACCTGCAGTGACTGTGAGAGAAAGATTCAAACTGTGGAGGTATCGAAGAGAGCAGAGGTAACTGAGTTAAAGAACAGGCATGAAGATCAGAAACTAGAGCTGCTGCAGCAGATCCAGTAAGAGAACTTTATTATACAATTTAAGTGTTTGAATTCTAATCTAAAATGATTGCACAGATATATGTATCTTTTGAAAGTTGCTGGAAGCTTCTTATAGAAAGACTGATATTCTGCCAATTGAACTGATAAAAAAACTGCATCATTCTTAGTAAATTCATTTGTTATTTGTTTAATATTTGAGAACACCATTGAAATTTTGATATCCTTAAGCTCAGGTGCCTACACATAAGTACAAATTTAATATCAATCCAATATGAAACAAAAATAATGAACCATGGTGGATTCCAGAAGCATAAATCATAATGAGTGTTCTAATAATGGTAATAAAATAATAAATGAACCATAATTGCTATGTTGTGGAGAACGTTAGTCGTAATAATTTGAAAGTTGATACTGTTTGACAGAATATATGGCCAAAATATATTTAGTTAATTACAATATTTTTAAAATGAATTTTATAGTTCTACTGATTTTATGAACTAGAATATAAAATGTAAAATGAAAGAAAAATGTTGAAATTTGTTTAATTATACTTTTTAATTCTTAATTTTAATTTTTTAATCGCCAGGGCTTCAACTGCATCTCTCATGAACGCATATTATTTCTAAATGGTTTTGCTGTTTAACTGTTTGGTAGAATATATAATTTTGTTACACAATGATTGCTGCATTCTGAACTTATTTAAAATATTTGTTGATGTCCTGATAGTTGCATTTCATGGCTAAGTTTTAACAAAAATCATCTAAGCACTTTATTTATAATTTGTATTAGAGATCTAGAGAGAACACAACTAGAGCTGCGGCAGAATGTTTCTCAGATGAAGACGTATCTGTATGGTTCAGATACTCTCGTTCAGTCATCTGGGGTGTTGCGTCGCACTGTAGACGAACTGTCAAATAAAATTCAGGTTTTTAATTTTATTCATAACTCTTCTGGAGAAAAATTACTATCACTTTTGATAATATTTAGTAATTTATTATTTATGTATGTTTATTAGTAATTCATATATGTATTTTTTTTATTTAGCTATTAATAAGTTATTTGATCATAGATTTTTTCTATCAGCTATGAAAATATTAGTTTGTAACAGATGATATTTTGAAGGGCGTGTTGTTGCAATGTGTTACATATTAGCAATTGAATAGTACGTATATAAAATCAAAAATTATCAAATCATTTCAATTCAGACATAAAATGGTCCGTATAATGAAAATAAAATCAAGTCGAGTGTTGATAGAGAATTAGGAATAGAGTATTTAATAAAAAAACAGAAGAAATACTTATCGAAACAACATACTTATACTGTCAAAAATCTAACACATTGACATTTCTAATGAAATAATTAGTGCTTAAAACCCATCTTAAATGAAAATGTAACATATAACAGGTAAGGAAGTCTTGAAGGTGTGAAAACTCTGTTTCTTTCAACATCAACAATACTGGGTGGCCAAATAAACTTTTAATGCATTTATTGTAAGAAGATTGTATTCGTCTTAGCATAGATGCTGAATAGCTTCTCCAAATTCCATTATCATACAAATATGAGATATAGTATAGAATTATTGTACAAATTGAATATAATATTATATGGCAATACTTACTGTGAAGCTGTGTAAGGGTTACAGTGTATATTGATGGATTTTGTTATTGTAGACTTTGGAGTCTGATTACAGTCGCTTGACCATTGAGAGGGATGGTTTAAAGATACGAGTCAACTCATTGGTGGAGATTCTTACTATACAAGAACAACAGATGTCGCAGGTAGGATCATCTTATCATACAGTATGGGAGCGTGTGAGCAATGTGTTGTGAGATTTTGAAGTAAGAGAGGATTTGAAGTTAATGGTGACTATGCACATGCTTATATATACACTAGGCAGAAATCAAACATTGCGACGTTACCGTTAATTGAATTTCTTTACCGTTTCATATTGAATGATTTATGCAGTGGCATGTTGCTGATGCTATTTTAAAACAGAAAATGTCAGCTCTAAATGTCCTTCATGTGATTATTGTAGTTGTCAAAGTAACGTACATGATATCTTCTTCCTGCTTTTCTCTTCCAATGATTTTGAAAAGAAGAAAACCTTTTTATTATCCTTTGTATTTTCTATACATTTTATAATCTTCTAAGTATAGAGCTTTACTCTCAAATATTCTTCGGTAGTACATTTTAAATTTTTAATAAATAATTTTGTCACACTCAATCATTCAATCAATAATCAATCAATCAATAATCAATAGAAGTTAACGTCCGATTTCACTCGCTCTCTATTTTTCTCTTTATTTGATGGAAATAGCACATCCTGTCAGAACTGTGGTTTATTGCATTTAATGGAATAATATCTAATATTGTATGTAAGGGCTCAACGTTGTTATAATTTGATTTGCTTTTATGTTTTTGTTTGCTACCTAGTTGAATTAGCTATGTTAAGATGCGACCTCTCTCCCGTGTATGTTTCAGTTCTTGACTGTTTATTCTTTCCATAGAATATTTTTGAAATTAATAAGCAAAAGCCTTGATTGCTAGTTAATGCAATCCTAGTTATTGTCGTTCCCTACGTTACATTACTTGTTTTACTCAGAATATGTTTCTATGCGATTTTTGATTGTTTTGTTTTGTAAATATGTATCTAGACTTGTGAAAAGCAGAAATCAGAGAGTAGAAAGTGTTTGCTTACAAGGTAATGAGCCATTCCTGCTAATATAGCTTTTTACTTAATAATATAATTATATCTTATATCATTAAAGCTAGTATATTAGTTGATACGACAAGTTGCTCTCAGATTAGAGCCAAATATGTCTCTTTTATAATTTAACGGAAATTAATATTGCTATATATAACATATAATTTAATGATAAAACCCAATGAATACTTTTCATTTGGGTTATTAAATTAGTAATGTTATAATACGACCTCAGTGTGAATCATAGTATGACTTTGCTGCCAGGAGAAAAAATTAGAATATACGATGTATGAATTTAATCACATTTTCATTGAAAATGCAATAAAGAAACTTAATTAAGTGGAAATATTTTTATAATGCTTATGATGATGATGATGATGATGATCATCATCATCATCATCTTCTTCCCTTGAATAACAGTTTAACTAGGGTCGGGATACCAAGAGACTGTCTCAAGTCCTCTCTGTCCTACATCATTACATCAGTCAATTCCGTTCTGTCAATCAATTTTATTATTTTATATAATGCTTATAAAGTAAGTAAAAAGCTTTTAAAGTTAAATGTTAACATCAGTTTCTCACTCGAAAGCAATGTCAGTAAGTGGAACAGAATTTACATAGTCTAATATAATAATATATTCTTTTGTTAGTTCCAAGGCGCTCATGCTGACATAAAACTTCTTAAAATCATCAAATGATCATATATCATTAAATAAATCACTATGATCATTCATCGATCATTAATTCTAGTATCACAAGACTGCAGCAATGGGGCACGCATCCGTAGCCTTTAATATGTTCAAAGTAGCGTCTGATGTAATTTATTTGTTGCCAAAATTTAATTACTGTTAAAAGGAACTGCATTTTTACATGTGCAGATGGCGGGAGAAGGTGTATGAACTTATGCTACAGCAGAAACTCTCGGAACTTGTTTCAATGGACGACAATAGGCTTACCAACAATAAGGTTAGATATAATTTACTGAATTGTTCTAAAATTCTATATTAGTTAATATATTTAATGTTATGATACCTCTTATGTAAGTAATCTATACTATATTAGGTATATTTTTGAACCCTTTAATTTCTTATGTTGTGGTCTGTTTAACTTTTTTCTCTCTTTCTTTCTGTGAATCCTACTCTCAATACAATATGTCAGCCTAGCGGCAGTTCAATCTTTTAGAATTTCTGAAAACATAATTAAATTATTTTTTATTGACACTTGAATTTAATTGTTTATTTACTTATTCATCAACTTGCTGGTAATGATTAATCGTTCATTCTTACGTTCACACTTCTACTCTACCCATGTTTTTCAGAAATAGATATCAGAGGCATGAGGAGCAAATTGTGTTTCTTAATTTATTGCTTTGAGAAATTTATTGGAATAGTTTTTCTTAGATATTGAGTAAAGAGCTGTGAATTAAGTGCATTTGATTGAAATTGTTTATAGTCCTTACTCACTTAGACAAGCATTTACTTTCCTAGACTATCCAATGACAAGGAGAAAATTTTGTATTATATTGAAAACGTTCAGGAAGCATTGAGAACAATACTAGTGTAACATAGATATGAAATTTTTAATTTTCATTGGCTCTTGTAAAGGTAAAATTTTAAATTGCACATTGTGCCCTATTTTCTGCAGATGACACGTATACAAGCAGAACTACTGGAGGCACAAAGTAACCATCAGCTGCTGGTTCACACGTTGCGAGACAGAGAGGCTTCACTTTCAATGCTTCAAGCCGAATATCGCGTACGTTGTACTGGTGCTAAGTATCATTGTTGTTTAGCATATTTCATAGGTCGAGAATGATACTGGAGATTTTTCTGCTATATTCTGGTTTAAATACTCATCGTGTGTAGTGTCCGGGTTACCCGTTTTGTATGCGGTTAACCGTGTTGTGTCCGGGTTATTCGTGTTGTGTCTGGGTTGCTGAGGAATAGACAAACGGAAGGCTGCACTTTTAGTCAAAGGCGACAAAGCACTAAGATGCAAACCAAGGTCAGAAAGGGAACTCTTTTGGTGAGAGCATAGGCTCCAGAGATTGATACGAACTTTCTAAAAAGAATGGAGAAGGTCTATTCGTATCCTGACCCTAGTTAAACTGATATTCAAGGGAAGTTATTGATGATTATGGTTTATATGTTTGTCATTTACTAATGAAGTTTGACTACTTGCAGCATTTACTTAGCGTTTGTTGCAAAATAATTTATTGTTTTTTTGAATATTATTATTACCGTCACTAATGGTAAAAAATGCCAATGTTAATGTCAGTTTCCTCACTCGAAAGCGATGTCAGCGACGGGAAAGCCGGGGGATTTGAATCCCGCACATACTGATCCGCGGTCGGATATCCTACCAACATCGCCACTGGCTGGAGCGAAATGTTGATATATGCTACATAGTTAGTAATATAAATATAAATTTATATTAGATTAGATTTCTAATGAAGCACTTAAGAGGGTTACACAACTTAATATGATTACTAGAATTTCATATCCAATTGGCAAACAGAATCAATTAAAACAATGAACTTGATGATGTCTTGCAACGAAACAAACTGGGAATGCTAATAAAATACAAAAAAATTATAGTATATTACTCAAAAACTTATATCTGCAAAGTTTACAATCACTTTTGAAGCAGGTTAACCCTGTAAAATAACTGTTAGCTAATTGATGCACTTTGAACTTATATCTGATATAATTGACAGGCGCTGTCAGCAGAAAATTCACATCTGATGACTGAACTCGAGTCAAGCAGACAAAAACAGATGAGCATTGTGCAACAAATGTTTGAGTTCAAAGAACAAGTTGTAAGGTTAATTTTGTCAAGTAGCTTATACTATTTTTTCCTCTATCACATTCCCTATCTCTCTCACTCTCTCTCGCTCGCTCTCTCTCTCTCTCTCTCTCTCTCCCACATATTTCAACTATTAGGCACTTTAGATCGTTTTCCTTATAATCAGACCAATGAATGTCCGAGATTTTACTTTCAGATCAGTGCGGCTGGGATTCGAATCCACGAGGGTCCCACTCACCTCAGGATCAGTCATTTAAATCTTCATGACGTTACCCCTACGCTATTATGACAATTTAAATATACATTAGCAATTATAATTACACCTAGCATCTTATCTCTATGAGGCGGTATATTTACATATTTATCTAAAGCATCTATCTATAAGCATAAGTATTAAATGATGGGGTCTGATAGATTTCTTATCTGGAGATTTTGAATAATTGTGAGCTTTCATTTGTCGGGTAAAATTTAAATGATTTTTGTGCAATAATCGGGATTCATTTTGCTAAATGGTCAGCGCGGTTATCAGTAGTATAATAATAATAATAATGATAAAGGTTCAGCTTCCATTTCGTCTTCCTAGGGATGATCATCCTTATAAGAGGAAACGGACTCTGAAGTCTGAATCTTTATTATTATTATTATTATTCTACTACTGATAACCGCTTTGACCACTAAGACGTCCCCAAAGCGCACATCACTACAACTCAATTCACTCTGACCAATCTGCAAAAGAATTGTTTTGAGGAGAATGCTCGAAGCTTCAATTGAGTGTAAAAAGTACTCGGCAAATTACTTTAAGTAAAAGTAAAAGTAAATGGTTAGTGAAAGTAAAAAGTACGTAATCAGAATTTTACTTAAGTAAAAAGTAAAAGTACTTGACAAAAAAGTAGTACTTTTGAGTAAAAAGTAAAAGTACTCATACTTTTTTTTAAAGAAAAAAATATATACATTGATAGAATCGTTTTAAACGTTCTCAAATTAGTTTCAAATTACTTGATTGAATTCTAATTTAAAACGAAATTGAAAAATAAAGGCAAATGAAAATTTAAGTTCAAGTCTAAAGTTTCTGAACTAAAACAATGTTCGATATACATCCACATGCTTCTCTAGAATTAAAAAATAATCAATCATATAATCCCATCGATATTCATGTATCACTGCTCCAGCATAATTTTTGCTAAAATTGAATCGGTTCCAATCGGTGTACGGACAAAAGCCCTCCCGGACAAAAGCCCCCCGGACAAAAGCCCCCCGGACAAAAGCCCCCCCGGACAAAAGCCCCCCTGGACAAAAGCCCTCCCGGACAAAAGTCCCCCCGGACAAAAGCCCCCCCGGACAAAAGCCCCCCCGGAATTCAGAGATCAGTTGAACAAAAGAACATAGTTATTTGCATGTTATAATTCTGTAGTTTTGACGCCCCTTGCCCAGTAAATGTTAGTCGAAGCTGAGGAAGGCACAGGGGTTCACCTCGCCATAATCAGAATCCCCCAAGAATAATGGTATATCATGCTTGATGATTTAAAAATCCTCTTGTCTGTGAGCATGAGGAGGAAACGAAAGACAGACAAGAGTCGATCGAGGCGTTATATGCCATGGACCTGCAAGTAGACAGTGCACTAAGAGAGAGAGTGTGAGAGAGAGAGAGAGAGAGAGAGTATATGTATAACATTAACAGCTGCATGATTGAACCCACTCTAGTGACGTACATGATCAAGAATGATCGGAGATATGAGAAATATTCATAAATAAATGTATAGGCTTACTACATATATGCCTACTATGGAGCGTGTAACACTTCAATGGCTTCAAAATTATTTTATATTATTTATAAATCAGGATGTATAATTATGTGAAATCACAGTATAATTATGTGCAATTATATTAGGCCTATTATTATGTAAAGCTAGTATTTCTCATTTCTCAGATAACAATTGATGATGCAGACAATTAACTATCTCCAGCTCTGATTATCCTCTGTAGCGAAGGTCAAATTATGACTCATCAGCCTATCAGACGCTATAGTTTTCAGTTTTCCAAATAATAAAAGAACGTTTACGATTGGCCAAATTCTCTGTAGCCAATATGTATTACCGTTTCGAAAGCTTATGCCGAAATTCTTTTTGTTGAGAATATTTAAGTAGGCCCTATTAAATTCTATACACTATAAGAGCAAAAACTCCTTTGTTAACAAATGTCTCCTCTATTATCTATTATGTGTTTATCAATAACATAATATGTTATGTGTATATCTATGATATCCGGGAGGGCTTTTGTCCCGGGGGGTTTTTGTCCGGGGGGGGGGCTTTATTCCGGGGAGGGCTTTTGTCCGGGGGGCTTTTGTCCAGGGGGGCTTTTGTCCGGGAACCGTTCCAATCCAATATGAACGTCCAAAATGGTTCTCCTTTATTTCTGAAGAAAATTTGAAAGAATTACATAAAAATTTTGTACGTCCTCATGATGTTAAACAAACCAAAAGTGGACACTGTATAAAGAATTTCGCCCCTCCTCCCTTAAAGCACAAGTAGACCAGTATTAGTATTATCTGAAAATTGACTAAATAAATATTTCAAACAGTATGAAATAAACGAAAAAGCGGCCGGTGCAATCTTCCTGGTCAAACCCTGCAAGTGAATCAGAAGCCAGACATGGTGCCCCCTTTATTTAGTAATGACATCTTGAGTATGAGCGTGAGAAGGAGAGGAGAGAGAGAGAGAGAGAGAGAGCGAGAGAGGGGTTCGAATTATGGTAGTTTCTAGAATCCATTTTTGGAAGATTTTTCCAGAAAATAAGTCCTATAGAAATAATATTAAATACAATTCCTATTATATTTCATAACTTTTCTAGGTCATAATTGCGAACTGTTTAAATTTTACTATAAGCTTTTACTTGGCTAACAATATCGTAAGACAGATTTCATATAATCATCGATCTATCAAAAACTACATGTACACGTATATAAAAGTAATAATTAAACACAAGACACTACAGACTCTCGTATAAAATCAAATGTATAACATTGGGAGGTTGTGCTAATTAACGTCAAGGCGCATTGAACGCCCCCGTTCAATGCGCCTTGAACTAGTTAAGGCCCCCCTTAACTAGTTGACAAAGGCGGCCGAACGGTTATATGACGTAGATCAAAGGCTATAATTAAGCTTTGAAGTTTATGCTGGTAATTCATCTACAACAGGGTCGGGACCATCTTGATTCGGGGGTCATAAAATTAGAGTATTAGCTCAGCTGCCTGCTATTAATCTCAACAGTAAAAAAGCACAATTTCGCAACAATTAGCAAATTATGTAACTAAATCACATTATACATCATCACTGTGACTTTGTGTATCCACAGTATATACTAATCCGTGCTTTAAACATCTTATTACCGACAGGCTGCAGCCATTTTACTGTCCGAGAATTAGGGTCTCTAATGGTCCTACTGATCCAATTTGTTGGTCAGTAGAGTGGCAGTAAAATCACAACGCCTCCAGGGGGTAGGGCTTTATATATAAGCCTATATAGGCTATATATATATATATATATATATATCTATATATATATATATATATATATATATATATATATATATATATATATAGATATATATATATATTATATATATATATAGAGAGAGAGAGAGAGAGAGAGAGAGAGAGAGAGAGAGAGAGAGAGATAGATAGAGAGAAAGAGAGAGAGTGATAGCTAGGTAAGGCTAAATTCTCGAAACAAATCATCCATGCAGCAGACAGTCGAGCTCTCTTTAGCTTGGTTGACGTCTAAAAGAAGTAGTTTAGCCCCAATATAACTGTTGTCATTAAAATAGAATAAAAAATCTTCTAAATATTCTTTAATTAATTTTAATTAAAGAATAGAAGACTGCTAAAAAAACTCAAGGGTCGCCACCTGAAAGGAAAAAATAGATATTGTTGGGGTAAGCAGGTTGGGAACCATTGACCTAGACTATGAAAAGAAATTTCAAAGCTAATTATTGAAATGATGTAGGCCAATGTACTGTAAGTCTAGGCCGATATCAAAACGTTTGATCTACGTCATACATGTTAACAAAACCAAATTAAAAGCAGGTGCCTATCATAATATTTTGTTATGTATTAAAAATTTGGCGATTGACATATCCATAGTTTTCCAAATGTAACGCGACTTTTTTACTTCCACGAATGAAAAGTAAAAGTAAAAAGTACTACAAAAATTACTTTGTTACAAGTAACAAGTACCCAGGCAAATTGGGTATTTCGTTACAAGTAAAAGTATCGGTTGAGTACTTTTTACTTGTAACGAAGTATTTTTACTTCGTTACTATACAACACTGCAATTGATCCCCCCCTTGAGTCACCAGTTTTTGAAAACAAGCGCAGAAAATATACATTTAGAATAGGATGCAGTTAAATGCAGATAGCGTTGGGGTCAATATAGTGCCACCTTGATGCCTACCATGTTCGTACTAACTATTGAGTTGCTTCTACTTTTGCAGGCTACTGCAAAATTACTCTAAAGTAGATGCGGCTGTAGAAGCGCTTGCCGATAACTACAAGGTCTTCAATAATCGCATCTCGTTTGCTTCTAGCCGAATTGAATTACTACAAGGTTTGAGATAATGTTTCTTTTGTATAAGTGGCTTGTAAACGAAGGCTGTTTTATTACGTGATAACAGTATATAATCTTTATTTCACCAAATTTGCGGCAGTAGAAACATACAGAGTCAAACAAACACAGAAAATCAACATAAACAAAGAATACATGAGAAAAAATGGTGAAGTACATATGAATAAAATTGTCATAAACATAGAAGTACACTAATACAATGCAAGATTTGTGTTATTAGATTAAGAAAGTGTGATTTTAAATTTATCCCAAACCTTATACTGGATATATGCCATTGCGTACAGATCCTGAATTGAATATGTTCTTTTAATATCAATAGCCCAAGTAGTCAAGATTATCTTCTTCAGTCTCTATTATGAAACCATTTGTTGTAACTAGTTTGTGAAGAAACTTAAATCAATGGTAATTATAAAGAATCTCAAAAACCGAGCAACAAAAAATCATTAAGTATAATAAGGTATTTTTTAAAGAAGTTAAAAATCTTAGAGAAGAAATTATTATAAGCCTAGGAGTAACTTTGTAACTCTGTTTTTCTATGTCTCATGGCTACCATAAAACATCGGAATCGCCTGAGAACGAAACAGTTTTAATAATATAGGCGCCTTCGGCCCACGTCCCTTTAAATTGGTATTGACAGCAGTGTAAGAGTTTCTTCGAATATCAGTCTGTTCACATTTGAACGATTTGGCACAAATATTATTTATTCCTAAATATTGTTTTGTCTACCCAATTAATGTAGGTATTTCGTTTGTTATCGCAGACCTTCCTCGTTTTGACTTGTAACCGCCATCATTTGATTTTATCTTGTATGCTGCAACCGCTTGAAGTAATGTTCTCAAATGTTACTTACAGGGGTCCTACATAGTGTGTTGATTGTTTGTTCTAATTGTCTCTTCACTACCTAATGTTATTTTCTGATATTAAACTGTACATAAGAACGCTATTAACAAAAAGTATAAAGAAAGACACAAAGATAAAGATAGTGAAAACTTTGGTTTGGACCACGCTATTGTATGGATGTGAAACATGGACCTTAAGGAAGGAAGATATTAGGAAACTGGAGGCATTGAAAATGTGGATTTGGAGAAGAATGCAGAGGATCAGCTGGACTGAAAAGGTTATAAATGAGGAAGTCCTGGAGAGAGTTGGCACAGATAGACAGTTGATAAATGTATTAAGAAATAGGAAGAAGAGATAGATAGGACACATTCTAAGGGGGGAAAGTCTATTAAAAGAGGTCATAGAAGGTAGAATGGAAGGAAAAAGAGACAGGGGCAGGCCGAGATTAGGTATGTTAGATGATTTAAAGACCCACTCATATGTGGAAATGAAGAGGAAGGCGAAAGACAGAGAAGAGTGGAGGCGTTATGTACTATGGACCTGCCAGTAGGCAGTGCACTAAGAGAGAGAGAGGAACGCTTATGTTGACTTTTTGTATAAGATTTTACTGATTCAGCATTCTCCTCTTCTTTCCTTGACACACAGTCAGAATCCCAGGGATCATACGTCGCTAATTTTCTATGGACTGTGAAGCTATTTATATTAGCCTTAGCCACCCCATCAGCCGTGAGGTTAGGTTAGGGGGTTGGCTACTAGAGCCGAATAAGGCCTGAGGCATGGATTAAAAGGGGTCGGGGAAACTATGCAGGGACGTTACCAATATTAATATACATCCTTTTTCCTAATGCTCATATGACACAGGTAATTAAGAAGCGTGGTAAACTCCATGTAAGTTACTAACCTGAATATGCTAAACTGAACAATACTCATGCTGCAAAATGTTCCCGAAAATGCTTACAGTCTATCTACTTCAAATTCAGTCGTTCTTAAAATCTGATAGAACTGTGTGATACGTGAAATAATACTTATGTGAAACATTTTAATATTTCTTAAGAAGATTTCGTGAACAAAAATTAAATAAATTTTGTTTTAATTTTTTTTTTCAATAATTAGTCCTAAATTTTGTTTCTTGTAGTTCATGTGAGAAGCAAAGAACTGGTGATTGGTCAGTGTAGTTCTAACTTAGAGGATTCCTACTGTATGCAACAGAGCTCTGAAAGTGAAGTGTCACCTGAAAAGGGGTATGATCATATTCGTCTATGTGCAGTCTAACCTAGTGCTCATGATAGAAAAATCTGAAGATTAATGAGACTGTTGACATTTGTACAAAATATTATACTTGAATCTTGGACTCAAGGTATGCCATTATTGGCTAATATGTATTCATTTATACAAAATTGCGTTTCACCTGATTTGTGCTATCTACATTATGTATATATTGTTTTAAAATTGTGACATCGCTGTGTTAAATGTACTCTACATATTTAACAATAACTATATTTAATGCAGATGATATGTATCCAGAAGTAAAAGCTAGCCTTCTCATCTTTTTTAAACTCTTTTTTCAAATAATGTAAATTCTGTATTGAAGAGGTTGAAATTCTTCTGCTTATCAGACAAGTTGGCGGCACTGTCCGTTCCACCAAACTTTTACACCTGTTTGGTAGACCCAAACTGAGCCTATAGCCTTGGTCTCCTCCTGAATATATAAAAGGCGAGTATGCTACTATCTAGACCATTCCACCCGACATTGAGAGAGACGTCTGAGAAATATTATCAGTTACATCAATTACGCTTGCACACAATATACAATAATAGTATAACATATTCAACCCAAGACGACCACCAGTGAGGATAGAGTCCCATCTAGCAGATCACCACTCAGATCCGCAGTCAGGACAACGTCCTATCCAGCCGCACACTGTATAGGCATACTAAACCAAATGAACAGTAAAATCGAAGAAGCAAGCATAGCATCTATTAAACAACAACCAATGCTCCATTGCCAGCGATTAGTCAATTGCAAATTATTTGCACGTAGACTAAATCAGTTGAACAAGGACATACAGTAGTATAATACTATAATGATATTCTAAACTCATAATCAATTCGAAGCAGCAACATAGCAGTTATCTAATAATCAATTCGAAACAGCAGCAGTTATCTAATGGCTGGTGTACACGCAGAGCAGAGCTGGTGGAGCAGATGATTGAGGAGCTGGAGCGACTGACAGTGGAGAGGGATGAGCTGAGAGCTCTGATCTCATCGTCCAGTGGCGGACCAATTGTCTCAGGTCAGTTATCTTGCAGTAAGAAATTCTTTTTCTGTTGCAGAAGTTGAACTTGCTCTAATTTTATGGCGGCTTCGCCTAGATCTCTTTTTAGTTGTTAGGTACCCGTGTTGTGTCTGGGACACTGAGACTAGACCAACCGTTTATTAAACGTGTTGTCAGGGGCAACTAAACATGAACTGCAAAAGGCATCGGGAAGCCACTTCAGGGGCCATATTTTTCCAAAGTTAAAGGCTGCGTTAGGTATGGCTAAGGGAGAGTCTTTTGTGAATGGATTAACTTGTTGATGTATGGAGTGCGCTTTGGGAATGTAAAAGCAGATTCTGAGTAGTAATATTTACCTTGGACCTGCCACTTCGCAGAACATTAGAACATTAGAGGTACATATGACCTTCAGTTTATGCGTGGTAGGTTTCCTTGCTGAAGTTGCTCTCCGACTATTGTTTATTTCTCATTTCTTGAGTATTCACATTCTGCAGCTAGAGCAGATTTAAGAATAACCTTCCATCACCTCAGGATTTATTTACAGCAGACTGATCTGTCCTGCTCAAAGGCTGAGCCTACGATATGTGTTTCTCTCCTATTGAGCGGCCTATAGTCGCATGTGATTACTCCTGTTGCATTGAGAACGTCCCTGACAAAAACATTTTAGGAGAAAAATAAGATATGAAGTCTTCATTATAGTGATTTGTTATGAATGGAATATGTGGCTTTTATGGTATAGCGTGATTGGTCGTTATTAGTGTATATAATTTACAATTTTAAAAAATAATTAATTAGAATAATTTCTAATATTAAATATACAAATTTATAGTAATGCAAAATGTATTTTTTTCTCTTAATTACAATTTTTGAAATTGGAAGTCATCGTTTGGACGGATTTTACGTTTCTGTTGGATTTGAACAAAGAAACTATAAAATTAAGTTTGACGCCTTTTCTTTTTCTTATCACAAGGATAAGTCAGAGATGCTAGGTTTCATTAGCGTTGGGCTCTTGCTTACCAGTCACGTTTTTTATCCATTCTACTATCTAATCGTACCTGTGAATGGATGGCTGATGATGCTTAGTATGAGATAACCGGCCTAAGCATTCCTTTGCTTCTGAGGTAATGTGATGTCTTCCTATTGACATTCTGCTTAGCATTAATAGCCCTTGATAAATTTTAGGGGCGGTGGAGAGTCAATTCCTATGTGTCCTTGCGTCTTTGTCTATAAAAGTTTAATATAATTTGTAGATTCCTGCTCTAGTTGCAGTCAGAGGCTGCAAAGAATAACAGAACTTGAAGCCCAGTTGTCTGTAGCTGAAAACGAGCAGACTAGAGCAGGTAAGTTTATTATTGATACCTAAAGTAGATATTGTAGTACTGTATATATACAATATCATACATGCATCTCTTATAGGCCTATTGTAATATGTCGTGAGCCTGCTGTTAGGCAGTGCACCAAGCGAGGTATCGTGTATTAGCTATTCCGCAATTGTTTTGTCGATAACAAAAGACTATGAGAGCCATGTAACTACAGCATGCCGGATGAACTTAAATAGTTATTATATTATTATTGAAAATATTCTGAATTATTTTAATAAAATTTAATGGTAATTACTCTTTTTAGTTTAATTACTGTGTAATTACTGGATGTTTATTGTAATTACTATCATTGACATTGTTATTGTTGACATTTATTGTGTTCTTATTGTAACTACTGAGTGTTTACTATCATTATTTTGTGTAGGCTGAAATTTATATGTCGTTTTTGCGATTAGTGGTAGCACTGCGACAGAGCGAGCGACAGAGGGAGAAAGAGAAGGAGAAGGCTGTGGCTAGTCTAGAGTCTCTGCAGTCTGCGCATGCGCAGACTGTTGACAGACTTATGGAGAGGCTGAACTCCGCACTGACTGAGAATAATCAGCTGATGGTGGGCTGCTTCTTGTAGTAGAATATTATTGAACTCCTTCGGGACTGCCATAATATTGTTTATTTTCTCCTTCAAATATAGTTATTGAAGTTTATGTAGTAGAAAATCATTTAACAGTAGATTCCTATTCCAAATATGATTCTTTAAGCATGTGTAATGAAAAATTATTCTCTCTCTCTCTCTCTCTCTCTCTCTCTCTCTCTCTCTCAAAACCTCATCACTCAAATGAGTTCGCACTATATCTGTCATCCAGTTTACACAACCCTAACATTAACATTTTAACATTAACAAAATTAACATTAACATTTTCACAATTTCTTTACAGATCATGATATTACTCACTTTGTGTAGATATATTAAGAGAGCTACAGATCCTTAGCTTGTCTTCAATACTTCAGTAATTTGTACCAGATGATCGTGAAGAGAGAGGGTCTCAGCCGAGAGGTCACGGAGTGGAGTATTAAGAGTGAGAGGGTTCAGAGTGGTCGAGACGATGGGCGTTCTGCTGAAGAAGAGTTTCGTGCAAGTGAAGTAGTGACACTTTCACGTCCTGCGCAGTCAGTGTTAGGTGGGGCTGTGGGATATAGAGATCCATGGGAGGAAGCAGTGGGGAGTGGTGGAGTGCGGAGAGCGGATGAAAGAAGTGGAGGAAAATCAAGTGAACGTGAGGAAGAAATAGGTCAGTAGCATCTTGATTTGTGTTTTGTCATTTTATTTATTAAGATTTGCTAATTAGAGAGTATAAATTGTGATATGCAGAAAAATGAAATTTAATAAATCCATTGAATTGGATTTATAATTTTGTATTCTTTGCCCATTGTTTTCTTTTTCCTATGTTAATCTTAATATATAAATAGGAGTTACTTAAAGTAGCTGAAGCTAACGCATAAGTTTAGTGACAATTTACTAACTTCAACTAAGCCTGCATTTGTTTCATGACTTGAGTAAAACTTAATGTTAATATGAATTGAAAATAATATGATCGTAATCTTAAAATCATTTGAATCTGTTTTAACATTCATAATGCTCTACTAATGGCTTAATGAATCGACACGTTGTTTATTGTTTACATTTTTGTAACAGCATCGGCCATAATTTCAGAGCGCGTATATTTTTAACAATTTTGTGTGGTTATACCTAAAGGGTCATCTGCTTATTATGTGTCAGATTGGTGATCAATAAGTGCATGGTTCTAAATCACTGTCTATCTTTTGCTAATCCCCACCTAATGGGACGCTAGAAGGGACGTTAAGCTTGTCGTTATTCTTCCTTCATTACGTCGCTATATTTTTAACCTGTAGGATATACAATTTATGCGCGGATGTCAGATACTAATCATTTTTTGTCGGATAACTGAGAGTCTCGCTGTTAACAACTTTATAGAACTTGTTTCTCGCTCTTTCTGCAGGCAGACCTCAGAGCCTAAAATATCTTTGTCAAATAGTTTCTAAATATTTTTGTTTTGTTTACAGTTTCCCGAGAAGTCGCTTTTCAAGAATTACGCCTCCTGACGTCACGAGTGCTAAACGATGACGTCATCGCCGTTGATGACGATGTTGGTGACGTCATTAGAAGGAGAGCAGATGATAAGCGTGATGCTACGTTTAACAGTGATAATAATAATTGTCTTATTGACCACAGAACTGATACTTATAACGAAGGGGCTGATTACAACAATGCTAGCGATAGTCACGAACAGGACAGTGATAGACCGAGCAGTGCGTGATGTTATTGATGGCTTTGTTATCCATTCAGGTTCGCAGCCGTGATGCTGACATTCTATATCCCGCACACTGTCATACTGTTTGTACACTTTTGTGTAACTGTTTTAACAATAGGTCATATGAGACACGAATACAGCAATTGATAGCAAAAAAATGAATATCGGTGATTTCATTTTTATTATCTAGATTCATCGTCATCTTCCCTTTAATTCCTGTTTAGGGTCGGGATCAGCAATTTCTGGAGTCTAGGCACTCACCAACCGAATGCCCTTTCTGACGTTGGTTTGGATCTTATTGCTTTAGTCGCCTTTTAAGACACGTGCAGTCACCGGTTGGTCAATTCTTCAAACAATCCGGACACAACACGGGGAATTATGTAGATTAATTAAGTTTAATGAATAAAAAAGAGTTGAAAATTGTTGTTTAGAAGTTGTAGCTTCTTAGATGTTCTACTTTTGAGACAAATTTTATTCCTCAGCAAATGGATGGGACAATTTTAACTTGTCGCCATATCTTTATTATTTAAAAGTTTTTATCTTCTTGCTCCCTTTTCTTTATAACATCTAATATATCGACTCTTCTTGACTATACAATCAATTAAATGCGTTGGAGGTTACCTTCAGTTATTTACGTCAATCAATCGCAGTTACCGCCCAGTGATCTGCCTATGAAATAGCAACAAAATTAATGGTTAACCATTCACTCTGGAGTTGAATGTTTGACATTCTGGCTGCTTGTAGGCCTACATGTATGAATTTTTAAAGCTTGTATTAAAATTAGGAGCTAGAATGCTGTGATCATCTTGATACAACCATAAATCACCGATTAATTAAATATTACGCTTATGTGAAATCGCTACTCGTTGTTCATTTCGACCTCACATTGAGCGATTTGAGAGTGTTGAAGAAGTTAAGGACCAATTGGCCCAAATATGCAATAAAGTAGTATGTATAGGTTTAGAAACGAGTCTAGCCAGTCAACAATTAGCATTTAAAGAATTGGTTAGAGAATAATTGTTTTCAAAATTATCTAGAAGAAGGAAAATTTACTAAAGTTGACTACAAAATACGTAAGCAGCTTAAATCAATAATGCGGCAAGGCGGTATTCTGAAAGAATTAGTGAAGTAAAAGCACACCAAAGAAAATTCACAAAAAGAGTCACAACTTGTTGGAGTAGGCTATGATGCAGTTGTATTTAAGCATTGTATCCAACAAATGGTGTGTAAAATTGAAATAATATTTACTTTAGTAAACAGCTCTTTGATATAACAAATTTAAAGTTCATCAATAGATGGTGTCTAGTTCTGTTAAAATCAGTAAATTATCTCCAAATATAATTAATACACAATATAATTCAATAAAACTACGATACTAGCTAAGCTAGTTAACAAAGGCGAATCCAGGAATTTTTAGAGGGGGCACGAAATATATTTTGACACTGTTCACACTTTCTTACTGACGCTCACGCCAACCGGGACAACTTTCAAACATATTTACACTAACAAATATCTATGAACAGAATGAAAATAAAGAGGAATTTCATTCCAAGTAGGGTGTAATTTTTATCGGATCGGCGGAGCTAAAGGGAGGGGGCGGCCCCTCTGGATCCCTCACTGCTAGTTAATCATATTTTATGTGAAATATTGTTAAGTATTGGGAAGAAAACACTCGTTTAGATCAATATGGCTCTAATTTTAAATTACGAGAGAGCCAATAGCTCATTGAGAATCATGATTATTATTTGTAACTTAATCAAATTATACACAATGCTTATGGCTGTACAACGAAACAGAACACAAATAAAACGGCCGTCAGAAAGAACACAATTGAGCTCTATCTTGCTGACTCTCAGAAACATGGATATAATAATAATAATAATAATAATAATAATAATAATAATAATAATAATAATAATAATAAAGGTTTAACGTCCGTTTCCTCATCCAGGGATGATGTCAGGGACGTCCCCAACAGCACACATCACTACAGATTAATTCACCCCGACCACCAATCTGCGAAAGAAATGTGATAGTATAGTAACATAGAAACATATACAGTACATATAAAATATAAAATATACAATATAAAATATACATATAAAATATACAGTATAGTAACATAGAAACATAGTAACTTATAAAGTTAAGGGATCAGAAATATTAATGATTAAAATAGCATTAAATTGAAAAGAGCAAAAGACCACAGTTTTTTGACTGACTAGAATAGAAACAAATAGAATAGAATAAAAAAGACTTATGAAACTAAAAATGCATTAAACTTAAAACAGAATTCAAACAAAGGTACTCGTAAATTAGGTTTGATAAAATTTTTTATTAAATTTAAAATTGATATTTCCCAACTGCATTACAAGCAGTGCAAGGAGAGTTGAATGGAGAAAGCTAGTCGATAGTTGGCGCTAGTGCTAAGCAGCTCAGCATTTTCGCTTCGCTTCAGTGAGATTAAAGGAATGTTTTACGTGGCCACAAGACCGAGTGACTGAAAAGTGAAAAGGTGGTAACCCTGTCTTATTTAAAGAGTTTTTTTCTGCTGCAAGGTTCTTCTTCGAGCTTCAGTTTATATGTATCTTACTACCTTACTAAGCGTAGCTCCTTAAATGATAGAAACTTCATAACTTGCATTATACCGAGTGATCCTACTGAACTATAGCTAAATTAACTATGTTTAAACTATATCACATGTATTTGCTTAACTAAATTATGCTATTAGTTCAACATATGCAATGTTCCTTGATTCCTTTTCCTATGTTCGTATGTTATCGAACTGTAGATGTCAGATTGCTTTTAAGTATACGACTATATACTAGGAACTGATATTTTTACACGACTGGACAATCGATCTTGCACATGCATTACTTGAGGATGCATATAACTTTCACAATTTGGATACTTGGCTTAAATTCTTAACTTCGGTGACACACTTACGCCATTCCAAAACTAGACTTTAGCGTATGATCGACGAACAGTATATACAGACTTAGAGATGTGTTAAGGTGATTTGAACATGCCCGTAGTTGTAGGCTTATAGGGCCTATATAGCACGCTTAGGACATACCTGACATGGAACTTTTTTAACCCACTTGACAACTGAAACACACCTGACATAGAACGTTTGAAGCGTAACTGATATGCAACGTTTGGAACACACCTGATGTAGAGCTTTTGGAGCACACCTGACATAGAACGTTTGGAACGTATCTGACATTTAGATATAGATTTGGATATGCGTTTAGAATGCACCTGCGTAATATCACCTCGAGTGAAAAGTTTGACAATAGTAGGATTAAAATCTGTGGCACTGATTACTGTTATTAATTTACACAATGAGATTAGTTATAAACGTACCGACTGCAAAGTCTCTTATAGAGAGTTGTGGAAGATTTTAAAGAGTTTAGAATTAATTTCTGATGGAATGACAACTTGATAGGACTACCTAAGTTTTTGTGCAATAAAACTCACTTTACTGCTGTTCCATATATCATCATCATTCCTTACATTATCATCATGACATCATCATAATCATGATCCTGACATCATCATCATGGCATCATGATGATGTCATCATCGTGACGAAGGAAGTGACTTTGCAAGAGAATTTATTACAAAGCTCCTTGAAAATCTGTTTCGTTTACACCTGCGGATGGAATGTCATTATCCCCGCATTTTAAATTCTGCATGACGACGTCGCTAAGGTTGTTTGCTAGCCATGCCCAAGTGAGTAAGGCTTTGTGTGGCCTGAACGTCGTGTGACACGATACATTGAACGCCTATACGTGCGTCGTAGTCTTTTCCTTATATGTGACTAAACAGCCGAGAGGCACTAGAATTGTATAGGACTAAAAATAGTAGTAGAAATTGTAGTAAGTAAAATGTAGCTATAATAACGCATTTTAAAATAAGAGAACTATTAGTAAATATATAAGTCTTAATAAGTCTGTTCAATTTTATTTGCGATATATCGTATTTAAACTCTTCAAATAAGCATATATTTTGGCCTAATTTAGGTTAACGTATGTAGCTAGAATGAATAAATTTTAAAGCTAAACTTGAAGCAATGTTTAATATCACTTTCCTGTTGAGAAAGATGTCTGTGACGGAGCGAACACTGGATTTGAACCCTGTACCTACTAATCTTCAGTAGAACACTTAACCGATCTACCAACTCTCAACCTAGTAATTACTAAAAAATGACTTTAAAATAACAAGATCTCAGTAGCGTTGCTAAATGGTTGTTAGTGAGAAGATGTATTAATCCATTATTAGTATTAATCTAGTATTATTACATGTTGTCTTAATTTCCAGTGGCGGATCCAGGGGGGGCCCAGGGGGCCCGGGCCCTTCCCTTTAGGTCCGTCGAAATTTGTAAAATATATTTTCATTGTTTCTATGGCAATTTATATATGTAAATATGTTAGTAATTGGTTAGGGGGGCCCGGGGGGGGGGGGTTGGTACGAGAGGGAACTCAGTTCCAATAGCTCAATTTTTTCTAGAATATACTAGGAACCCAGTATAATGGAAGGGGGCCCGAAAAATGTTGACCGTTTCACTAGCTCTCAATTTTTGCTTGAACCACTGCATTAGAGGAAAAAGGGTGTAAGTTAAAAATGTGACCTCTGTCCCGTAGCAGTGGTGCAAACAGCATTGGCTGGGTGGGGCTTAAGCCTCCCCCTACCGTCAAAATTAGGTTACTTTTGCAATTCGTCGAGATCCGCAGAGTTTCTTCAGAGGTGAAAAAATTAACCTATTTTTCAAAAACAAATGTAGAATTTTAGGTTTTCCACTAACTTTAATACGGATATGAGCTAGGGGGGTAAGGTGGTAAGATACGGAGATACACTCACTTTATGAGCCGAACGCAGTAGTGACAAAATTTTGAGCCCCCCCTCCCCACCGCAATTTGTCTGGTCGCGTCACATATCCCGAAGAAGGCGGAGATTATCAAAAATGTGTACACTCTCAAAATAAATTTCGGGGCTCCCTTAAAAAATTCCTGGATCCGCCCCTGTTAGTTTCCTTTCTTGTACTACTGTACAAGAAAGTAAACTAAGTGCCACTAGTTTGGCGAATAAAGATTATATAACAGGATAAAACTCACACTGTCAGAAGCGGATCTAGGCATTTTTAGGGGGACTTTATCGGACTGGGCCCACGTTTATTTACTTACGACCTTGCCTTCTCCCTAGCAGAGTTCAATTTTTTTACATACATGTACCTTGTTTTGCTCTTATTTACACATTAAAGCAAGCCAACAAATAGCTATGAACATGATGAAAATAACCATAAGGAACAGAGCCATGCTGGAGCGGTGGTACATGCTATGTATATTCAGCAGGACTAAGGGGGGGTATCACCCTGGGCCCCTTCTGTATCCGCCGCGCGCTGCACCCTGTGCAAAAGATTTAGCAAATATTCAGTGAAGAATTTCTAATGCCTAACTAACCGCAATCTTATTAATTTAAGAATTATAAAAATGCTAGTTTAAATAGTTAACATAAATAGTCTAATCAATTCGACGAGAACGGGGTTAATATTGTTGTTATCTTTGGTTGCCGGCCGAAGTCACTATCACTAGCAGATCAAATCTACTGCTACTTAACTGTTATCAGAGTATTTGAAATTTTTTTAATCATGGCTAAAATCTCTACAACTTTAATTAATACTTTAATTTTTAAATTGTTTTAAAATTTAATTAAGTTAATACTTAAGAATAGGTCATTAAAATCATATACTATATAATGATAATAATAATGAATGCAATAATAACTCGTCATCATTATGATGGTTATCATGACATCATCATCATCTTCGTCATCATCGTCATCATCGTCATCGTCATCATCATCATCAACTTTCCTTGAATCTCAGTTTAACAAACAACGTCTCTTGTGTCGGGTTCTTTAATCGGATCAGTGTTGTCATGAACGAACATTTCAATTGTTAATTGTTATGGGTAATAAATTTAATAATCATTACTTTTCCTGCTTTTGTTAAAAGACATACTGAGAATATTATTATTTTTATATTGAATGGGTATGTATGTATCCTGGAGTGGATCCAGTATATTTGTATAAGAGAGATGCATGTATTTAAGACATATAATCAAGGAAATTTAGGAAAACATATCAAGAACTGTTTATTTGGTAGGAAATTTTAAGAGTTACCTAGAGATATTTTGGTTAAATCCTTGTTGTAAGATTAAGTGTTGAATTAATTTAGGATCCATATTCCCAAATGGGGTCCGAAAAATTTTTATACTAAAAGTATCGCTGGACGGGAAATTCTGCTGATATCTGTTAACAATTTGCTCGCCTACGTAGTTACTGTTGTTTTAGGCTGTATGGTTTACGTAGAAACAAATACTGGTTTTTTATTATTAAAACTCTATGAGAATTGATCGCGATATAAGCCTAAATAAAGTAGAGATGGGAATTTTATGAATTTCCAGAGTTCGGGTTCGGTTCGATTCGTTTAAAATGAAAGTTCGGCTCGGTTCGGGTTCGGTTAGCAGTTGACAATTTGAGAGTTCGGTTCGGTTCGGGTTCGATTCTAACAAGGGTTCGGGTTCGGTTCGGCTTGCTTTCCAACTCGCAAGAGTTCGATTCGAGTCCGAAATGGTTTGGTTTGGATAATGTTGCAATTGTGTAACTTTACTTATAATAATCATGGTTATGACAAACATGTTTAAAATGGTTTACGGTAAATATGCTTAAAAATTCATTAAGTCCTAATAGCTGCCACATTTTTTCATCTGGGTATGACAATGAAAAAAGTGGTATTTATTCCTGTACATTTTTTAAAATATTGTAAGTTGACCAACAAATGTTCATAATATAGATATTTAGCTTTATTATTGTCTCTGAAATATTCTCCTTGATAAAAAGCAATTAGAATGCTTCATCACTTTTTAATTTTTTTTGTCACTATACGCCTATTTATTAGATACGTTTATAATTTAGTGGAAATGTGTTGGCTAAAATTTGATACAATGTTTCAGAGACAAAGTGCAATTTAGTAACATAAAAATTTCTAATAAAGATATTTGTTAAACACGTGTACTTCCTTAGAAAAATGATCATAATATACACCGTTTACTATCAACTGACCAGTACTAAGCTTCATAATTTACCTTAGGGTTTCAAATTTGAAACTTTCAGATCAATTATGAAGTTACGAAAATAGTTATAAAATTATAGCATTGCTATAGTGCAAAATTATTTACTCCAGATAGTCTGAACACATATAGAATGTCAAATATAAATATCTGTAAATCTGGCTGAAAAATATTAAGATAGCACACTAAAATTAGAAAAAATTTATAATTTGAATTTAACAAGAACAAATCCACCTAGATTGAGTCAAGCATTTTCAGATTTTTATGGAATACTCTCTTCACTTTTGTCTCTTTGATGTTAATCTTCATTCCATATTTCAATGCCTTATCATTCAGACTAACCAATATCTTCTGTAGGCCCGTCTCGCTTCCCGCTACCATTCCTCTGTACCGCTACCATTTTAAAATTTGTGTCGGAACCAGCCTTACCTGAATATATGCTGTTAGATACTGTAAGACATGTAAATGCAAAAACTAATATACAGTATATTTGTATAGTTCTTACTATCTTTATTTATTGTCAGACTGGTGAAGAAGAAAGGAACTACAAGAGTTTGGTTCAGTTCAGTTTGGACGAAGTCTGGGTTCGGGTTCGGTTCGGGTTCGGCCAGAGTCTGGGTTCGGGTTCGGTTCGGGTTCGGTCAGATTCTGGGTTCGAGTTCGGTTCGGTCGAAATTCTAGATTCTAGGGTTCGGTTCGATTCCCATCTCTAAAATAAAGTCATGACCGATAAGGCTTGCTCAGAGCGCTGTTACTCATATCAGTTGTAAATCTTATTACTTATTCTCAGATCTCTCAAGGCCTGTCTTATGGTCTGCCTAGTTTTGCTTGAGCAGCCTTGTCACGGTTGATTGGTGGCGTCGCCTTCCATGATTAGTAATAGAATATATCAGGTTTACGTGTACAAGTCTACACATACATATTATTATACACATATTATTATTATTATTATTATTATTATTATTATTATACACATTCTTGCATATTAATTAACTAACTTTAAATTATTTATACTAATTTAATATTAGGTCTAAGTGGCAACTGGCTGAAAACGGATTAGTAAATAAATTACGTAACGGCTTTGAAATAATCTGTATATCATAAACAATATATAAGATAACTAAGTAGTAAGAGTAATAATTTTAGCTACATGTTATTTTTTTGTATGTAAACCAAATTTTTAATATGTTAACCAAATAGGAATGATATGTCCAGCATAGCTTGCAAATGTTAGTTGAGTTAAATTGAACGAACCAATTTAAAAACAATTCGCATTGATTAATCGAGACTTATACTAGATGTCTGATGTTTATGTCTAAAGCTGTGATTCTATTACAATATACACATTTACACAGAGACAAATGGAACCAATCTGATAGCCTGAGATGTGCTTTCAAATAATATATCTCAACCCAATGTCAACCTTTAGCTGCGAATATACGATATCTACACACAGACTCCTTCAAGTTAATTATCTAACTCAACAAACGTTACTGAAAGGGAAATATATTTTACACCAAATGGACTGCAGTCAAACGGGAGCACTGCCAAATGTTAAATAGTTATAAGGACATTGATGGGAGCTCGTAAACGCTATGTTCAATGGAAATAACTACAATTGAGTTTTATTCAAATGCAATAATATTCTTATCAAGTGGTTCATAAGTCTCTCTCGATTGGTTACGTAAGCAGCACTACAATGTAGTATCATTTTAAAATTACAAAAACTTTGTGATTGTTAGAGAACAGTGGCTTTGACTGCATTGAAGTGTTGGGTTGTTTCTCTCTCCCCTACTAGTTACAGTCAACGTATTTGACATCTCACAAATAAATGATACTTGTGCATATTTCATTATCTTTCATTCAAGAGTTCTGAATTTAAATTAGCAAATTTCAACGTTAAACAAAAAGCACCGTAGCATGTTTTGTTTGACATATTTTGTTTGACAGGAAGTACATGTAGCCTACCTTTAGTGCGTGAATGAGTAAGCCCATACAGGCAGGAGCCAACTATAAAGTTATACGTTGTTTAGTTATGCAAAAACGTTTATGACTAATTTATGAAATTGTTACTTTATTTGTACTACAAACTTCCTAGGTACTTTTTAGTAAACGTTAATTAGACTATTTTAGTCCTACTACAATTAACGTAGCACATTTTAAGCAGCATAATTGGCATTCATTTTCGGATACCGTTGGATACCAGTTATGGTGCTGAAAATGTGCTGCGGTAATTATAGTAGGACTACACTCAGAACCTACAAAAAGTATCTGCCTACCTTAATAAAATTTTAGGCAACGCATTCGCATATGAATGGCATTAAAGAGGACATTTTTAAGTCTTGCACTTGAAATCTATAGAGCAGACTGGTTAGAAGGGCGCTCGACTTTTAGTAAGTATCCAAATTACTCACGTCTGTAGTTTCACGACTGGCTATAGGGGGTCCCATCCCTGTACTTTTCTTATGATCAAGCTGTGAAGTATAATAGTGTTCATTGTTCCTTGAATTTTTAAAAGAGTTCCGCTGATGATTGAATTTGTTTCTAAGAGATAAAAAACAAACGTTACGTACATTGCCATACGTACATGTATATTGCTTTAAGTTGAAGGCAACGAAATACTAGTTCAAAAAGTATAATTCAATATAAGTAAAAAGTAAATATAAATTCATTGATTTAGTATATTAAATAAACAGATTTAACAATAATATAAGGGATATAACATTATTCTCCATATAAATTAGCATTACTGAGAGCTATTGTCACATCCAGCAGTTAACGATTCACTCCCTTCCCAATTGGCTATGTGAACGCACACATAAATGAGCTTATTGCTTGAAAAATATGACTTCTGAAGTGGTTTTTCTTTTCTTTCCTCAGTTCTTGCTCAGCCATGATGATGATCGATTATTATGATCGATTAATTTATATTTTACCGTCACTGCACTGAAATTTAGAATCATAATAGCTGTTGCGGCGAAATAAATATGCTTAACTGGGAATACGTTTTATTTACTGAGTTACACGTGTACATATTAACCTGTATCTTAATTTTACAGTCTTTCCAAAACTTTGGACATTGAGAAGAATTTAGAGTTAACTCTTATTTGATCATAAATATTTGACATTTGGTAAATATATCTATAATATTTTCAGTCCTATCATCGCAAAATATTGAAACTATTTAAACTATCGATACACTCAGGCGAGCATTTCAGATAATCTAAAGAATTATCAGATAATCTGAAGAATAATCAGATAATCTAAGACTGATCGAAAGAGGAGCGAGATAGTAATTTTGAACAACAATGGCGAGTCCTATTAGAAAGTTTGAGATACGTTTAGAGCACGACATCGACGAGCAGTACCAGTATGAGCCCGGGGAGATCCTGCGAGGAGACATCTTCCTTACCAATGCAGAGGAGATCAAGATTAAAGTCATCCAGGTAAGCGACGTTAAGTCAATGGATTGTCTGGGGATAAAATTAATAGTATTAATAATAAAAACAATAATAATAATAATAATAATAATAATAGTAATAATAATAATAGTAATAATAATAATTAGTATTATTATAATTATTATTATGATAATAATAATAAAGGTTTAATGTCCGTTTCCTCATACAAGGATGATGTCAGGGACGTCCCACCATCACATGTCACTACAAATTGATTCACCCAAACGAACTGAAAATTTTATTAAATTAAAGTCCAACTTAAAAAGAATAGAGTGTCGACACTTGATGCTATTGCGTTATCATTAAAATGCTTTACTTGAACTGGCCTTACTGGTCAATTGTTCTTTACAAACTTTGTGAAATTAAGTTTACGGCAGTTCGTTGGGGCTAAAAGTATGGCCGTTAACGAATTTTATCCATAAATAAATAATTACCCATTTTAAACTATTCAAAAGAGTGACATACTCAATGACGATGCTGAACATTCTATATTACGTCAGATCATTACAAAATTTATATTAAAAAATTATTCTTATTTAATGTTTTTTATTTGTCATTGGCTTAATTTGTTTTACTACAAACAGATGTAGAGATGCGAAAAGAATCTGAAACTACAGGTACTATAAAGTGACGTTATCGTGGAACAATGTGAAATCGTTTCGCCTGTTTCACGGTGTATCGGTACATTCTGTGTACCAGACATACTGCACGCTCCATTTCCCTACAATCGATATAATTGCTCTCTAATAAAAGTGGTTCACTGACATTCAGCTACGACGTATTGCTCACATCGAACTATGTCAATTGTGAGAGAGAAATGGATAAATTGTTGTGAAAAAAGTATATTTGAGAAATTGATTTCATGCTTAGGCCCTAATTGAATTTTACATGAATTTTAGGGATTCTTTGCGTTTAAGACTTGTCTAGGTTTTGTAAGCTAGTTTATCTTTTACCAGAGTTGTTATATTTTTTTATTAGCTTTTGTTGACAGATTTATATATATTAGCATACCTTTAAATTTAAGCATACCTATAATTTTAAAATACCATAACTATAGGCAAAATATTAATTTTACAGAAAAGCATGATCATTAATTATTAAGCATAACTATTATGATAGAATCTAAAAGTCGAAAGCTTATTGGTTTAGAATCTTGACTTAAAATCTGCAGTCTTACGTACATATATTTCATTATTTGGCACGGTTTTTATAGCTCGTTCATTGCTAATATTCCTACGGGGGACGAGTTGGATTTTCATGGTTTATTATTATTTATAAATGAAAAACATTGTTATAAATGATAGCATTTATTATCAGTGATAATAGTATTAGAAATCATAATCATTATTCTTGATGAGATCACTATTTAAAACGCGAATTGCCATCAGTGAAAATGACAGTCAGTGAAAATTATTATTATCATGATATCTGATCGTTCTTAACTATCCTTATCAGTGAGATCATTATCAGTCTAAATCATTACCACTAATGACAATCATTATAATAAACAATTTATAAGCTGAAGCTAAGTCTCATTTGTGATAGGAAAGCAGTTGTTTCACAGCTGCTTTCCTATCACAAATGTACATAAACAGAAATGGTCGGCCGGGTGTTTAATGCATGATCCTCTGCTTAATAGGCAAGCCTGCTATCAATTAGGCCACCGGACGATATACTTAGCTACTGTCCGATATCCGACAAGCAATAATGGTGGATTTTCATTCTTATCAGTGAGGATAATAATTATCAGTGAGGATCGTACTTATCAGTGTGGCTAATTCTTATCAGTGATGATCATTCTTATCAGTGAGGACCATTATCATCAGTAAGGCACATTATCACCAGTAAGGACAATTATCATCAGCAAGGAACATTATCATCAGATGAGACAATTTTCATCAGATGAGACAATTATCATCAGATGGGACCATTTTTATTAGGAAGGACCATATCATCAGTAAGGACCATATCATCAGTAAGGACCATTATCATCAGTAAGGACCATTATCACCAATAAGGACCATATCATCAGTAAGGACCATTATCATCAGTTGGGACCAATATCACCAGTAAGGACCATTATCATCAAAAGGGACCATATCATCAGTAAGGACCATTATCACCAGTAAGGACTATTATCTGATTCAGATGTGACCATTATCATCAGTAAGGATCTTTATCATTAGTGACTTATGATTATGTGTGTGTTGTAGCTGCAGATCAAGGGTGAAGCGACAGTCTCGTGGGATGAAGAGAACGGCTCTCAGTTCTCTGCCAATGAGGTCTACGTGGACACCACCCTCGACATCATGGGTGACGAAACCTCCGATGAGGTGGAATCCATCCCTCGAGGGAGTCACAAGTTCCCAATTGAGTATACACTGCCTCAGAATCTTCCTTCGTCCTTCATAGGCAAGTACGGCAGCATCACGTACGTGGCCAGAGCCACTCTGAGAGAGGATCGTCGCTTGGGACTGGGTACAACCATCACAAGCGAACCTTTCCTCATACTACGTCGTCTGGATATTCAACGAAATCAAGAACTTCAGAGCAAGCGCACAGCAACGATAAGTCAGAGAGCGGGTGGGTCTCCCTGCTTCTGTTTGTTTGGAAAGGTCGAGGCAACGTTCACAGTAACAAAGAGCGGACATCTTCCTGGGGATGACATCATCATCGAGGCTGAGATTAAGAACGGTAGTGCCCAGCCAATCAAATGCGTCCAGGCTTGCCTTCTGCTTAACAGTTCCTTCCACGCTCGAAAGAAAACAAGAAATCACTCTCAGATAGTCAACAAGAAAACCGACAACAGCGAGATAGACTACGATGACGTCAGGCGCTGGACCAGCGTTCGACTCTCCGTCCCGCCGTACATCCCAGAGTCCCGCCTGGACGGCTGTGACATGATCGACATCGAATACGAGCTGCAGTTCCGCCTGGAGCTGACCGGTGGAGCAGAGATGAGAACTTCCATCCCGATAATCATCGGGACTCCTAACGACGACCGCCGGACTGGGAACCAGAGAACGTGGAATCCGGATAACTACACAGTGGGTGACGGGACAGCTGATGATGGAGGGATGATCAATGGAGATCTGGATGTAGACATGGACATCAACATGAGGGAGGATATGATGGAGAGATTCAGACATCCCATGGCTCATGGAGAGGTTCGGCAGAATATCCTCTTCGAGGCCATGAACGCAATGAACGATGATAGAGATTAGGATTGAATCTTGACGCTGTCTTTGATTCACAGTGTGGCCTTACTTGGGGTTTTGAGTGTTGTTGTGGTTCAGATTGAGGTTATTAATTTACTATGAGGTTTAGGGATAGACTGTGGTGCTGTTATATTATCAATTTCGAGAGGGATAGAGGTTTAGCTTGGGTTTTGAACATGAAAGGTTCTCTGATAAGGTTAAGTTCTTGTTAGCCAGACGTAAGTGGTTAGGTTTGCATGATCGCAATTAAAGCGTTTGTAAACTGAGCAATCAGGCGGCTGTTTTAGTTTGTACTGTTAGGGTAGGGCTGCTTGTACTCTTACGGTGGACCTACTTGTACTGTTAGGGTAGAGCTGTTTGTACTGTTACGGTGGACCTGTTTGTACTGTTAGGGTTGACTTGCTTGTACTGTTAGGGTAGACCTGTTTGTACTATTAAGGTAAACCTGAGCTAGCGATTGAAGTTTTTATTACACTATAAACCTCCAGCAATCTCTTTCTCTTACATTTTTCCTTTCCGGTCGTCTGTCGCTGTTTATTTATTAATATTTGTATAATATTGTATAATAGTATTCGTGCGTATTTATAAAACAAATAATTTAAGCAATTAATTGTAATTTACAAAACAATTAATGGTATTTAACATCACAGCTATAGAATGCATAAATCCTCATATATTTCTAAACATTTGTAATCATTTATCGCTGATATAAGAGAGAACGTTTTTTAATGTAGAGATTATATTATGTTAACGTTTGGTCCGTGTACGTCAGGTTTTCTCACAGAACTGAATGTCTTTCACTGATCAATAGGTGTAATTCATTCTCGATATCCTGAAATTGCAGGCAATCAAGTTAAACAATTGGAAAGTGATACAGAAAACGTTATTGACTAAGATTTTTATAAAAACAAAGTTTTAAACGACATGTTCAAGTCCATGACGTTTACTATTAATGAATCCACCTAATTAATGGAGCTTTGCTGATACGTCGTTACCTAGGAACACTAAAAGCGAATTTCAAGTGGACCTATATAATTTATAAGATATATGTTCTGTACATTCAGTCATTTTATCTACTATATTTAACTAGAATCTACTAAATTCTTTTAATGATAAATCTATTTCATGCTTCTAACAATTCAATGCCGTACAAAACAATTTAATGTCCATTTCATTGGAGGTAATTAAAAATTATTACTGCAAAATTGAATTACTTTTAAGTAACAGTAGGCTAACGTAAGACAATAGCAATTAGTATTCACGTTAATATAATTATTTATTAATGATCAGATTATATATTTATAATTAATTATCAGATTAATGATTATTACTGTTCAGTATATTAAAATGCTCAGTAGCTGTAATCTAAGCTCTCAAAGACACTTCGTTATTAATTTTATTTCAAACGGCCTAAAATATATTTTTGTATCATATTTATTTGTCGACCAAGAATTAATAAATGAAAATGTTTTAATTTGAAAATGTGTTAATTTGAGCCGCTGGCGGCGAAGATTTCAGAGTTAAACTTTCAAGGCAACCACTGAATGAATACAATGTATAAAACAATGTACACTGTATTCTTTATAACCGACAACACAAATTGTTTCTACAATAAAGTTGTAACGAACTAGTTGACCGACGTCTTTGAAATTTAAATAACTTGATCAGCAGCCAATTCTGCCAAATATGCCGTAATTTCGTGAGAATAATTTTAATAATGGTAAAGTTATAGATTTTAGAATATGAGTGGGGTCAAATAAGAAATTTCCAGTATAGGCATGTTCATGCAGCGTAAAATATTCTCTATTAAAAATCGTCACATATTTTCTGCTAATGCTACCTTGAAAGGCAATCATTTCCTTTTTAAGGGCAATCATTCCTTTTCAAACTATGCAAAATATATGCAGGTATGTTCTTAATTAACAAAGTTATTGAAATTGTAATGCATGTGGTGCATGCAGAGAATCAACGCGAGAACATTGCTGTCAGTAGCTGATTCGCCTAGCACACGTAGGCCTAGTGAAAGACACTATGCATTAAAATAGCAAAAACATTGTCAATTAAGAACATGTCTGCATATATTTTGTCTCGTTTTAGAAGAAATGATTGCACTTAACGATAGCATTCTTTTGCCAGAAAATATGTGTGTTCTCTATTGCTTTAATATGTAACACTACGTTGCATTTAGCATGCCTGTATTCCTATACTGGAAATGTCTTAGTTAACCCCATTAAAATTAGCAAATTCATAACTTTACCAATATTAAAGATATTCGCACGAAGTTTTTGCCTATTTGGCAGAATTGGCTGCTGGTCAAGTTAAGCAAATTTCAAGAACATCAGTCAACTCGTTACGACTTTATTCTAAAAATCATGTGCATTATCGGTTAAACGACATAGTGTATAATAGTATAATAGCTAGTTCTATGTAGAGAACTAAATTTGCTCCATTTTTCAAAAATCTTCTTGTTTCTTCAGCTGTAGGCTATCGTTCATAAATGTGCAAATCAGCCACTACTGTTCCCGAATCAATAAATAATAGAAGTATATTGAGCTGCAAATACTATCAATTAAATAATTATTTGCTTATAATGCAATGACCTAATTACCACATACCAGTTAACATTGGCTAATAATTACAAGTTGATTAAATACACAAGAAAAGGTCAAATAGATCTTAATAGCAAATACTGAGTTTTCTTTTTTTCTCGAGTTTTCATCACCATTGATGGGTCGAATGAAAATCACATAATTATTATTAACTTAGTTTTTCGCGTAGTGCCCAGGTCATTAAAGATAAACCAACCAAACTAAACGAGTCGTAGAGGCGACTAAGCAAGAACTGAAGAAGGCAACGATAAATCTTTTCCGATACTAGATATTTCCAAAGCTATAGACTATTTTAAAGTTTGAAAAAGGCCTCTTGTGAAGGGATCAACTTGCTGAATGAAGGAGCGCTTTATGGAGCATATCAGTAGATTGTGCGAAATAAGTACCTTGGATCTGCCACTTAGCAAAACATTGGCAAGAGAGTATTGGATTAATAAAGCTGGTAAAGCTAACGAACGCTCACTCGAAAGCGATGTCAGATATGGCTTCGAGTGTGAATTTGAACCCCGCACATACCACTCCGCGATCGAATATCTTACCGCCATCGCCACTGGCTCCAGCCAGAAAGAAAAGTTAATAGAAACCTTATCGAGATGGTTCGGGCACCCGTACGAAGCCGTGGTCATTCTAAGTAGCACAAGCGGATAGGCAGCTGCGACCTAACACATGATCGTAACAGTTTAAAGAGGCGCTTTCAAAAAATCGTCAGGACAATGACATGAATTACCTTCTTCATAACTCCTACTGTTTGCCGATAGATAGTTCAGTGTAAAAACGAGAGGCTCAAAAGTTTTTGTCATTACGTGAAATGAACACTAAATTATTATACGCGAGAAGAGTGTTCATAACAAATACATTGTGCATTCCTGAGATACAATAAGCACAATACATTTTTATTGTAAATTTCACAAAGCATCGCCGATTTAGCACTCATAAGTTCGAACTAAATCAAAGGCACATTGACGACAATGATGGTACGGTTCCGTAACAGTAATTATCAAATACATTAAAATTGACTATTTGGTAAAAAAATTAATTCATTGAGAATCAATTCAATCAATCATTCAATCAAATTATATAAAAACAAATTCATGTAGAAGATCTCTCTCCCTCTCTCAGTGCACTGCCTACTGGCAGGCCCATGGCATATAACGCCTTCACTCTTCTCAGTCTTCCGCTTTCCTCATCATGTCCACATATGAGTGGGTCTTTAACCCATCTAACATACCTAATCTCGGCCTGCCTCTGCCTCTTTTTCCTTCCATTCTACCTCCTATGACCTCTTTTAATAGACCACCCGTTTTTCACCCGTTAGAATGTAGAGCTAACAGATACAATTACAGTTAGATCAGGGACATACAGATGAAGAAATTGACGTCAAACCATTAGTCGTTACAGATATGTTTTTTATGACTATATTTAATAGTATTTAATAGGCCCATCTGTTTTTACATACTACATCTGAGAAATATGCGAAATCAATTTGCGTAATAAGTAAAGAATTACATAGAAAGTTACAAATTTTAAGTTACTGTAAATTTTATACAATGGATTAACTCAATACCATAGCCATATGTTGCCTTGTACGTGAGCAAGGCAGTGACTAGTATGGTACTGATTTACACGAGTACTAACTAAAACAAATTTACACAAGTACTAAATTCACACGAGTACTAAATTCAATTGAGTACTAATTCACACGAGTACTAATTCATATGAGTACTAATTCACATGAGCACTAATTTACAAGAACACTAATTCACACTTGTAAGTACTAAATTCACATGAGTACTAAATTCACATGAGTACTAAATTCACATGAGTATTAAATTCACATGAGTACTAAATTCACATGAGTACTAAATTCATATGAGTACTAATTCACACAAATGCTACTTCACAAGAGTACTAATTCATACAAGTACTAAATTCACATGAGTACTAATTCACATGAGTACTAATTCACATGAGTACAACTTCACATGAGTACTACTTCACACGAGTATCAATTTACATGAGCACTATTCTACGAGTACTGATTTACAAAAGTCTTCATTTACATTAGCATCAGTTCATGCCATTTGAAAACTAAATTATATAAATAGTAATTCACAATAACATTAATTTACATTAAACTAATTTACATAAGTACCAAATGATACGAGTCCTAATTCTCATATTACATAATTACAATTATATAATTACTTGTACCTGAGTACAGCTTCACATGATTAAGTGTAATTGATTACTTGCGAACCAATTATAATGTAATATGGTGGTACAATATTAACTGTTTTATCACAGAGAAATGTACATAAATTTAAACCATCACAATCATGCCTTTGAATCATGCTTTTTATTGAAAAAGGCATGATTCAAAGCTTCTTCCGCTGTAGTACGAGTTAAAGGATTAGGGTCGAGCACACGATTAAGCAGATTATAAGCAGAGTCTGGTGCTGAGACCCACTGCACTGGTTTCTTGCCCTTTTGTGATGCTGCTTCACTGACACCTCGCAGACTTTCGCACGTTTGACGTAAGTCAACAGCTTCAATCTGTATGTTAGTTACGAGATTCTTGCCTGAAAAGAAGAAATGCAACCATGTCTGAATTTAAAATCATTGTCAGAGTTTACAACTAGTCATATTAAATCATCATCATCATCACTTTCCAATGAATTCCAGTTAGCTAGGGTCGGGATATGAATAGACCATTTCCACTCCTCTTTGTCTCGTACAATATCATCAGTCAACCCCCCATTATTGAAATTTCTCAATCACCGCATCCCGTGTCAGTTGTGGTCCACCTCTCTCTAGCTTAACCTCCATCTCTTCCCTCCAAACTCTCTTCACTACAACCTCCTCTGCTTTTCTCACAATTAGCCCATACCATATCAATCTCGACAAGAGTCAACCTATCCTTAATCCCCTCAACGCTTCAATTCATTCTTACATATTCAATTCCATTCTATCCTTCCTAGTATAGCCACACACTAGAAGCAACATTCTCATCTTCGCCACATGCAATCTCTGCTCTAGTTCCAATTCTAGTGCCTAACACTCCGCACCGTACATCATTACAGGCCTAAACACCAAGGATGCATGGTGCATATATGTATCAATTTGTATTTATATATACATAGGTATTTAAATAAACAATTCTGCTTTTCCTTCTATTTTGAATGTCATATAATAGGGTATAAACAATGCATACCATACGATATACAATTATCTCATAAATCGTCATTTATTTTTTTTAGAAATATTTAAATAAAATTAGTAAAGGTGAAAAAAAACTTGCACTTAGCAAACTAGAACTGGAAGGATGATTACCGATAGCATTAGCTGCCACCAGGACAGCTTCAGTGCCGAGGACTGCCATTATCTGAGCGAGACATGTGAGGTCATCGGACGACTTGAAGAACGGATAGCGACCAGAGAGCAGAGAGAGAAATATCACTCCTGCAGACCATACATCTACACCTAATCAATCAGTCAATCAATCAACCAATCAGTCAGTCAATCAATCAGTCAATCAATCAGTCAGTCAATCGATCTATCAATCCGTTTTATCCATTTGTCTAGTTATATTTCAATGTGTATCAGTGAGGGGTGGTCAACTAGATAGGTTACTTGTGGCCTCTTTGATGGCCTTATTTTGGATCTCATTGGACATTTCGAGTGTATTGAAATAAACGTGTATTGAAATAAATTAAATAGTTAAGTAAATCTATGACTCGCAAGATAGTGATAAGAGAGTGTAGATAAATATAACTCCAGTCATCCATATATGCTATGTCAATATATAAACTTCAATCAATAATTATAATCAATCAATAATTGAATATACATATTACAGAATATAGAATTTGAATATTGTACAAATGAAGTTATTCGTTAGCTCAGAAAAACATAAACTATGTTTTTGAGAATCGATTTTAAATCGAAAAAAAGAAAAAACTTTTACACCACAGAGATTTTTCAGTAACTCAAGCACAAGGGCTGCATATTGCGTAAAGTAGTACAGAAAGATATGACGTCCAGTTTGTCATATGAAAGCAAAGATTATGACGTCTCACGAGTAATACAAGAAACGTTACAAACACAAAAGCGACCACAGCAAATTTTAAAAAATGCAGAAATGAAGACGCCATACTAGTGGTTTGATCAGGATGCCTCATCAGGACCTCGGGTGCTCTGAACCCAGGAGTACCGGCACGTGGAGCCATCTGTGCGGGTCTACACACATAAACAACAAGAATAGCTGTGAAAATATCGTTCAAGACAACACCAAGCAGTCAATATTCTGATGTATTAAAGCTGGTAAAGCTAAGGTTAACGTCAGTTTCCTCACTCGAAAGCGATGTCAGTGACAGGCCAGCCCAGGATTTGAACCCTGCACATACCGATCCGCGATCAAGTATCTTACCGACATGTATTGGCTCATAGACAGCTAAATATTAGTGACTACATAAAATAATAACCACGTAGATACTCTGCTAATATGAAACAAAAAAGGTCCTCACAAAATCTGAGAACATCTACACTATCTCTCCCTTCTGGATTCTGCCAAGTGGCAGGTCCAAGGTACATATTCATACTCAGAGTCTACTTTCACGTTCTGTATAGAGCACTCTGTAGATAAACAAGTTAATTCATTCACAAACGATGAAGCTGATGATATAAAAGAACAACTCATTGTTGGATGAAGATCTCATATCATAAGTCACATCATTCCAGAAATACAAAATACAAATTAATCCTTCCAACATCATGTTAATTAACATAATTTCTTTAGCTTCTTTATATATTTCTTCATTTCACAAAGTCGAAAATAATTTTAGAAACCACTAAAACATTAGCATATTTATACATGTATAGGAAAATATCCAAGACTTTAGACAACGTTGTATTATTGCATACAATGCATTAAAACTGCACTTGTGGTGGGGGACTGGGACACAGAAGAATGGAACAACTGTTTACTGCACATGTCGTACGAGGCGACAAAGCAAAAGCTGACAAAAGGTAATGAGAAACAATCTCACACGCCATATTATTCCCAAGCTATAGGATATATTAAGGTGTGGATAAGGCAATGTTAAGGGATTAATTTATTGATCTATGGTGTGCTCTATTTGCAGCGTGAAAGCAGACTCTGATTATGAATATGTGTCTCTGAGCTGCCACTTATCAGAACAATAGAGAAAGAGAGAGAGAGAGAGACAGAGAAAGAGAGAGAGAGAGAAAGAGAGAGAGGCAAACAGAGATAGAGAGTGAAATTGAAAAAATACTAAATTGCACAACAAATATTACCTAGACATGCAGATCTTGCAGACAGTTGGTTTATTGAAGCAGTCACACAGTTCCAGTGTCTCATCCTTTTCTCGTCTAACGCCAGATTTACTTCTAGCTCCACTTAAAACTTCATCCTCTTCAGTTAAACCAGGTTTAGACTTGACCCGAGACTTCTTAGATTCTGCTTCGGAAGGTATTGCTCGTGTTAGCATATTCTTATTCTTCAATTCTTTTGCAACATTCGTAGATAAATTCAGAGAGGCACGTCTTTCGACATCAATGGCACGTTTTGTCAGCAAAGCTCTACGAGGTGATTTTTTATCTTTAAATGAAATAACACGTGAAGACCTGTCAGCCTGGGGTTTGTCGATTGAAATTGGTTGATTGTCTAACGAAGTCCTCTTTAAAACAGGAGATATTTTAGTTAGAACCGGCATTTCATCCGTTTCTTCAACTTGCAATTTTTTTCTAGCTGTATCACAATTTTCTTGTGTAGATGTTTTTAAAACACCAGTCGACGTCTTGTTAGTGTTTGACTTATAAACATGAGGGCTAGCTCGAAATGTGTATGGTTTTTTATTCTGAGCATTGGTAACTTCTTCATTAGAGCAATTTGAAGATTCTTTATCGACATCGGCAATAGCTGCGTCAAAATCAAGTTTAATTCTTGTACTTGTTCTTCTTTTCTTCGATAGGGATTCACAATCATCTCCATTTGATTCTTCCAACTTTCTTTTTCGAGGTGTTGTAGGTACACTGGTATCCTTGTAAAACATTACATGTCAAATATCATTAAATTATGTTATATCATTTTTAAGTTAGGTGAACTTTGTAGACCACTATAAATAAGTCAAAGTTAAAAGCTAAAGCCAAGTCTAAAGTCAATTTCCTACTCGAATAGCATGTTAGTGAAGGCACTGGATTTGAACCCCGCACCTACAGATCTACTATCGAACAACTCCCCAATAAGCCACCAGCTCATCCCAAAGGCTAAGCCCTTATCAATCGATAAGAATTTAACGTCCGGTTCCTCACCACAAGGCAATCTCAGGAACGTCAAAACTTAATGTATCCCTTACTAAGGGGATAAATGACTTAGAATTTATTGTTTTGCATTACCTTCTCAGTTCCAATTTTGTTGTATCTAAGAGAAGAAATTTTCAGTTGATAAATTCAGCAGCAGAAAGGACACAACAAAGGGTAATTTTTTCGAGGAGAGATATCTATATTCGTTTGTAAAGTGTCAGTGTATGGTAAAATACCACTAGTAAATGCAAGCAACTGGATAGTAATATCAGGATCGATCTTTATAGTATTAAAATTATGAAACGTCAGAAATAAAAAATATATATTTCAAATTCAAAGGACAGGACAAATCTTCAGAAATATAACTGAAATCTTCTAACTGAAATATAACTGAAATCTTCTAACTGAAATATAACTGAAATCTTCTAACTGAAATATAACTGAAATCTTCTAACTGAAATATAACTGAAATCTTCTAACTGAAATATAACTGAAATCTTCTAACTGAAATATAACTGAAATCTTCTAACTGAAATATAACTGAAATCTTCTAACTGAAATATAACTGAAATCTTCTAACTGAAATATAACTGAATTTCAGCAGTTTACTTCAAACCAAACATTTATTGCCATCCAGATTAATAAACTTTCATGTAGATTAATGAGCTTTTATGTTTTATCTATTAATTCAGAATCACAACATTAAGCCCTTAACTAAGAGCCACAAATATAACAACGCTATTAAATATAACAAAAAGAGCGCACCTTCTCGTCTCCTGCAGTTGCTTTTGCCTCTGTTGGTCTTGTAACGTCGCTGAGGTTTGCAGTAGATAACTGAAAACTATGCGATGTTTCGCTCCGAAGCGGAACTGGGGCTTTCTGTGCCAGACCAAAGTCTACCAGCATAAATCTGATAAAACACAGAAAATTACACTAGATAAATAAAATGAACAATTAATTGCAGGTATATCCAAACCTATCAGCAAAATGGATAGAACTAGACTCGTCATAATCATACCATAATCATCTTCTCTTCTTGAAGCCCAGTTTAACTGTTGGTCGGAATAGCAATCTTAGTTATGCGCAATATGTCATACAATGACTAATCGCGTGAAACGTCAATCAAACAGTTCAGTTTTATGGCATTGCTATATGCAAATACCACAATAAAAATTCACATACATATATTTCAAAATCCTACTTGCTGTCATCATAATCATCATCTTTCCTTGAATCCCAGTTTAATTAGGGTCGGGATACAAATAGACTGTGTCAAATCCTCTCTGTCCTACACCATAACCATCCATCCATATCATCAAAATTCTACTTATTTTAAATTATGAAAATTAAACTAAAGATTTTGAAACTTGTAAAATATCTTACAGAAAAAGAAACTGCCAACAGCTGAGAGAATAAAGCGTTTAAAACTTTATCAAAAACAGTAAATATAACATTTAGTAATACACTGCAACTGTTGCATGCCGCAAACCTCTTTAACTGCCGGTTGTAGAGGAAATTGCTCGGCTTGACGTCTCGATGAATCAAATCAAAGTCATGAATGCGCTTCAGAGCAATGAGCAATGATTTCATGTACAGACGAATCTCATCTAAGTCCATATCTCTTACATAGTCCTGTAATAAACAACAAATAATGAGCAATGAATATATCGCTTTCGAGAGATGAAAATGATGTTAACATCGGCTTTACAGTTTTACTGCTTTACACATTTACAGACGAATCTTATCTAAGCACATATCATTTACATAGTCCTGTAATAAAACAGTACTCAACAACAATAGTAACAGTACTATTAATTTATTATTATGGCTATTTTTATTATTTTAAAAAGGTAGTAGAAGTTAGAAATAAAAACAAAATTACTATAGTTGTATTATGCAATATATTGAGAAATAAAAGCCAATATATTTCAGGGCCATTGATAGAAAATGGATGGATAAAAGATTTCAAGTCCTCAAAACTATAAACAGTTACAATGTCTTAATAGCAGACAAGGGGTAAAGTCATAAAGTTTAAAATGACAGATCCTGAGGTGACTTGAACCTTCTTGGGCTCGAATCCCAGTCGCTCTGATCTGAAAGTGAAATCTCGAGCAATCACTGGACTGGTTATACGGAAATGGTCTAAATTGCCCAACGGTTTAAATATGTGGTATTAAAAGTGACAGATATCACCATCGCAGATCATTTCACTATAATTTGTGTTTACTTTACTTTTTACTTTTACGAATGGATCTATTGAATTCAAATGCAATATATTGTGAAATAGGAGCCACCATATTTTAGGGCCATTGATAGAAAATGGATCAAATAAGAACAGTTACTGATGAAAACCAGACTTACTTGGAATCTATCATGAGGGAAGTAAGGCATAACTATGACTACATGATCCTTATGTCGAACACAGGCTGAAAGCCCAATTACGTTATCACGACCACTGCAGCAGAAAATAAAAATAGCATAAATAGAGATCTCATATAACAACAGTATCAGAATAAAATGCTTAGTAAATCTATTGATTGCATCGATAATAGTAAACATTTAATAATATAATGCATATTAAACTAAAAGAATATTTAGACTAACTAACCAGAAGAACAAGTTTATACACCAGAAGCAGGTATCGTATATATAACGAATAAGAAGTCTCAAATGAAAGGAAATTAATGGAAAAAATTTTGAAATTCAGAGAGGGGTGTAGAAGATCTATTTGTATCCAGAGCCTTGTTATGCTGGGATTCAAGGGAAGATGATGATGATGTTAGATATTTGACAAAAGAAATAAGGAATTATCGTAGGCAACTGTAAGGAATGGAATGCAACTATCGTATTGAAATGATCTAAGCTCAGATTCTATTCAAAATGTTTGCATTGCGTCCAAAATTGTCACTTAATGAATTATCATCTCAGTTGAGATCTAATTAAGCTGGGATATCCATACCAACTCCTAAAAAAACTAATGATACTTAATATTATGAAATAAGGGATGAAGTATGTTGAATATACCTATTACTTGATTGAGATTGACAAACGAGTCAATCACTATATAATATACAAGGGCTATCTATGGGTATTATTACAATTGCGATACATTAATCCTATCAATAACAAGCAAAATCTGATCTTACAGCTTCAAGAAGTTACTAACTTAAAATTTCAATGTTAATTGGATGAAATGGTTCTAATGGGCATCTGACTTAATGAATTATCTCTAATATGTAGACAAGCGATAAGTGTAAACCAAGTAATAGATTAGTTTGCCAGAGCTATTCTGTTTGTCAGAGCTGAGATAATAAAACTAAAGTTCTTTCTGACTGCTTCCTACATAAAGTTTCAAATAGCCGTCAAACCCAATATCTCTCAGACAGCGTATCTCATTCTCAATTCTCGTTGGATGACTGGTTGGTATGATGTGCTTCAGAGCAAACATTCGCTTCCCTCGAATCAAACTCTCCTCGTTCCTTTTATCGCCTGTCTCAGGATCCTTCAGTGTAGCAAGGAAAACTGTGCTGAATGTACCTGAATCAATTATACACTGAAATATAAAATTATTTAATCCTTAGTTTTCTTATTCAAGAATCTCATTAGATAAGCATATTAAATGATCCAATTAATTAGTGCTTAATTTTACAGTTTTGTTAATCTTGTCCACAAAGAAGAAACAGGTATTAGAAATCAATAAATACAATAAATGAAGCAAATCTAAACTACTAGAAAAAACATATAAATTTGCCTCACAGGTAAAGGCATTTAATGGCTTAGCCCTTAACTTAAAATAGTCAAATCATCCAGTTTCACCACTCAAATCATCAATGGATAGTAAAACTGAAAATGTGTGCTTCTACCTTTGCCTTCTGAACTCTTCCATTAACAGCTATATACATGTATAATTCCGTCACAACAATGATGTTTCACTTAATAAATAAACCTTTAAGAAAGACCACAAAACTGATAAATAATTAATCACAGAAAACAATAAATAATTTATCTTATCTAATTTTCTTACTTTAATCCAAGAAAGAACAAGACATCCAAATGAAAATTTAATAAAAATTGACATCGTACGACATTATATTTTAAATCTTCACTCTAGCTGAAAACCGCAGGGATGCACATAAAGACATGTCTGTGACAGTTGAGTCTTAACTCAATCAGCTCTGTGTAGCCAAAATTGCTATCAACACACATATCATTTGATTCAGAAAGACTAGTGCAAATATGCTTGAGTGCATAATGTGTGTGTATGTGACTATCACTTCTTCAGTTAAGCGCATAGAGTGTTATACATTATAAAATATGAATTTCCTCCTATTAAACTAAAACTTCAACTAATTATTATTATTAAGGGCAGTCTCCATATAACTACTCCACAGTTGCCTTAAATTTTAAGAACACTAGGAAATAAAAATGAGCATAAAATCAGCAGACACAAGTTTACATCAGTTTTGCTTCCCAAAGGTGCCATCAGTGATGGCTTCAGCCTTTAGTCGAACCTTCTCCTCTGAAACGACTTTCCGTGAATCGGTACAGTTAGCTTACTAGGCTACAAACGTAACATAACTTACTCCCATGAAGCTCCCTTAATTAATCAAAATCTGGTTGCACTACATCCTATTATTCAGCCTGTAGAGGTCAAAGGAGCTGGCAGCAGTAAACTCTAAAACCACTTGAATGCAACAGAAGTTTTGACATACCTGAGCCTATTTTGCAATTGATGCTGAAGTAGTTTCTTAGTTCAGGAACTTTATCCAAAAGAAAATCTACATCATCTGAAATTAGAATATTCATATTTAAAATTTAAAAGTATATATATATATATATATATACATGTATATATATATATATATATATATATATATATATATATATATATATATATATATATATATATATATATATATATTTAATATCCAAAACTATTGTATTCAAAGTCTATGAACTAGTATATTTATGTTTCCCATTGTTATAGTGTTCTGCCAAGACAGTCAGTTCAAATATGTCCTTCTACTCACATGCTGTTTTCAAGCTCTTCAAAACGCCTTCCATAGTCTAACAACACGCGTAATAAACAGATGATTTATGCTGCAGTGAGCCACAAATAACACTAGTGAAATACTTATAAATACTTATACATTCTTATAAATAATACTTATACATAATCTACTTTTGACTTACATCTATACAAAAATATAGTCATAAATAAATAAACATATAATAGACATAATTATAATTTAAATAGTAATAATAATAACAAAGGTTTAACCTCTGTTTCCTCATCCAGGGATGATGTCAGGGACGTCCCCAACAGCACATATCACTACAGATTAATTCACCCTGACAAATCATATATTGACTAATATATTGACTATAGTAATTATAGTCAATATATATATATATATATATATATATATATATTAGTGCAGTCAATTGAATAGGTATTTTTATTGCGTTCCTAAAATTAAAGCCAGAAGAGCAAAATCGAGACTAGATGTTAGGCAATTGAAAATTTAATTCTACCTCTAGAGAAATATTAAAGAGAAATGGAAGGACATATATAAGCGTATGGTTATTCGCCATGGATCTGCCAAAATGCAATAAAGCACATATACAGAACTTACAAAGAGACACTTAAACTTATGTTATATAATGAAATGATAATTGATGATTACCTTACTGTTATATTTCGACGCTTAAGTTCAAATGTTATCTATTTAGAAGTCCAGTAAACATCTTACAATATACTTTATGATCAGCTCACCGAATAATTAAGGGAAGGGATATGATTGAACAGTTAGAATAATTGCCAGAGGAACAACTTGATTTGAGTTCATAGCCCAGGCCAGTCAACCACAAATATATAACCTCTAGGATCCATGGAAGATTAGTCATGTTTGTCGTCAATATGCGCCAGATAAAAATATATATATGCCGTAAACCACAAAATTATTAAATAGTCATAGAATAGAAAATACACACAGTTGCATTATTATCAATATTCAGTATTACGCGTACTTGTAACAGGGAAAGCTTTTCTTCTGATATCATCTTGATCCTGAGAAGAGAGGTCTGCATTGTCAGCAGAACAAAATTCCTTTGAAGGATTGACCATTTCTTTGACCATTTCTTGACAATGATTAACCCTACAACAACAGTGGAAATACTATATTTATTAATTCATTCAAAAAGAATTAATTCATACAATATAGCATATATGTGGTCTTAAAAGTGATAGATATCGACATAGTTGATCATTTCACTATATAATAATACGTGTTTACTAGTTACTTTAAGACATCAGTTGCGGTAAATTCCGGTAGAGGCACTGAAAATAGAATTTAATGAATCCAAAGACGACTCAGAATTACCCTACTACACATGTAAGTAAAATATAAGTATAAAATAGGAAGGTAGAAATATAAGTAAAAATAGTTACAATTTTAAAACTAAAGTACAAAATGTAAACATAAACAACGAAATACCCGCCTTCAGCATAGCCATGCCACATAACATACGCAAATGTACAACAAAAAACTCTTCTCCTATTTCGACGAGTGAAACAACAAAGTAAGGTTAATTGTAATTTTAATGAAACTTTATTAACTATCCCTAATCCTAACCCTAACCCCTACCCCTACCCTTAACATATTCCTAAGAAACTAATAAAATTTAGTAAAACTTAAATATAAATGACGCGAGCCGTAATCGAACCCGGAACCACATGATCTAAAGCCTAGCACCTACACCACTAAACCATCGATGCTTAAGGTTGAAAACAGTTGAATAGATGATGTCAACATATCGTACTAGAAAATCGTAATCCTATAGCTATAGCTACTATTCGCAAAGAGAGGAAGAGTGATTTGTTGTAGATATAAGCGCAAATCATAACATAACATGATATTAACATAACATTACAGTCAGGAATCATTGTACGCTTGTTTAAGAAGAAAATCAGTTAATTGTTAATTAAATTAGCATAGTATTATAAATTACGATTGTTCAGAGGATAATGTCCAATTTTCATGGAGTTCTGTGAACAGCTTGCTGATTACGTACGTAAAACCAAAGATAGCAACAACAACAACAACAACAACGTCAGTTCTGCTGTTATGCATGACAACATTGAGTACTGTGAAACCAAATCAAAACCGATGAGCCGAGTGAGTGGCTCGTAAACGGTGCGAGCCAAATCAGGGTAGTCAGTCCAAGGAAGGGTACTAGCAGAGTGGAGGTTTACGTGTTGGTCTCAATTTAAGTTTAATGTCTTAACAGCGTAGGGGTAACGTCATGAAGTTTAAACGACAGATCCTGAGGTGAATTGAACCCTCGTTGGTTCGAATCCCAGCCGCGCTGATCTGAGAATAAAATCTCGGACATTCACTGGACTGGTTACACGGAAAATGGACTAAGTTGCCTAACGGTTTAAACATGTTGTATTAAAAAGTGATAAATATCAACATAGTTGATCATTTCACTATAATATATGTTATTATTATTGTTATTATTCAGAAGTAATGGTATGATATTATTTTTAGCATAAGACCATACGGAAAGATCATGATTTAATATAAAGCTATAAGCATCTAATTCTCGGTAAGGAGGTATTTTAGCTGTATTTTAAACCATAGTTTTTGCGCTATTCATTGGGTTATTTTTGGACTAGTTTCGTGAAGACGCTGAGCTATAAAATTTGTAGGCGACTGGCAACCCTGATTCTGAAGGTTCTGACGCGTTTGACTTTTTTAGTTGTTAAGGTAAACAAACTCGAAATTATGTCTGCTAAATAAAAATTATGAGATGCTGTTATATATTTACTTTATATGTATTATTAAGCTTATATTTTATTTATGTAAAGTTATAAATTGGGCATTCACAAAATATTTCTTAATACTTTGTTAATTAATCTGTTTAAATACTTAATTACCTAACTTAATAACCTAAATCTATTAAGAGCTCATAAAGAACTCGTTTGATTCTCTTTAGTTAAGACTAATGTATACTGTTGTTATTGAAAATAAATAATAAGCTAACGAATCAGTGTCAGTCAATCAATTAGTATCTTCTAATCTTCGATCGTACCCTACTTCCTAGAAGCTAATTGTTCAATGCAGACTTTAGTGCCTGAAAAACTGTTTAAATAAAGTATTAGTGACTATACAGTCTATTTACAGTCTTTAAGTACTGTATAGTCAGGGCGACCACTCTTCTTGAAAACCTGAAAAAGTCAGGGAATTTGAAAGTGGCTAGAGAAAGTCATGGAACATGAAAGGTCAGGAAAAGTCAGTGAAAGCATAATTTAGGCTTATTTAACTTTTTCAGTATAAAGATTCCAAAAATACAATTTTGAAAATCATCTCACCGTCACAAAATCAGCTATATGGTATTTCTGTCCAACATAGAAGTTGATGCTGCAATGGCAATAAAAATGTCTAGGCACACTGAGGAATTCAGTGTAAACTCAGGGAATATTCAAGATGTAGTCTGAATGGTAACGTAGTCACTCTGTTTAGTCAGGTTGAACTTGTAGGACTTAAATATTGATACTGTATATGCTCTCTCTCGCTCTCTCTCTCTCTCTCACTCTTAGGGCACTGCCTACTGGCAGGTCCGTGGTATGTAACACCTCCACTCTTTCTTTCGTTTTCCTCTTCATGTCAACATCTGAGTGAATCTTTAAATCGTCTAACATTCCTAATCTCGGTCTGCCTCTTCTTCATTTTCCTTCCATTCTACCTTCTATGACCTCCTTTAGTAAACTATCTCTCATAAGAATGTGTCCTATCCGATTCTTCCTCGTATTTCTTATTGCATTTATCAACTGCCTATCTACCCGCTCTCTTCAAGACTTCTTCATGTGTAACTTTTTGGGTCTAGATAATCATTACCATTCTTCTCTATAACTACATTTTCTACACTTCTATTCTCCTCACGTCTTCCTTTCTAAATTTCATGTATCATATCCAAATAGTAGCATAGTCCTTACCAAAGTTTTCACTATCTTTATCTTTGTAGATTTCTTTAGACTTTTTGTTAAGAGTTCTTTCCTATTGTCAAAGGCATGTTTTGCTTGTGCAATCCTACTATTAATTTTTTGCTCGCATTTCTTTTCTGACCGTCTGTTATGGTGTGACGGTGTATATTGTATTCATGAACTTTATACCGTATACATGTATTTCAATTATTTGCATAGTTTTGCAAATGCAATGTTTTGTTTAACACAGAACTTTTAATGATAGGAGCTATTATCGTTAATATTATTAATAATATCAATACTAATATTATTAAACTATCAAGTCGAATGAATTTTGCATGCTTACAATTCAGCAATCTAATTTTTACTCCAGCTAATATGGATAATACTAATTAACAGGATTCCTGGACTTGAATCTTTGGCTTTCAATTTTGTTGATGCTATTTAGAATTAAATATCAATTTATCTAATTTCTTTACATTTAATGTGATGTTGAAATTAGGTTAGATAGATTGGTTTCAAATGCATCAATTATATTTTATTTGCATCTGAAAATTAAAAGATTCTTTGAACTTATAAGTAATTTCAAATTAACATCGATCAAAGCAGCAAAAAGCCATTCTGAAATTTAGATTTTATGTAATTAAACATATCTTTCTATTCTGGCTTTGAACAGTTAAAATTAAAATTCATTGAAGATATCATGTTATAGGCCTAAAGGAGATTATAATGCAGGTTTTTGATATTCTGTAATTATTCTATATTTATTTTTTGTAGTGTTACGAAGATATAATGTGAATATAATTAATTAATATATATAATTTGCCTTTTTTGAAAGAAAACATCAGACTTAACAATGAAGAAAAACTCTCTAATTAGTAGTAATGTATTCGAAACTGGAGGTAAATGGATGCTTGAACGATATGCCTATTGCGCAAACAATGATTTGTCTAACTCAGTATCGAAGAAACCAGATTTTATGTGCAACGCCCTTACTACCGCAGCATATGCTGTCACTCCTGCTGCTGAGACTAAAGCTTCTAATGCTAAAAAATTTCAGATGCTTGGAGCAAAATCTGCAGTCTCGATGATAGCTTATCCATCTAAACAAGTGATCAATAGAAGCCATGGAGTGGAACAATTACAGTACTCTCAACAGAATTTGAGTCACGTAGCTAATGCATCCAAGCCTCATGTCATAACGTTGTCATATACGCCTACCGACTCTACAACTGTTACCCTACATTCTGCTGCTGTAAATAATGCTGCTTCATTAGCGGAACCAATTTCAATTTCTCAAATTGGACAACCAAACTTTTTCTCAAACCATAATCACAAATTCTTGGGACGGGGAATTGAAAATGGATCAATAGATATATTAGCGTCAGGCAACTCCAAGGATTCAAATAGTCTGGATCCAATTTTGATGACTCACTATAATCGTGATCAGGAAGTCCCCAGTAATGTTGGCAGCTATACACTAGCTGACGTCCAGTGGATTGTAAGTTGTACATGCATTAGTACTAATTTACTAAATGAAAGTTTGTGCTACACTGTGAAAAGTGTGTTTGTCAGGAGACCTGAACTGCCTTGTTTACAATTTTTCTTAATAAGATGTATATGCAGATACAAAAGATTATGTCAGTCTTGTCAGACCTGTACTTAACCTTACAATAGGGTACACTTATCCAATTTGTACTAGTTGTTGCCACTCCGACATTTTCAGTCATATGGACAGGAACCGCACAGGACATTCAGAATAACAACCAGATCTATGCGTTAATATCTGGTCCATACTCTAATGACTTAAGAAATTTGAATTGTTCACTCTACGATAATGTACATTTCGTGCACATATGTTTCTATCCCGATGAGTTGGGATGATTATATTCACGAGTTATAAATAAGTAATTATACATGTACAAATTTACTATTCAGTTGTCAAATTTAATGTATGCAATAATGAATTAACAGATATACCTAAAGTTAATGAGAAATTACAAAATAGACCGATACAGTATCTAGTGCTACTGCTGATGTCATTTCAGAATTAATATACTTGTGTTATATGTGTGAATAACAGGAGCACAGTGGTGCCAGAAACGAGATATGGTTGACCATAGCTTCAGGAATGCAATTCATGGTAACCGTTGGAAATACAATCCAGGTCTTTTGCCTTTTTCAAGTAATGTTTCTAGTTTAATTACACTAGTCTATATCTGTGGACTAAGTTGTATGAACAAGTTGTTCAGTAACCCCATATCTGTAGGCCTGTTTGGTGCTAACAAAATTTAGTTTAAAATCCTATCATAAAAATATTATTTTAACTAATTTGGTGGCATTTAAATGTCAATGTCTACTTGGAAAACGTTGAGTATTGGCAAGATGAATACAGCTAGAAGCTTTTTCGCAAGAGAGGAATAACACAACTTAGATAAAGTGAAAAGAAAGGAACAACTGCTGTCTAGATTAATTTTGTTGTACAAAATAAATGATGGGCCTACAATATAAGAAACTAAAGCACTTGCAGTGAAATTAACATTCCGAGATATTAGTTTTTTAACAGATAGGCTTTATGCCGCTATAGTATATTTTGCGCTCGTGCATGTAATATACATGTTTCAATGTTTGATCTGTATTTGTGAGTTCATGTGAAATTGTAAGCACCGTATTTAACGTCGGATTGCACTGTATGCTGTCAGAGACTGCCTGGGTATCTGACAGTAGGCTCGCTGAGCCAATGACTTGTCGGTAAATTGTCTGACTGTGGCTCCGTAAGTAGAGTGTTAAAATTCAGTTCTCCTTCTGTCATTGCCATGCTTATGAGAGTAGAAACTGACGTTTAGATTTTAGCTTTGTAGCAGCTGTTTTCATATTCCAGCAAAATATGATGTCAGCGAAATTGTGTTAATTTTACTCAATTTTATTTGATTAACCTTAGTTACTATTTAGTATGCGTATAGGCGTACATGTAAAGATGGTTGGTTCTTTCTTATATTTAATAATTAACTCAGGTGGCTTCTGTGAAAGTCCAGTATATTGTCTCGTAATTTTACAGGAGAACCTCTCTCTATGGAACTGCAAGAAGATGATAAAAGCTGTGAGAAGGGGAGATAGCATGCTGTTTATAGTCAGAATTCAAGTCTGTCATTAATTCGTAAAATTGCATTACTCCTTCTTTAGTACAGATCTTTTTCCTGATAACTGACTTTTAAGTTATCGTGTTTTTATCTAACCATCATTAAGTTGCGCTCAGTTTAGCGCCTCTTTTAAAAAATGCTAATTTTTATTAATATATCTATATATGTCTTTGGACTGGTGCTTTGGGTTTTGCGCTGTTATTGTACTGTTTTGTATTTTGCCTGTGGGCTTGGATGTGTATATCGTGATCCACGTTGTCACTGATGACAGTAGTACTCTAATTTTTTGTTGTTGTTGTTGCTTGGGTAGTTTGTCTCTAAGGAAAGAACAGACATGTTTAACTGTGGAACCCTGTATATACTATTTCGTCCAGTTCTGGATTATTTGAGAAATTTGTTATTTTAGCATTTTTAACGTCTGTTGAGATTTAAAATGAGAACTTTCTAAACACAGTTACACAGCGAATCAGAATATCATGTAAACCTATTAATAACTTACATTCTAAAGCAAAATACTAATTATATGTCGCGACGTGAGATTTATTATAATAGTTTTTTCATTGCATCTATAGTACTATTTTGTTTCATTATGTTGTTGTTTAATGTACTTACATTTTACTAAATTAGCCTACCAGTGTTCGAATTCTCAAAAAGTAATGTGAAGGCTTGATAGTATTATCGATCCTATCTTATGATGGGTATTTATATTTACTTAGGCCTACTATCGTAAAGTGAGCATGAACAAAGGAAGTGAGGAGTCGATTTCTCATCCTGGAATTATAACACTATATAGTACTTTAGCCTACGTAGTATTGCT